>OZ025269.1:15531186-16131186 GCA_964019165.1 Mastigias papua
AACGGATTTTGCGTGTTCTTAAAAATAATGGCAAAATTGATAAAGATGTCTACAGTCAAATTTATCCAACAGGCTCGAAACCAGTAAGAATATATGGTTTGCCTAAAATGCATAATATTCAATCTCGTAATGTAGTGCCACCATTTAGACCCATTGTTTCCTCACTCAACACTTACAACTATCAATTGGCTAAATTTCTTTGCAGTCTTCTTCAACCACATCTCCCTAGTACATATACTGTTTCTGATTCTTTCTCTTTCGTGCAAGAACTAACCACTATTGACGTATCTAATAAATATATGGTTTCTTTTGATGTGATGAGTTTGTTCACAAATATACCTCTTAACGAATGCATAGATCTTGTTGTTTCTTACATTACTAAAGGAAACATTGAGCTTAAGCTTTCCAAAGATGACCTTACTAAACTTTTTACAATCGCTACTGTTCAAACTCATTTTCTATTCAACAGTAAAGTATATGGCCAAATTGATGGCGTAGCTATGGGCTCTCCTATTGCACCGGTTCTGGCTGATCATTTCTTGGGACATTATGGAAATGTATGGCTTAATGAACACAAATGTCCTTCTGTCTAATTCTACCGTAGATATGTTGATGATACCTTTTGTCTTTTTAACAATGAACATGAGGCTCTGCTTTTCTTTGAATTTCTCAATTCACAACATGATAACATTAAGTTCACCATGGAAAAAGAAACTGACAATACCTTGGCCTTTCTTGATGTCTTCATCAATAATCAAGATCCTACTAATCTTATAACTTCAGTCTATCGCAAAAAGACTTTTACTGGCCTCCTTACCAATTTTCTTAGTTACACTTCGTTTTCTTATAAACTTGGCCTCATCAGAGCACTAATAGATAGGGCTTATAAAATTAATAGTATTCTTCTTGGTTTTAACAAGGAAGTTAAAGAATTTTCCTACATATTTAAGAAAAATCAGTATCCCAAAGATCTAATAAATACAGTATTAAATAAGTATCTTAATAACATTAGCAAGTCCACTGCTCTTTCTGTAGATTCTAAACCACCCGATGGTCTCTGTACCCTTTACTTTAAGTTGCCATACCTTGCATTGTCTACTTTCACAAAACGCAAGTTGCACACTTTAGTTAAACGGTATTGTAAAAATCTTGAAATCAAATTGGTATTCTCTTCCTTCAAAATTAAAAACTTAATGAATGTTAAAGACTCTATACCCAGATCGCTCCGCTCCAATGTGATTTATAAATTTATATCTGCGGGATGTAATTCCGTCTATGTTGGTGAGACTAGCCGACATCTGTCCACTAGAGTGCATGAGCATCTACATTCTGATAAAAACTCCCACATTTATAAACATCGAAAGAGTTCTGATAAATGTAGGATGTCTTGCGGTGATAACTGCTTCACAGTTTTAGATACAGCAAGCATCTATAACCATCTTAAAATTAAAGAAGCTCTGCATATTATGTCGGAAAAACCATTGTTGAATAAACAGGTTAAACACTTCGATATTTCTTTAAGTTTCTAACGCCCCCCCCTTCTTTTTACTTTATATCGGTTTATCGTTCGATTGTCGAATATGTATACATATGTGTGTTCTATAGATTTCTATTACATTCTGTAAGCAACTGATGATGGATAGTTACTATCCGAAACATGTTTTGCAAAATTAAAAGTCTATTTGTGTTTCTTCGACTTATCTCAAACTTGATATATATATATATATATATATATATATATATATATATATATATATATATATATATATATATATATATATATATATATATATATATATATATATATATATATATATATATATGTATGATGTAAATTTATTTATATTATGGTGTGGCTGAACTTTGCGAATAAATGACCACGCCCAATTTTTATGCAACGGTCAGATTTTAGGGCTAGATCCGCCCCTGATTCTTGTAGAGAAAACTAACGATAGCTTTAATACTAGTCTCTTTAGGAAGAAAACATTTACAGGCCTATATACTGATTTTGCTTCTTTGTCGCCTAACTGGCTAAAAACCAATTTAATAAACTCTCTATTATATCGTGCGTTTAATATTTGCGCTTCGTATGCCAACTTTCACAATGAAATTGTTAGAATTAAATGTATTTTAGCTAAGAATTGCTTCCCTCGATCGATGGTTGATAGGGTTATTAGATCTTTCCTTGATAAACAGTATAACCATGGCAATAAACGTGTTATAGATGAAGGCAAAAAAACATTTATCGCCTTCTGTCTTCCGTTTTTAGGTTCGTATAGTACTAGAATTAAGAAGAATGTCATCAAACTACTTAAGGATAATTATCCGGATACTAAATTATAGGTTGTATTTAGATCTCCTGCTCGATTGTAATAATTCTTTAGATTTAAGGACCGCTTTCCGTACCTTTTATGAACCAATGTCATTTACAAATATACGTGTAGTAGCTGTAATGCTACTTACTCTGGGAAAACCATAAGGAATCTTAAGGTTCAATGTTTGGAGCATCTGGGTAGAAATAGAGGCGGGCATAAGACAAACTCCTCTAATCCATCATCTATAGGGGATCATATTGGTAAAACAGGTCACAACGCCACAATGGAAGACTTTAATATCATTGCCAAAAGTAACAATGCTTTTGACCTTCTTATTTACGAAAGCCTCTTTATTCAAAAGGATAGACCCAGCCTTAACTCTCAACAGTCTTCCATCCCCTTAGTCCTTTCTAGTTGTTAGTTTCCTCTCACCTCTCCAGTGTTCTTTCCTCTGTTTTACTTGCTTTAGGTACTTTCTAGTTTATTGTCTTCGTTGTTCCCCTGTTAAATATTCCTGGGTTGTTTACCTACATATGTACGTGACTTGACTCACGTTTACTTTTACACACTTCCGTCTAATTGATCCTCCCCTTTGTACCCAGTTCATATATATATATATATATATATATATATATATATATACACAGGGGCGTAGCTAGCGGGGGGGTGTGGGGGGGTGTGACACCCCCCCAACTTTCGGCATTTTCGTCGGTAAATTCAACTCCGTTGAGTTTCGTCGGTACATGGCTGATGTGCTTAGCCAAGCTGTATTCAAGTGTGTTGAAATTGCCCTTTATAGCATCAACACATGCGACACTGTCGGATGCGTTAAGCCTGGTATCCATATAGTCGTTGAGGGTCGTTGACAGTCTTTTTCAGTCATTGTGGGTCGCTGACATAGGTGGATTTCCATATAGTCTTTGAGAGTCTTTGAGGGTCGTCGAGGGTCGTTGTGGGTCGTTCAAAGTATGTCAGAGTTGCAGCGCGCTCTAGGCCTGTCAAGCAACTGGCACCACAAAGAAAATTGTCAAGCATGACAGAAACAGGCAAGGACTTTTTGTTGCTGGTCTATTCATTTGTGACATTAAATTCATTCAGACGAGAAAGATAAGAACACAAAGACTGAAAAATTCTTTGCTACGTCTGCAGGATTGAAAAAAAATGTTTGCTTAATTCACTATATAGGTAATAATACGTGAATCTCGGGCATAAAATCACACATGTTAAAGTTCCCTAACTTGGTATGATGTTGCTTGTCCGCCATCACGGGTGATATTGAGCTTTTTTTGGGTCGATGACAGGTTTTGTCAGTCGTTGCGGGTCGCTGAGATAGAAGTTAGTTCTATCTCAGCGACCCTCGACGACTCAGTCGTTTATGTGATTAAAATGACTATTGGGTTGTTTCCATATAGTCGTTGTGGGTCGCTGACAGTCTTTAAGCTTTAGGAAAGACCGTCAACGACCCTCAACGACTATATAGATACCAGGCTTTTAAGCTTTAGGAAAGACCGTCAACGACCCTCAACGACTATATGGATACCAGGCTTTAAGGCTGGTTTTCATATGTTGTAATTCATCGGCGATGGTCGCAGACCTGGGTCTGCGACTGTCGCCGATGAATTACAACATATGAAAAGAACATTGTCAACACTCTCTTAATAGATGAGCCAAAGGAAACGGCAGGTCCAATCATTAGTAAGGCCTAGTTCATACAGTACTTGAATTACCAGATTCATAATCAATTGTAGGCAGTTATGATCTATATTCATGTTTAGCATTTCTAACTTCAACATTTTTGAGACATTTTGACAAGGATTTGTAGATATTGAGCTTCGTTCTCGATTTATGAGCACTTTGGGACTTCTCAACCTGCTCATTATTGTTTATTGTTTATTTTCACTTCTTAATATTTGATATAAAAATTTGTTCAGTTTTATGCTTATTTTAGTCGATATTGCTACTGGCAACGGTGTTTATTGCCAGCATTGATAAATCAAGAATGTTTTGTCGTCGACTAAATCACGACGGTTTCTGTCGGTAAATTGTGATTTTACACCCCCCCAACAAAAAGGGTCACGCTACGCCACTGTATATACATGTATATATTCACCCCACTCATTCTTTTATTACTGATGATGACTCTCGTGTGAATCGAAATGTTTAAACTTATTGTATATGTAAACTTTTTGGATATGTAGTATATTAATGCTAGTCACAATAAAACTACTGGATATGTCGTTATAAAATCAAGACGAAGAAATGTCTCTTTTTCTGGTTGCGGTCTTTGTTCTGAAGTTTATTCTAAAGCTGCGTTTCCCATTACCTAAATCTAATTGGTCTTATGGAGGCTTATAGGACGCAACAGAATACTAAATGTGTTTGTATTTCAGAAGGTGATTAAGTAATTTTAAAGGATGTTCAAGCGAAGAGACAATTTTGGAAGATATGTAAGGTAGAAGAATTGATAATGGGAGCAGGTTCTAATATAAGAGCTGCAAAGGTAAAAGTACCTACATCGAAAGGTAAGAAATTGCTTCACAGGCCTTTTACAACATTTTATTCCGCTCGAGATTAGTTGCAAAGAAACACCAGAACCTTCAGCAATTAATACAATAGACAGAGGAAAGCCGCGCAGCAGGCGACGCCAAGCTTGCTTGACAAACTCCGTCGTAGCGCAGCTGTCGTTGCCGATCTGGTTAGGAGAGACTTTTTAATTATTCGTTAGTCTTACTACATATAATCTATTGTTATGTTATTATTATTATTGTTACTGTTTTGTGATCACTGGAGTGATCACCGTAGGGGAGTGTGTTGGTAATGTTTTGTCACGGACCCATGCCTCTGTGGGGCATATAGTTAGGCCTTAGGTTATGCAAACATGGGGTCAGAGTGATTAGTGACGCACAGAGAAGTGACGATCTGGAGTAATTACGCTATACTTTAACTTTATGCATACAACTTTAAATTATAGTTTTGTGTTTCTCGGAGTTCAGCCTAACCCAAGTCTACAATAAGTACTACAGAATCATAAAAGCCGAAAAATTGTAAAAAAACTAGCTTACCTGTTCCACAACAAATACTCTGAAATGAAGTTGTTGCCTTTGAAATATGGGAAGCATATGATTTAGAAAAGTGAATAATTGCTCCCATCTGTTCCGAAGTGGAATCATGAATGCCACTTTCTTTCGAGCTTTACAGTCTGGCGGTTTCCAGGTACCACCTCTCTCAATCTCACCCCCATAAGCCAAGGAGAATTTAAGCGGCTTTAGACTACTCAAACTTATTTTTTCAAAGCGTCCTTCCAAGTATGGCGATACTTCTGGGCAAATCATAAGACTCTCTGCGACTTTCGTTCTGTAATGTGCCGTGAAGCCATTCTCTCTGTGCTTGAAATGCTTATCATCCTTGTTGCTAGTTTTCTCCTTATAGTGCAATTCCAGGAGAACCAGAATCAAGAATACCAAAGTGATGGGTACGAATAGAAAAATTCTTGTTGTGTGGCAACGTCTTAGATTCATTCCTAACTACCAGCTGCACATTAATCAACAAAGTGCATTACTCAGTAATGATGTTGATCGTCCTACCAAAAACTATAGCTGCAATGTAATAATAATAGGCTGAAATGCTTGAATGCACACATAGAAATACTAGGACTAGAATGCTGACTCGATCACGTGACATGGTAGCACCATAGGCAATCATAATGGCACCAATTTGAGGGCAAGAAGTTCAGGTTCATTTAATTTGAAAATCAAAAAGCATACAATTTAGGGATACAAATAACTAAACAATTTTACAATAATTATAGATATAAATTATTATAGAAAAAAATACAAAAGCAAATATAGAAAATTGTACGACTAATTGAATTTCTTAAGGAGGAACTCTCTCAATAGGTAAACTAATCGAGGAGAGAGCCCCCCCTGTTCGGCTATTTCAGAATAAAAGGAGTCTTTTGTGAATGGAATCAAAGGTGTTACAATAAATAGAATTCGTATTTAAAAGGGAGAGACTTAAGGGTTGTTTGTAAATTAGATAGAAATAAATGTACTGTTTTATAGGCTCTGAAGGTGCATCTTTAGTTTTGCTTTAAAGGTACTTTTTGCATAGGTGTTTCTGATTTCAACAGGAATATCATTCCATAGCTTAGCTCCCAGATAGTGCAAGGGTTTGAGCCCATACTGAAGAGTGTTCATCGTCAAGTTGCAGCGCTGGAATATCAATTGATAATGCAGCTCTGAATTTCGATGTTGAAAATCGCGTTTTTACTAGGTTTGAGCTTACCTGTGTCTAGAACAGTTTACGGAAGGTAGATAATCTCAATGGGCAAATCTTTTTATAGATAGCAAGAGTTCTTGAACTCCTGTTGACCAATTTAGGAGTACGTAAGCATTTGTCAATAGAGCTCGTCATCCGGCCTAATCTAACGATAGTTTCATACGATTATTTAAGAAACTTCTGTGTTCCGTTCACTCCTAGAATCATGGTTATTTCGTGAGCTGCGTTCAATTGCACCAATCGTCGAATAACTGGTGGAGAAATTTCATTTCACAGGTAATGAAGCAAGCACGTTGCCGGCCTGCGTGCATTCATTGTCTAGTCCACACCGGAGATATCCAGCGTGGACTATGATCTCCCCTCGACGTACCAACGTCAGATATTTGTGCTTTTAGCCTTTTTATACTAGCATATCACAGAATAATGACCTACTCTACGCATAACGCACAATGGCACCTAGGGAGGGCTCTCTATGCCCCTCCACATTGTCTCTAATACAATATTTTCCTCTAAACATTTACATTTTTATTGTAGATTTCTTGGATCTGTCCCAGAGTACAATGCCAGACACTCTACTGTTAGGTAATTCTAGAGGGTAGAATTTTACAAAAGTCTCCCCTATGACACCCAACTTTGTTAGATCCTGCATCACTAGAAGAACTTACCAACCTCCCATAGCATAAACCAGTTACACCATCCCTGTGAGGTTTTCCTGGAAGAGTATATTTTCTCTCAATCTTAAGTCAATAAAGGAAAATGACACGGGAATTAAATAGCAGAATTTTAGCATTATTTATTAATCTACAACTGATCTGCTGATCATAATACAACATTTAGAAGAACATCAGAGAACAAAAGCCATAACAATGTGATTAAAACATTTATGATTTCATTTTAATTACAGGTTCCCCCTACAAAATCCACCTCTTTTGAAGAAGTGGCTGTTTGCAGTAAGGAGAGAAAAATGTTCACCCTCTAAGACTTCTTTCTTGTGCAGTCAACATTTTTTGGAAACTGATTTCAATTACCCTTCCATCCTGCCACTATCAGAATCAGTCAAGAATAGACACTTAAAAAAAGATGCTGTTCCATCAATCTTCCAGTTCCCTGACCATGTAAACAAGAAGCCAGTAGTGAAGGGAAATCCCAAAAAGAGAGAGTTTCAGCCCTCACATTCACAAACACTGCCTGCTCCACCTACACCAAAGACCCCTAAATCAGACCATACATATTCCTCATACATATCACCCACAAAATTGAAGAAAGAATTCACTTTGAAAATGAAAAGGAAAAACTTAAAAATACACAATTTGTGTAGAAAAAACTTCAGGAAGAAGAAGACAATTATGGGTTTGAGGTAACTCCTTAAAATGCCAAACTAGTGTCTGAGGAAAGCTGCATATCATTGATCAATAATTTTGGCCACATGGCAGCAAATTTGTTTCAAAATGAATTGAAAAACAATGAGGAGTTATCAGGATCAAGATATGCCACAGAGATAAAAGAATTTGCTGTATCCCTTCACTTTTATAGTCCAAGGGCCTATATGTTCTTAAGGAAACACCTTTCACTCCCAAATCCTTCTACCATTTGATCATGGTCTGCTGGTATAGCATGTGAACCAGGGTTTCTTAAGAAACCATTGTTATGCATTGCAGACCTTGTAAAGGATGGTCAAAAAGATTTTGTACTAATTATTGACGAGATGAGCATCAAGAAAGAGACAAAGTGGGACCCAAAAAATCAGCAGTATGTGCGGACAGTGGATTATGGCAATATAAAAGCTGAATATCCAGACAACATAGCTACTAATGTATTATTAATTCTGATTGCCAATCTCAAAAAGTCTTTTCATATCCCACTGGCATACTTTTTAACAAACAAATTAAACAGTGATGTTCTCTGCCAACTTATAAAAGAATCAATTAAAATGTTAAATGAAGTGGGCACACAAGTGCATGCAGTAGTATTTGATGGTGCATCAAAAAATGTTGGCATGGCAGAAAAACTTGGCTGCAACATAAAAAACTTTAATGGTTCCTTTCCTCATCCTTGTAAAGTGGGCAAAAAAGTTCATGTTGTGTTTGACATATATGTCATATGATCATATTGGCAAGAAATGCCTTTGGTGATATGAAGATTTTTTCCACTTCATGCAATGAAAGAATTTCTTGAGAACATATTCTTGCACTTTATCGTACTCAGCAAAAAGATATATTGCTATGTTAAAGTAAGGGGCTATATTAACATCCTCAAGTTGAGTCTTTCGTTGGTTGTGTCTCCTAGTATTTTTTCATGGCAAGTATCAATACAGTCAAATTTCCTCATTACCATAGCCAATATTGTTGACAAGTTAGGATTTTCCTCGTATATTGGATAAAAGGCAACTGTATGCATCAAGGAATCACAGCCCTGCCGATTCACAGAATTCCTACCGTGAAATAATTTATGCTTTGATTCTTGAGATTTATGTAGTCAAAAGAGCATTATCCTATCTTTTCAAGTTGCTGTGTGATCATGAATCCTTTAGCTGGATACCTAAACAGCAATGTCGGAATAATGAACAATGTGAGCCAGTTGCGCGATTAACGTCTTGCCCTCAAATCTCCGCCATTTTACCTCATAACGGCTCTACTATCCAGTGAGACCGAGAACAATAGACCGCGCATTCTAGTCCTAGTATTTCTATGAATGCACAACTATATTGTTTGACATTGATTCGCTTTTATCTGGCGTGAAAGTATTAATTGGCTAACAAAGGAATCACCTGTCTACCTAAGTCGTCGTCGTATAGTGCCTTACCAGAATCTGATCTTGGCTGGCACAACATGCTATAAAGTCTGTTTCCTGCCAAATCCAGACTGCCTTATGCCATGCACGAAGCCAGGGGGGGCATGGTGGGGAAGTGCCCCCCCCCCAGTTGAAAAATTTTGCCCGCCCTTGCCCGCCCACTAAATATATGCTTTTTGTCCAAAAAGAAGACAGTAAAAATTTGACATAAGACAACTAGTATCAAGGAATGTAATGGTAGCAATCTTCTGCAGGGTCACGGTTATTTTCTTATGCTATAGGAAACTCAATAGCCAGTAGACACATGATGCCACCAGATCAAGCGGAAGCATACAGCATAGCAAAAGACGCCTAGGCCTATGGGATTTGTAACGGAGTAAACATCCCCCTATATAAGAACCCTTGTTCCAATATGCGATGACTATACCCACGGTGAAGAGAAGATTTTTGTCTGAGACATTAGGTATAGTTGATCTGGATGCAGAATGTCGTGTTTATCGACGCATATTGCTGAAAGAATACGACAAAGGGGTATTCTTACACGAAAATCACAAAAAGGTTGATCTAAATAAAGTTTGTGCATTTATGGTGAAAGCCCACATTGACTGTGCACCAGTCCTTACAATGCTATATCGAGTCGCTGCAACTGCTGGGTATGCCTCAGCTCGCGTCGAATGCTTATTTTCAGCACTGACCAAGGTAGATGCTCCTCAACGAAGACGGCAAGCTACAAAGCGAGAGTCTAATCTCACATTCCTTCATTTTGAAAGAACAACGTTGATGTCACTCGAGTTTGATGACTTTGTAAAAGTCTGGGACTCTAAAAATCGAAAACTCTCTTTCAAGTTGAGAAGATGATTGGGCTCTACTGCACACATTGTTACATTTTACAGTCAAGCTTTTAAATCATTCCGTGAAAAATAAGACATTAAGCTTATCTTGTTACCTTAATTTATATTTCAAGATTTAAGATTTAAAAACTCAATTTTACAGCCGTGTTAATGGAAACTTTTTTAAGGGAGAGAAAATATATATTTTCAAGCTGTCTCGATACTAAGCACTAAGGGGCAACTCACTCATTACGTAACACCTTTAGGGGGAGAAAATGATACTTTTATTTGTTACGCTACTGTTTAATCCATATGGAGGGTCATGCTGTGGAGCGTAACTAGAGGGGGAAGGGGTCTCAAAAACTGAAAATTAAGCGTTACGTAACGGGTTTGGCTCGTCTTTTGTCATTGCCCCCCCCCACGTTTTCAACTCTGGCTTCGTGGCTGCCTTATGGCCGACGTCCACCTGGGCACGCGTACGGTACGGCCATATCTGCACATGCTAAGTAACTCGGTATGATCACCAGAATGCTGGACGGGTCACGTGACATTGTTAATCCATGGAGAACCACAATGGTAGCAGAATGACGGCAAAAGGCAACAGCGCTTAACGTAAAGCACAGCCTATAACTCTTTAATCTAACAACGGCTACTGCACTTATGGCATTGGATGGATATATCCTGCTTTTTAAATGTACAGATAGCATTGTAGATAGGTGCTTTGTCGACTTTATGTGGTTGCAGGCGTTTTATTGTCTGTTGTTTATAATCGTGGACATCGAGAAAAAGTGTTTATTTCAACAACGATAGAGTGATATAAATCGAGATACTACAATGATACTATGGAAGAAACATGACTGTAATCCAAGCAGACACTCACGAAGCACATCCTTATTCATAAATGTCGTAATACGTCACTAATATTATTTCTAGCTGATGCTTATATTGAGCCTAATGGAACTTTGGCTTCTCCAGGCAGATACTTTGCGTTCACTTCATATGTTTACTTGCAATGATAAGTGATGAAGTGAGCACCAACCTGAGAAATATTTGGCAAAAAACTCTATGCCTAATAGGCGTAGTTAATTCTGGCAGAATCAAAGTGAAACATACAGGCAGTAGCCAGTAATACACTAGTGTTTAATGCTAGCAGGTCTCAACTAATACTCTTTACCATTAGTCTAGAGGGGTACTCCCTACATCTCTATATGGGGCTCCATGTCAGCAATTAGTTGCTGATCCCCAATTATTGAATGACAGTTTTTCAGGAACCCCAACCTTTGAGTCTCAAATTTGTGAGATCCTAATTATTGTAAAATATTTTTTGGAATGCCACTTTCATAAAATTAGAAATAGATTGCTCTTAAACTAGACTTTCTACTTCAAATGATAAACTTTTCTGTACTAGTTGACAAGAATCTGCCTTTCTTTTACAACTTGGTTGTCACTTCTCAGACCCCAAAGATTGACTTTTTCGTATGCTCTAATTCTCAAAACCCCAAATATTGACTTTTTAGAGCAGTAATTCACAGACCCCAACTATTTTCTTTTCTAAAATCCCAGACCCCAAATATTGACATGGACCCCCATATAGTGAAGTGCAGAGTACCCCCCTGGAACCGTTAGAAAATCCAATGCATATGTACAGTCTACTAAGATACTTAATCCAGGTGCACATGTTTATGCTACCATATTTCGTAGTGTTCCTACAATCTCTACCATGCCTACAACCTTAGTTTCAGTATAAAAAATATTGCTACTATGGTCAGTGATCTATAGCTATCAAACGGACCATATCAATTTCCCTATTTGTCAATAAAATAGCAAAGAATTCTTCTAGTGAAATGGAAATCCTTTGCAACAAATAAATGACAAGATTTTTGGAATTTAAAAAGCAATAACATTTCTGGGGAATATTTTAGAATTCATGCGCAAGTCATGAATTGGAGTTAATCGATATTTGAAGCGACGCCAAATAAAAGCCCCGAAGCCCGAGAAGATTAGATAATTGATGCATGGAGCACGGGATACAAGTCAAGCAAGTTTGGCTCCTCGGATGTAGGTGTGATATACGTAAAAGGTTACTCAAATACAATCCAATCATGACCTAGGATTTGTCCACCTGACTTAGTACAGCCAATGAAAGCAATCTATATTTCATTAGATCAGTACATAACGTGCTCTTCATACCTAAGTTTGAGATTGTTTTAAGTTGCTCAATCACCGTCCAACAAATACGTTAGGCCACTCAAGTCAATCCTTAAGTAGAGTAAAGCAGGTTTCAAGTTCATTATGGGCCATTGTACCTTTTTATTCCCAACTTAGCACACAAAATCTTTTTGAAAGTCCCTCCCTTCGATCCCTTAAGCTAGCCATCTTACAGTGTGCTTCTCAGAGCTTTCTGCATTTATCAAATTGTACTACTTCTCGTTATATTTCTTGTTATGTAATTTTATAATGCTACTAGATTATGAAGTTGTTATGTTACCGTTGCGTACACCAGTATCTTAATTTATGTAGAAATTGAAAAAAGCAACAAAATTGAAATGACCCTCGTTGGCAGCGGGGCCTGTGGCTCTTTCCTATAACACCTACAACACTTTCCTTATCATCCCAGTCATAGGAGAACCGTCCGCCCAGGACATGGTCTCTTCGTGTCTTATTAGTTATTATGCACCTTTCTACACTTTTCTCGCCAAAGATGAGCCCTATCTGCCTCGAGATCGGTGTCACCTCTGGGCTACGATGGTAAGACCCTTTTTATCCCTCCCTAGTGAGAAGTCCAGACAAGGCAAAATGAAGGCAGTCTACTTTTTCTGTTATTTTTGACACACTATTATTACTATTATTATTATTATTATTACAAATGTTTAGGGAGGGTAGCCTTTTAGCCGTAGCTGTTTTTCAAGGGCCCTCCATCTAAATATACTACAAAATATGAATAAAATCCTACATTACTTAATTACAAAAAGTAAAAGAGTTCTAACATACATATAAAGGTCTACTTGAAAAATTAAAATTACTAGTTAGAGGGAAAAAATAGAATAAAATAAAAAAGATAACTGAAGTCTCAATAGTATAAAGTGACTATAACAAGCTCTTGAAAGAGATCAGGCTAGGGGCTCGCTTTGATGGATCTAGGAGGCAATTCCAAAGTTTAGCACCCCTATACGAAAAGCTTTTCTGGCCAGTCGAGGTGTTTCTCTTTGGTAGCGTAAGATCGGTGTCCGTACTCCTTAGGTTGTATGAAGGATTGGTGGAGTTTGCCACAAACAGGTCTGAGAAGTATTGTGGGGTGAGCCGATTTAATGACTTGAATACCATAACTCGCGATTCAAACTGTATCATATCATTAATCATTTTCCAACCCAAACTATCTATTAATGGTTTACTAGGGGCATCATAATTGCTACCGGTGATGATTTGGGCAACTCGATTTTGAAGTTTCTGTAGCTGGTGGATTTCGGCTGCACCACACACACCCCACACAGAACAGCAGTACCGGAAGCTAGGATCATTGACACTGGTGTAGAGAATTTTAAGTGCATGGAAAGGAAGATATCTTTTTGCATATTTTAGCATACCAAGATAAATTTTTTTAGGTGTTTCCTGAATATGCTTCTTCCAATCAAGAGAATTTTCAATGTGAGCTCCTAGATAAAGTTGTTCATTTTTCCTTTCCAATGCAGCTTGCTTGTGCTTTGTTGAAATGGTCATTGACTGCGTTGTGTCTACGTTCAGAGATAGTATACTACCACTAAGCCATGAATCTAAAGCTTCAAGGTCCTTGTTTAATCCCTCATTTAGCTTAGCAACGCTATCAGCTTGGAAGCTTATACAAGTGTCATCAGCGTACATATAAACTTTAGCATTATCGATGACCATAGGGAGATCATTGATGTAGATTGAAAATAGCAGGGGTCTAAGACATGAACCCTGAGGTACTCCTAGGCTTATACTTTGGACTCTGGAGTCGCAGCCGTTGACTCTTGTGAACTGAGTGCGCTTTGACAGGTATGACTTAAACCACTCTAGCTCGTGGCCCTGAACACCATAGTGTGCGAGCTTTTGAAGAAGAATTCCGTGATCAACTGTGTCAAAGGCTTTCTTTAAGTTAACGAATACAACCCGTGCATATTTTCCAGCATCTATACCATTTAGCTAATCATCAGTACATTTTAACAGAGCTGTTGTTGTAGAATGATGGGCCCTAAAACCAGATTGACAGGATGCTATGAGGCCATTTGTGCTCATATATTCATAAAGCTGGTTGTAAACTAACCTTTCAAAGAGCCGCGATATTACAGGGAGAACTGATATTGGTCTATAATTCGATTTTGCGTTTTTATCTCCTTCTTTAAAAATGAAAGTGACTCTTGCAATCTGCCATTGGGCAGGGAAGATACCTTTTAGTATTGATTTATTAAAGATGCAACTTGGTGACTTGGTAATAAATGGTAAGGAAATTTCTAAAATGTAACTAGAGATATTGTCATTTCCAGAGCCCTTTGATGTCTTCATCTTACACATAGCATCCCTAATATGTGTGCACTCGACCTCTTTAAACTTAAAACAGATGGCAGTTTGATTTACAGTGTATTTGCCCGTCAAGAGAGGGCTTGCAGATTTCTCAATATTTTTGCAAGATCTTCTCCCTCTGAACAAAAATAATTATTCACCGTATTGGATATTTCCCCTCTCTGATTTCAATATCCCCATCTTTAATGCAAGTGATATTTATGGATTTACTGCATTTATTTAAAAGCCTGCTAGTTATTTTCTAGCATTCTGTCATGTTACCTTTATTTTCACTGATCTTATTGATAAAATACTGCTGTTTTAACAAAACATTAAGGCTACTCACCCTATTCCGAACTTTCCAATAATCTTCCATAAGAGAGGAAGATTTATTTTTAACTGCGGCTTTTTTTAGTTTATCTCTTGACTTCATAAGCAGTTTTAGCTCCGTGTTTACCCATGGAGAGTTCCGATCTGAAACCTCTCATTTCTCTTGTAGGAGCATGCTTTTCTATCACTGCAGAGAAGAGGGATGACCATTCCTCAACCACTACATTAACGTCATCAGTCTTATTAACAACCAGCTCCCAATCAATACGAGAGATATCAGCCAAAAATGCACTTTCATTAAAATGCTTCATGTTTCTAGGTACAACCATCTTGTGCCCGCCATGTCCAGCATTTAGTTTGCGTTTACAAAAGACCATGTAGTGGTCACTCATTGATACTTTATGCACTCCTGATTCTAGTATGTTATCGATATAGGATGTAGATATATGATCGATAAGAGTTGATGTTGTCAGTGGTACCCTAGTTGGCTCGTTTATTATCTGCTTTAAACTGAATAGGTCATACAGATTACTAATATGCCTAGAATTCTCAGTGAGAGACAGGCAGGTTATTTCCTGGGATAGATCACAGTTAGTACCATCCGTAAGTATCATCTCTCTACCTTCCTTATAAAGGTAAGATGAAATTTTTTCAGCGTTGCTAAATATAGCAACTGGGCTGTTTGGTGGTCTATACCACGTAAGGACCAAGAATGGCCTGCATTTTGGTGGTTGAACTTCAATGCAGAGTAATTCCAGATCTTCCAGTGGTGCGTCTTGCCTATGAATAAATGTAATAGCATTTCTGACATATATCGAGATACCCCCGCCGAATCGCGACCTATCAAGATGCTGTTGAATATAACCAGAGATACACGCTTTTTGTTTTTATAAGGAACCTAGCTAAAGGCCTAGTTCTAAAAGTTCCTTATTTTTCGACCTCTTTTTATCAAATTCTAGTACTAGAAGTTCCTTAGTAGTTCCTTAATTTTCACTGCACATAGAGTGCCACAAAATGGCACAGACACTAGAAAAGCATTGAAATTCTGAATTTTACCTTTAATTATGGCTAGAACTCAACCTCTAAAGCACAAATGCGACAGGAAATAAGTTCTATATATGCAAAAGCATAATTTCAATCAAGAAGTATCATGTCTATTTCATTGATATCATCCAATGTAATGTAATCTTCACTTGCATCTGAGTACAGCACTCGGAATTTGAAAATGAAAAGTTCCTTAGGGATTTTTCCTTTAGTGGTATAAGTTCTTTAAATATTTCGGCCTTTTACAGGTAGGTTCCTTATAAAGTGGTTCCTTGTAAAAAAAAAGCGTGTACCAGTAATCAGCTGATCGATTGAGCTATCTAATTTAGTCTCATTTAAGGCTAATATATCGATTTTCATGTCATGCATGAGCACTTTTATTTCATCTAGGTGGCTTCTAAGACCATTTACATTAAGGGATACCATTGTTAATGATTAATAAAATCCCATCCGTTAGAAAGGCAGTGTCTTTTGCAGAGCCCCATTTGTCTCGACTATTTCCAAATTTTTCGGAGTATCATACTTTTGAAGACATATCGGAGATACAGATACCTCAACGTTGGGATTGACATCCCTGAATTTCCTGCAAGCCTTATCGATGTTGTCCACAATTCTTTCTTTTTTTATTCCTTTACTAATTTCGTTGCTACCAATATGGACAATAATCTCATCGACCTTCTGAAGCTCACTATTAATGGTTCCTCGCTGTTTAGAAACCAACTGTTCACTTCTAAGACCCCAACGCCTTTAGCAATAAAATACTGGGGAAAAGATTCTGATTCATCGACCCGTCGAAAATGTGAGTCGCCAAGGAGGAGCACCCTCTTTTTGGCTTTAGGCTATGGCTTATTGGTGTACTTCTTGTTGCTCTTATAGTTTTGATCGTGGTAGCTGTTGTTGTTGCTGGCTTTTCTGCTATTCCTCTTTGGTTGTCTTGATCGTTTGCTGTCGCTACTGTAATTATTAACGTTATCCTTTCTCTTTTGTTGTTGTTTTGTTGCAAGCTGTTTTTTATCATCCTCGTGTACATTGCTTCCATTGTGCATTCTTTTGATTTATGAAGTAAGTACTCTTGATGCTTAAAAGCTTGGACTTCTTTCAACTGAATCGAAAAACTTTGCTGTGCGAGTCGATTGTTGTTTTCCAGGGTAGATTTGCGCATCCTTGCCTCCCACGGGACTGATATTGTCCAGGGGGGGGGTGTTTGCATCGTTGTAGCCCTTTCTTGAGCTTCGCATTCAGATGTACGATTCGATCCATACTTTTTAAGAATTTCATTCGTTTCCAAATTGTTTGGTGTTCTTACGAGTTGCTCTTCTTCTTTGCCATTTTCGAAAAGTAACTTTTCCATTCATATTTTCAGGTTAAGGTTCTCTGCAGCTAATGACCTGTTAAGAGTTCTTTCTTCCTGAAGCTGTTGACTTAAGTTATTGATAATGCCACGAAATTGCCCCAGAATGCAAAAACGCTCGTATTTTCTGATGAAGGTATATGTTGTTTTTGATTCACGACAGTGCTATCCGTATCTACTGCATTCTACGGATTGACAGTATGACTACTGGAACCCAAAGCCCACTCATGCATGCCTTTGTCACGTTGTGACTTCAACATTTTTTCATTTCCCATGTTATTGATGCCAACGTCTTTATTGATGAAGTACGATTCTTGGCTAGCAGCGGTACTTTTTAGGCAATAAAATATTCTTTTAATATTCTTTTTATTCACTAAGTTTTCCAGAGCTTCAGAAGCCTGTGCTTCGTCTAGGCCATACACTCTAGCAGAGTAGAAAACAATCTTGTCCTTACCAGGTCGCAGTTTCTTCACATTTAGTAATTCATTGATGGAATTTAGTATTATGAGATTTCTATAATCAGTTTCCATAATGCCACTGTCGATGAGCAAGCAAAAGAATCGGATGGTATTAAAAAGCGAATTCTAACCTGTGTCTGTTGCACATAGTCACAATTATTTTAGGACACCAGTCTCCTCAAAGAGGGCCCTATCATCCCCCTCGAGATCGGTGTCACCTCAATGCCATGATGGGAGGCCTCTTTGTCCCTCCTTAGCGCGAGGTCACAGCAAAACAAAAATTACAGTCGGTCTTCTCTTTATCTCTTTTGATACACCTTTCTCGCCAACGAGGGGCCTTATCATCCCGCTCAAGAGAGAGGTGTCACGTCATTGCCATGATGGGAGCCCCCTTCCATCCCTCCCTAACGTGAGATCAAAGCAAAAACCAACAGCTGGTCTACTCCTTCTGTCATTTTGACACACCTTCCTCACGACAGAGGGGCTTTGTCATTCCCCTCAAGAGAGAGGTGGTTTTTCGCCAATGCGAGAGGCCCTGTCATCCCTCTCAGGCGTACCGCTCAATCATCAAAACGACAGAGCAGATGGTATACCTATGGAAAAACGACAACAGACAATTGTGGCACTCGTATATGCAGGATAAATGTAACGTAAAGAAATCCGATCTACAGGCTCAGCAAGTGTTCTCTGGGCCCTTGGTTCACACTTTTTCCATAGACTCGGCCAGTGGAATCTTTGGCTAACCTTCCCCCAAATGGGGTATTTTCCCAATTGAAAGTGTTTTTCAGGCCCTGGAGCCGGCGATACTCGTTGCCAAGAATCGTTTCCTTTTCTCCCACAAAATATGGGTCTTTTTAATTTGTTTGCTCTTGAGAACACCAGACGTTCTACTGACCTAGTTAATAGCGGAAAAATAGATTAATTAGACTCAAAAGATTTGAAGACAGGTGATTTTGTTTCTGATAAATTATTTATTGAATTCATATACAAAATACAATATAAAAGCATGAAATAGCAAGAAACACTTATGATGTCAGTCACTTATTCAGTAATACTATATTCTGTTTTTGAGCATTGCAGAGGTGCAAATAGCATCTCCTTGTGCAATTTCCCTAAGAGCTGTATGGCTTTATGGTTTAGCATATTCCATTCATACACTAAGTAAATTACTTCTTCAAAAGAGGTAGTTAGATACAAGTGAGATCTACTTCCATATTCATATATATTTCATTTCATATATATATTCCCTACAACGGGTTATCACTTATCCTTCAGCAGAGCTGATTTTCAAGGTGCCCTTAAAATAATACAAGTTACAAGTAGTAAATAAATAATGATAGAAAAAGCACATACTGCATAAAGGCAAGAGTATATTGGCGTAAATATTTTGAAGATTTGGTGCAGATCTGTGGCGCAGACCGGTGGCGCAGACCTGTGGCGCAGACCTGTGGCGCAGACCTGTGGCGCAGACCTGTGGCGCAGACCTGTGGCGCAGACCTGTGGCGCAGACCTGTGGTGCAGACCTGTGGCGCAGAAAAGTGTGCAATTCCAGGCTGATGCTCGAGGGATGAGCTCCACTGATTTTTTTCCAGTTTCAGTCAGACAAATATTATGGTTTGGAGATAACTCTATAGCATATTCCAGTGCTATATACACAAAACCTACTTAGTTCAACATATTTACAGCAGATCGACAACAATATATGTTAAACCGAGCTCAAATATCATGTTAGAGTTAATATGCGTGAGGACCTTTAGGCGGATGTGCAGTTCAGGGTAACAGCCAAATCGCCTTACATTCTATACGAATTTACTCTTTACGACGAAACGTTCTACATCTAACTCTAACCCTAACTCTGACCCTTGCCCTACTCAAAAATCCTGACCCTGACCCTAGCCCGAACGCTAAGTAATTGGTAAGTAGTACCGCACTTTTTGTCGTCTGTTTCGACTCTCTTCATCGTAAGGAACAATTTTGTATAGAATTTAAGACGATTTGGCTGTTACCCTAAACTGCGCATCCGTCCTAGGCTTCTCCATTAAATTGTGAACTGATATTACTGTGCTACCTCTTATAAATCCAGTTTATAACAAAATATGATAGTACTCTAGGATGATAATAAGTCCTCGTCACCATTGAGCGCGATTATCTCTTTGCGATAGCTCGGAATTGGCAACAAGATAATTGTGTGTGATACACGTTATAGCCCTCATTCTTCCGCCATCTTGCCTCTACATAGATTAACTATCCCGTGATTGCGAGAACAATATACCACGCATTCTAGTTCTTTGAGTGGGTATGATGCAACATCTCTGGCCGTCACGCTCATAATTTGTACGCTTGAGTAGAACCAAACTCAACTGTCAGAGCGGTCGCTTGCCGTACACATGAACTCATTCAAAATAGAGGCAGATGCAGCAATTTTCCTGAATGGGCTATAATACTGTAATGAATGGATTAAGCATCTCCTTTGAATAAGGCCCTATTCGCACTAGAGCAAGAAATCGTACAAAGTTAATCCCCATTGTCCTTCATCAAAGGAGGTAAACACTAGCGATGACGTTTCTTCATTGGTCTAGTGCGAACGGGAAAAAATGTAGTTTTACCAAACGCTAATCCCTAAAAGTAGGCTGTTCAGATTACGTCATAACCTGTCCTGAATTCTATCAATTATTTACCTTATCAAACCATTTTTTCAATAGTAAATTTTAAACTGTTGCAAATAATCTCACTGAGTGATACTTTGTTGCAACATAAATCAAAGTCTTATTTCATGTATCTTGTGCAATGATGTCCTGTTAGATTTTGCATAGACTAGCGATTTCATCTTGTCTAGTCGAAATTCCTGCGTTTTGCCACCATGACTCAAAGTTTTCTCACTGATCCTAATGTGACGGGTTTGCTTATCTCTTTCTTACGATCTCATGGAGGGCTATGACTTGTAGTAAATGCAAGCTGTAGACCAATTAGGGGTCATTCACAAAGGACGTGCGTTAAAAAGTTGAATTTTTAGACCCCCTCCCCCCTATTATCCGATATTGTCCGTTTCTAACGAACCCCTCCCCTGTTGAATTTTATGTTGGAATATTGTTCAATTCAGCTACAAAATGAACTCCAAAAATTGCGAGGGATTGTATTGAATCAAAGTTATGTCTAAACAAAGATGCGAATGAAACTAACGTATAATAAAAAGCGAACCAAATAACGATAATAGATGTGAAAGTACGTAAAGTGTTTCTCTAAATAGCTGCTCCTCAGCGACTGAATCTCTAAACGTTTGTTTTGCGTATTTTCTGTTCCTTCTTTCACCTCATCATTGATACTCCCTTCGCGTGTCTTTCTCTCTCCATGATATGATCTCCTTACTTCCGTTCTTATCCCACAGGGATACAAGTGCGTTCGATATCATATTCATCACCCCCCTTGGACATCCATCTATTTCATGCCAAACACCATTTATATATATATATATATATATATATATATATATATATATATATATATATATATATATATATATATATATATATATATATATATATATATATATATATATATATATATATATATATATATATATATGTAAAAATATAAATTTCTTGTCATATGGCAATGTCTAGCTAAACAGAACATGCAAAGAACGGAGCAAGTCGTGCGATACTTCACTCGTCGTCTAGGACGTCAGTCTCTGTGAATGGCTGCTTCATAAATCATTGGCCATCGCTTGGCATGAATTTTGGCTATCCAGGACGTAATAAATCGCCAATGCAATAACATATACTTGGATGATCAGTGGCGGATCCAGAGGGCGGCTAGGGGGGCTTGAGCCCCAGTCAGATTTCTAGGTTTAAGAATGTAATATTCGCTCACTTTAACAAATCTTCCTACATAAAGATACTACAAAGGACACTTCGCAAGTATTGCAGCTCTTTTGGGTCAGCAAAAGTGGCAAAATGTAGAAAAACAAATGTCAACAGAGCATCTGTATGTATTTTGCGGACTACCATTGACCGAAATATGTATTAGGTCTCCAATCTTTTGTCAGGATCTCCATCAAGAGACAATGGATATTCCGAGCCCCCTTGGTCTATGGAATTATAAAACAACAGGTGTTTTACAGATAAACAACAAATTAATGTACTTGAATAATCTGTTTTCTCAATTCTTCAGGAATCGTCCAGTAAATGTATACAGTAATTTATCTATTCAAATACAACGCAACACAACTTCTATGGCTCCAAATGACGGTTTCACATGACAACTTCATATAACACTTCGTATAGCAACTTCGGGTAACAACATCCCATAACGACTGCAGATATCGACTGCAGATATCGACTGCAGATATCGACTGCAGATATCGACTGCAGATATCGACTGCAGATATTGACTGCAGATATCGACTGCAGATATCGACTTTAGATAACGACTGCTGATAACGACTTCACATATCGACTGCCTTCACAAAACACTGTACTGTGGTATATGTTAAATAACATGATTCAACTTACACAAAGTCAACAGGGTGATCATAACACAATAAACTAATGGCATAATAGCATACAATACAACAAACAACAATGTATTAAAGAATAGACAACACATCAAGGAAGAGCAACGGGAAAACTTATTGTAAAACTAATAGTCAGGTCGCCACCGGGAAAATACGCGTGCACAACTGCAAAATTTGCGGGCAATTAATTTTTTGCATGAAGACATTCTTTAGACCTTAACGAACATAAATTTATCTGTTGGACATGCTGAATTTTCTTGAGAGGCCTTTCCATCAAGGTATCAACTTGCAACGATCCTGCGTGCTTTCGGAACACCGTCGCCATTTTGAAATATGAGTCGTTTTCACGAAACCGAGGCTACTACGATATGCCGGCTGGAATGGGTGACCACGTGGGTGACAGGACAAGTGTTTGATCACTGCAATTAACCGTTAGAAATCCATTCGCGTTTCAACAAAATAGTGCTATACAGATATGATTGACTTCTGCTCACCAAGCAAGCAGATACGATTTGCTTAGAATGACTTCAAGCCGGTCCTATGCCGTTCATTGAGACAAAAAGTCATCGAGAATTATTCAAGCTAGAAGATGTTGGTACGTGCTTCCACAGTACGGTGAGGGGTCTTTTCGACAGGGGGCAGCAGAAGCTGCAAACCCAAACCAAAATTTCCCAAAATCCCGAAGCAAAATTTCAAAAACCAAAGCTTTACTTTGAAGAAAGCTCTTCAATTTTTTGTTTTATCTCAGTCTATTGTAGAAAATGCATGATATTGAATACAAGAGGCAATCCAGATTTTGAACATGAAACTGAAATCCAAGAGCTAAATATGGACAAGCCCCAACCTGTGGAGCCCAAAGCCCCCTCTATAGTATTACATGGGATCCTTATCTTTTCTAGGAATTTACTTCTCCTGAAACCTGCCCAAAAGATTTCATTCTCAAAGCCCCTCATTTTCCCCCATCTCCATAACATCATCATCACTTAAATCGCTGGCACTACTTTGGAGGTCATCATCATCAACTTCATTCTCACATTTGCTGCAGTTACATATATCCATGCATTTCAATCCATGCGCAAAGCAATTACAGCTTTCTGATTGACACTTCGTCCTCTTGCACCTGCATGACCCCATCTCAAGAATTGAGTCAGGGGCGGGTTTTTGTGCCATCCATTTTATTTCTAAGTCACCACTGCCAGTGATTATCTAGTCATGTCCTGGAGGCGATGGAAACTTTACATTTAGCTCCAGGGCTTGCTTGAATATTACAGTGACGTATGATACCCGTTTACAGTGGTGCAATGGCTCATCTTTTGTTGGCGGGAGCTGTTATGGCTCAGGCACTCTTACTTTTCTTGAGCAAAAATTACATATCTTGCTTCGTTGTTTCATAGACGACATTTTTGGTGTTTGGACTCACCGTTTTGATTTACTACAGACTTTCTTTGAACATATGAACAGAACCCATCCCACTATACAATTTGAAATGTCATACTCAGTTAACGAGATATCATTCTTAAATATACTGATTCTCAACCGAGATAATGAACTTCATAGGACTTTGTACAAGAAAAGAACTGATCTTCCGTCACTTCTACATTCACATTCTTTCTACCCCCCCTCCCCCCCTACTTGCAAAGCAGGCATCATATACAGTCAAGCTCTGCAATACCGTCGCATTACCTCCAATAATGACGATTTGGATGTCCATTTACAACAACTATCTATCATACTTATCAAACGTTGCTATAATATTGGCCTTATTACTAAACTATTTTCCAAGGTGCACTCATTATCGCGAGATGATCTCTTACAACCCCATTCACAGGCCTCTTGTGACAAATTACCATTCATTATTCCATTTAATCTGGATACTGCACGGATCGGACAGATACTATATGAGCATTGGAAAATCATTCAAGAAGACGACTACCTACACGACATAGCATCAGCTACACCCATTGTAGCATTTGAAAGGCACACAAACATTAAAAAAATTTAATAATTCACACAAAGTTCACCAGTCCAAATACAATTATACTATGCATAGTGTTGTACCTTTTCAAGGTTTCATTCTATACCCTATTTTATCGGACACGGTGTCCGTATTACAATGCTGAATATACATCGCGGTTCGTTACTCGTTCATATTATCGTCATATTACCATTCATTTCTATGTTGTTCTCTGCACTGTACATTTTCTGATATTACTTTTGCTCCTCGTCTGGTACGATAGTGTCCCATTGGGATACTGGGGGGCTTGTGATCATAAAAGTGTACTATCATTAAACCCCCAAAACACTGATCTCAGGTTGATAGCTGATGAATGGTACCTATAGTCATATACATTATACTTCTCTCATATACGATTACTATGCTACATCCCTAATCTATATTATACACGATCTTCATTCATATTCTTCTATGCACCGTGACTCACTGGTCTCACTCCCATTGCCATTCGTCGCTGGGATTACCCTTTATTTCTTGTTTTATATTTATTATTGTTTTAAATAAACATCACTGCGACAAAAATTGCAAGATGATCAGGGAGCTTTACATGATCCTTCTTATGCCCCCTTGGTCATCCACTCTAGCCAACATATTGCTATAGCCTCGGTTTCACGAAAACGCCTCCTATTTCAAAATGGCGACGTGCTCGAAGAGCAAGAAGCAATGCAGCAAGATAACACATTGATGGATAGGCCTCTCAAGAAAATTCAGCATGTCCAACAGGCAAATTTATGTTTATCAATGTCTAAAGAACATTTTTATGCAAAAATTAAATTGCCCACAAATTTTGCAGGTGTTGGGAACCTCAGCGACCTGACTATAAAGAACCAAGATCTATGGCACATTCATTGTCTATGGAAACCAGAGGAAACAAATATTTACTCAAAGTAAGACTTAGTTACGCGATAACAACGGATTGCCAACAATAAACAGAATGCAATAAAAATACAAGTTACATTACAGACAGACAGAGTAATTCATCGTTTAACAGAATACTCGATTTCACCGGGGCTCAAAGCGTCGTCGAAAAATGTACTGACTGCACGTGACGCAGCAAGCCATCCAGTTTCCAATCGTTTGCAAGCATCTTGATCACGAGACAATGAGTATTCCGAGCCCCCTGGTCGGTAAATTGCAATGTGTTTTAACAGTGTACTCTACGGGCGAGGGGGGCTCGGAATATTGATTGTTTTGTGATCAAGATACTAACAGACGATTGGATACTACGTGATTTCTGTAGTCACGTGCAGCCAGTAAATTTCTCATGGAGGCTTTGAGCCCCGTTCAAATTGAGTATTCTATAGACCAAGGGGGCTCGGAATGTCTTTTGTCTTTCAATCATGGTTTTATTGAATATCCGATGCGTCTTTGGGTGCATTCCGGCCAGCAAAATGCACTCGATGATAAAAAGGTGCTAACAGGCATCTAGAACCAGAACCACATACAGGAGATTTCATGTGAGTTCATCAGATACGTGTTGTTTACTGAAATCAGTGCCATGTTCCTATTTCGAAATGATCGTTAGATACTTTTGGAGTAATATGTGAAGGCAGCTGAACGCATTATTGGTGAAGAAAGCTTAAAAGGTAAGCGAATATAGGTAACAGGAATTATGTGCTCAGACTACAACAGTAGTGAGCCATTTGTAGCGCCGTAGCGCCGTACCCAGCTTTAAGCGAATGTATGAGTTGGAATACGTATATAAATATTGAACTTTGTTAAACTGTTAATTTTGATACGTGGGGCTTCTGGTTAGAGCTATTGTGCCTGCGTTTAGGCAGGATGACTTGATACCCGCTTGCATCTGTAGGACCCTGTTTGCATTTTGTTGTTGGCAGTGAGGTACTCTCAGGACTAGTTTACATTACTTGAGTCGAATCAGTTACTTGTACTTTATCTGAAAAGCCTAAAGTCTGCGAATTGATTTGGTTCGACATAACTACACGGTACATAATTAAATCTCCGTCTTGGATAAGGACTGCCACTTTGTTGTTCTTTGCTTCCTTTTCACCTCAGTGACCCATGCGTAGTGTGCTAACAGAATCACCATGAGTCTCAGGAAGTCGATAGCATTAAACACTGTTTACTGTGTAGGCGCGATAAATACGAGCAAAATAGACCATTCTTCTAAGGATAATGATGCCATGATGTGTTTTGCGTCACTGTCACACGATATGTTTCGTTACAGTTGCAAATAAATTGGAGCTTTTAGATCTAGTTGTTCTGTGCGGTAGGCTGATTGAATTGGCAATGCACATTTCAAGCCTATTTAGATACAGAATGTTGTAGATTTAAAAATGATTTGCTCTTCTGAATGTCGAGCAGAGAACAGATAAGCAGAACCATCACTTCAGGTACTGAACATCGTCCAGATCTTGTGGTGAATTGTTAGGATGTAGGGTACCCCCGTTATTCTTTTGTGTTTTATTACTTCCTGTGTTTTGTTCATACCATATAATCCCCTTGTATCGTCTTCATTGCCATTCTCAGATTATCGTTAAACGAGAAAGCTCAAATTAGTCTTGCTATCTGAGTACCTCTACATTATAATCTGAGAATTACTTGCGTTATGGAATCGAAGATTAAGAGTTACGACGGATCTGGAGAGGTGAAAGTGTTTTTAGAAAAAATATCTTTGCATTCCTCATTGAAAGGCTTCGATGGTGAAAAAGCTGCCTTGTATTTGGCGAGTAAGCTGGAAGGTAGAGCTTTCGACATTTATAGAAGACTATCGCCAGAAGAGAAGAAGAACGAAGGCAAAATTAGAGCAGAATTGCTAAAAGAATTCGAACGTGGCCATCAGGATAGGGAGCAAGCAATTTATGCATTGGAAAACAGAAATCGAAAAGAGGATGAATCAGCCCATACATATGCGTATCATATTTTAGAACTTGTTAAACTGGCGTACCCGACTTTCCAAGAGGACGCAGTTAAAACAATCGCCAAGGACTATTACATAAGAGGGCTACACCCTAAAATGCAAGTCGCACTCAAATCACTACCCGGGTTTGACAAAACGAGTATCAATGAGTTAGCTACGGAGACTACCAGATTGCAGATAGCGGGGATTCAATCCATCGGAATTAACAAGACATCATCATGTATGAGCGTAGAGAGCCCTGCAATCATCGACTCGATTGCCGACAAAGTTATGGAGAAGTTAAAAGAATGTTCATTTAGCTCGCAGGAAGACGGGGGTTCAACGGAAGCAACTGGTGCAACACTGTCGGTAGAAGGGCTATACAAACAAAGAGGTCAAAGGGGGTTTTTTAGTCGCCGACAAAAGCCCAATTATCCACAACGCACAAAATCGTGTCGCTCTTGTAAAAGTAAAGATCACTTGTTTCGCTCATGCCCTACACGTTTTTGCCAAGCTTGTGGGGGGCGAGGCCATGACGCTTGGAATCCGTCCTGTCCTAATTACCAATGACTAATCGGCACAAGTGATCGGATAAACAATGTAACAAGTGACTTTTCGGCTGTATTGAGCATCCGATTTAACAATTCGCCCATTAATGTTTTAATAGACACTGGTGCGAGCTGCTCTATTATCGACATTGACAGTGTTTACAGACTTGGTCTGAAAGACAGAATTATTCCTAATAGTGATCAACTGATAAATGCATCCGGACACCCCATGGATATAATGGGTTCAGTCAATATCAGCTTAGATAAGCCAGATGCCGCTATACTTCACAATTTCAGGGTGCTAAATAGTAAGACTTATCGCAATGTTCTCCTAGGCCGCGATTTCCTAGCGAAATTTGACAGGATAGAATTCGATTTTGCAAAAATAGAGTGCGAATAGGAAAACATTGGTTTCCCTGTAGAGATGTGCATGGAAAAGAAACTGTCAGACTCAAGCAGCGCGTTTCCCTTGCTGCTAGATCCGAAACGATAGCTAGCGTCAAATGTAATAAATCCCTTTCGTTAGTGACTGCCGATTTTGAGCCAATTTCTTTACGTTCTATCCCTGGCGTTTACGCCACCAAATGCAGAATTATACCTGATGTGGAAGGCGTTTTTCAAATAACGTTCCTTAATGTCAACGACAGTCCAATTGATCTGTATGCCAGGAAATGCGTAGGAAACCTCGTAAGTTCGAGAATTGCCAGCCTGCAACAAGAACCATCCACGTCGAAAGATCAGATCAATCGTGCAAAAAATCTGAACCATGGAGAACATCTTACGGCAGATCAACAATTTCGCTTAGAAACGCTGATTAAAGAATACAGTGATATATTTGCTTCCAACCCGAAAAAGCCAGCCTTAGTGAAAAACGCGGAACACAGGATTATTACTGGAGATGCATTACCAGTCAAGCACAAACCTCACCGCATTCCAGAAGCATGGCATAAGGAGGTCAACACGCAAATCCAAGAGATGTTAGACAATAGAATAATTCGCCCTTCTGCATCGCCGTGGAATGCTCCGATTATTTTAGTGAAAAAAAAGGACAACAGTATGCGTTTTGTATGTGATTTTCGCGGGCTTAACGATGCTACAAAAAAGGACTCATACCCCCTGCCACACGTACGTGATGTAATTGATAAAATGAACGGGGCTAGATATTGGTCAACCTTAGAGGCCGCATCAGCTTACTGGTCGATACCCATTAGCTGAGCAAGACCGTGAGAAAACAGCATTTTCTGTTCCTCGGGGAAAGTTTGAATTTAACGTGACGCCATATGGGCTATGTAATGCTGGGGCTACGTACCAGCGTATGATTGATATCACGCTCTCGGGTCTTCCTTCGGAAAGAGTTCTGGCTTACATGGACGATATAGTGGTCTACAGCAAGTCATTTGATGAACATATTGAAAGTTTACATAAGGTATTCGGCTGTCTGCGCTCGTCATCCATCACATTAAAACTATCGAAATGCGTATTTGCTAGTGAGCATGTAGATTTTCTTGGATTCAATTTATCTGCTGCTGGGATAAGACCTCAATCACGATTAACTGAGGCCATTGACAACTATCAACGCCCAAATTCCAAGAAGAGCCTCAAGGGATTCCTTGGCCTTGCTGGATTTTATCGCTCATTTATTCCCAATTTTGCACACGTGAGCCAACCCTTGAATGCCTTGACTAGTAACGAAACCCCTTTTGTATGGAACAATGAATGTGAAAAAGCATTTAATGCTCTAAAAAATGCTCTCATTTCGGAACCGGTTCTTGAATTTCCGAACTTTACCCGGCAATTTATAGTAGAGGTTGATGCAAGCAATTATGCCATCGGTGGGGTGCTATCACAGCAAGGGTCAGACCATCAAGAACACCCCGTAGCACACTTTTCAACAGCTTTGCAGAAATCTCAACAAAATTGGTCTGCAACGACAAAAGAATCATTTGCCTTGGTAATGGCTGTTCGTCATTGGCACGTATACTTAGCAGGGCGACGATTCGTTTTGAAAACCGACCATAATCCGCTCGTATTTTTACGCTCGCAAAAAGACCCCCGGGGAAAAATCGGCCGATGGATAAACGAATTGGAGGAATTTGATTACAAAATACAGTATATCCCAGGAAAAGACAATGTCAAAGCGGATACCCTCTCTAGAAGCAGTGCTGCCAACCCAGACCAACCCGAGCCAGAATTTGATCATAAGATTTACGCTTCATATATTCACAGTGATAATTTTAAGCAACAGCTTGCAACGGAGCAATTACAAGACCCGCTGATCCAAAATGCAATGCGTAATATTGCTAATAATCAGCCCATTAACAACGGTAGACTGAAACGGGTGCAACAACAACTTCGCATTGAAAATGATATACTTTTGAAATCTGGTCGCCCTGTGGTACCATCCAGTTTACGGACGCACATAGTTACGGAATACCATAATACAGCACATTTTGGCACAGAAAAGATCTACTCTCTCCTTAGACAGCGCTTTTACTGGCCTAATATGTTTAGTTATATTCGAGCTTTTGTCGCCAACTGTCAGGTGTGCCAGAAATCCAAATGTGATACATCACCCCCAAGGGCCCCAATGGTACCCATGTTTATTCCTTCTGCGCCAATGCAGCTAGTATCTTTGGATATTGCTTACATGCCAAAAGATACACATGGCTATCAGTATATCTTACTTATTGGAGACGTTTTTTCCAAGTATATACAGGCAATTCCATTACAAGATCAATCTGCAGCTTCTATCCGAGACGCCTTTTTGCGGCACTGGTTATTCATCCATGGCACTCCTCAATACCTTCTTACTGACCAAGGGTCGAATGTAGACGGTGCGTTAATGCGGGAAATTTGCGACCTTCTTGGCATTGAAAAACGCCGTTCCTCAGCGTACCATAGCCAAGGTAATGGCTTCGCCGAACGCAATATACGGACAGTGAAGGACATGCTTAGAGCCGTGCTTTTGCATCGTCATCTGCCGCAGTCCAAGTGGCGTGCAGTTGTAACAGAGTTAGTATTCGCGTTGAACGCTAGTCATAGCAAAGCTATTAAGTGCATACCATATGAAGTTGTATTCGGACGCTCAGCAGTGCTACCTCAAGACATTATTTTTGACGTCGTAGATTCGGAAAATTACGAGCAACTTATTCCCACAGATTATGAACGTGAGTTACGTTCCACGCTTCATGTCGTTTTTAATGAGGTTGTCAAAGCGCTCGAATTAAGTAAAAGGCAAATGCAGAAAAATTATAATAAGCATCTTCGTTTTCACGACTATTCTTCGGGTGAATTCGCATGGTTAAAAGTAAAGCATTATAAGACCGGCGAAAACCGCAAATTAGCACCCAGACGCGATGGCCCTTGGAAAATTGTACAAAAGCTTCCTAATGGCGTTAACTTCGAAATTGAGAAATCGCGTGGGGACAAAAAAGTAGTCCATCACGACCGTCTATGTCCAGTCGTGGGAAATGAATGCATGGAAAAATTTGATAAGACATTATCTCGGTGTGTATCTCAAACCTCGTTGTCGAGTTATTCAGATACTTCTTCGGAGGGACTTTACTCTTCGTCTTCGGACTCCGAACAGGAAATAGTGGATGACGAATTGAATGGCGAAGAAATCGTGGACAATGCTCCAATAAGAGCTTATCCGAGACGCCAAAGAACAAATCGACATGTCCCAGGTGCAATACCTTGGGATAGTTTGCGTACTTAATTTTAATCTATTAATATTGTTTTGTTGTTTTGTGAATATTTAGGTAGGGGGGAATGTAGGGTACCCCCGTTATTCTTTTGTGTTTTATTACTTCCTGTGTTTTGTTCATACCATATAATCCCCTTGTATCGTCTTCATTGCCATTCTCAAATTATCGTTAAACGAGAAAGCTCAAATTAGTCTTGCTATCTGAGTACCTCTACAAGGACAGGGCTGATAAACTTCGTAACACATAAATGTGATTGATCATCAACTATTTCGCTCTATAATTTCATTGCATAAAGCCTACTTCCTAACTGACCACGCCCACCACACCCACACTCGTGATGTTCAGCCCCTGTCAGATTTTAGTCTGAATCCGCCACTGATGATAGGATCAATGCAAAATAGGACCGTAGTAAAAATGTCTTGTTGCAACATTCTGAACACCTGGACGTCCGTAATGCGCAAATACCCCCTCCCCCTATGTCCTAGTTTGTCCTATTTCACCAGACCCCCCTCCCCCTTTTGCTCGGACGTCCTTTGTGAATGGCCCCTTAAAGATTGGGTAAGATAACTGAGCCCACCAGACGTTATTTAAATGTCATTTTCGACCAGAAGTTTGCCTTTCAAAACTGTCTATCGCAAAATCTTGCGTTCATTTTGAAAGTTCTTACATCTGGAAGCTCTTATTGTCTTTAAAGGCTTGCCCTAATGAAATACAATAACGGCATCATTAAGATAGTTGCCATCAGTTCGTACAAGTCGAAAATATGAGGCTCGGTCTTACCAAAATGGTGAACGCGGAAGACACGGAAGACGGTGCAGGGCCTATTATTCGCAACAAAGCTTTTATTGACATTTATACAAAGATGAAAGGTAATGGGTGGATAGCAGTTGTTGAAGAATATAAGTCAAAATCAAGATACTGAGAAAAATGACACAATAAAACTATGTATAATATCTTGTATGATGAAGATGGCACCGAGGAAACATCATTTTACAGTAAAGAAATTGCAATAAAGTTTATATCTCTTCAGATAGATTTTTCAATAAGATAGGACAAAGAACTCTAAGCTATGTTTACTATTGATTTACTAGATCCTGCTAGTAAAAGGTTCCGTCGAAGAGCCCCAGAGATCTAAAAAAGTAGGCAAATCAATAAAAACACTGCAGGGACCAAGGGGACTTGCCATGTTACTTATCAACAGTGCTTATTGCCTCAACTATTCCAGTTAGAACCACACGAGAGGTTAGAATCACCCCGAAAGGTCCGAAGTAAGACTCAAGACTCTAATTCAACAATTTAAAGAACTTCTGAAAAGCAATATTGTAGAATCTTCTCTCATTGTAGAGGACTGTATACGAAATAAGATATTTAAAGTCATAGAAAGTTCAACGTTCGTGACGTATATAGATGTCACCTGAGTTTCTTGATTAGAGTTCGTTTTTAATGGAGGCGGAATAGACTCTTCGATTCTTCGTCTCTTTCTTTCCTTCTTTCTTTCTTTCTGTCTGTCTTTCTTTAAATTGAACCTCTTCTTTCTCTGTTTAGATCGAAGCTCTCTTTCTCTTTACATTGAACCTCGTGGGAATGGCGATGGCTTACTTCCGGCTGATAATCGCTTTCGATAATTGGAAAATTTAACAAACCTACCTGTAGGTGAAGTTTGATTGGAATTCTATGAGTCATCGGCCGTGACCGGAGGAGCAGTGCGAGATAGTGTGCCGCAGCGCATGTGAACCAGTCTTTAGAGCAGTAAATGTATCAATGACAAATAGATACAAGATCCTAAATAGAAAAGGGTGGGGGTAATGAAATATGACGGGAGGGCGCACAGGTACTCCGGTCACGGCCGATGACTTATAGAATTTCAATCAAACTTCACCTACAGGTAGGTTCGTTTAATTTTCCAATTCTATTACGTCATCGGCCTAGTTCCCTACAGAGCTGTACGAGATTTTAGAGCTGGCATTGAGACATTTACTTTTTGGGCTTATACACATAACTTCAGAAATCCCATACACATAATGCCTATGGATATTACACGTCACAACGAGAAACAGTAGATCAAATAATTCATTTGCAGTTATGTACAATAAAACTGACAGGAAATCAATCTACTAAGGCATTGCATTCAACACATTTATTAAACTGTAGAAACAACGAGTTAACTTTGATCACAGTAACACCTACAAATGAAATCTGTCGACGCCAAGCAAGGTTTGCCGACCTGGCAGCACGATATAATGCTCAGTAAAGATATGGCTTGTTGGGTGAAGTGGATACTATTTCATGAGATCAGAAATTAATTCTATAGGCCACTGGTACAGCATTAATGGCCTACAACCGTGTAGGATGGTGATAGTAGCCTGGATAAATTTGATCTACACTAAGAGACTGTGTGCAGATGATGGTAGTACCTTAGATATCAACAGATCAGATCATAACTGTTTATCACAGCAGAAAACACCCATTGCACACATAAATGATAATGGTAATAAGGCTAGTATGTATGTATAAACGGAACATGTATCAACAATAAGCAATAATGTGCATGTAACAACAATATCAGTTAATTAACCAAGCAGATAAATTTTGCATAAGGAAAATCAATTTGGGAGTTTTGATACCACGTTGTCCAAGAACGTATAAATATGAACACAAAGTGTCATACAGTATGTCAAACATGCATGTGAAATAGTAGCACTTCTCACAACTCAAGGTGAAATGCGCTAAACATAACATCACATATACTGGTAGCTGCTATTCGACTGACGTAGAATAAAGGGAAAGGAGAACAAATCAGAAAGCATAGATACAATTGATGAGACAAATACTGTGTTCGGTTCGTACATACTGATTAGGCTTTACACGTGACATACTGCTTATGCGTACAAACCAGGTCTGGTACAAACACTGAATCACAACGGAAAAAGAACATGATGACCCAGTACAAATGCAAACAATCTTCTAACGTACATTAAAAACAGTTGCCTAAGCTTGCAAAGCAGCAGTTGTTGTTACAATGCTATTAAAAAGCATAGCAATGTAGCAGGTAAACAGGCTTTGAGATAAATAGATTGCATGCAAGATATTGGTAGCAACTGGAACATAGGCAGGGAAACTATAAATTGTGCTCCTAAATTAAGTAGGTTATTAATATCTTGATAATTAGCAATATCTTGTATACATAAAATCAATCAATTTCATAGCAATATGATCACGCTACATTGGACAGAAATTGCAACTAATTTGAAGCCTCAACACAAGCAAATAAATGACTGAGTGAGATTTCAAGCAATAGGATAACTTATATAGAGCATTCATAAATATCATTCATCATACATCCTGATAATAAGCTGCTCAGAATTCTTATCTGCGAAAACGTTGATTGCTAGGACCCAGAACTTCACATACAGTGAAATATATGTAGTTGTACAAGAAAAGCTGAGGGTTTGATAGCAATTGAACGGAAACACACTACAGTCACTATTAAACATTTTTGGCAAAAATCAATGGCACATGTAAATTCTTGATCATTAACAGCATAATATTGTATCAAATAGCATCGGTAGACTTGCAAACAAATGAGATAAGCTGCTAATATGAAGGAAGCTGCTCTTTGTTAGTCGCTAAATTACAAAACTAGGAGAAAAACTGTAGGAACCCCCTGCTTTCATATTTCCTTAGGTACTCACTATATATGCACTACTTTGGTCTCATATAGGCCACACGTTTTATTCGGTTACAGTCGTTCGCAGTAAACTAAAGTTCTCTTGAATATAGTAACTAACATTACTGTAACCGAATAAATTCAATATGGAAGCGAAAATGAAATCATTGGATGGAACCGGCGATGTAAAAGCATTTCTAGAAAAGGTGTCCATACATTCGTCGTTAAAGGGGTATGAAGGAGAGAAAGCCTCTCAGAACTTGGCAAGCAAACTCGAAGGTCGCGCATTCGACGTATATATGCGATTATCCGCAGCAGGTAGAAAAAGGACTGATAAAATACAGTCCGAGCTGTTAAAGGAATTTGAACATGGGAGTTTAGACAGAGAGGCTGCAATTCTTGATTTAAGCAAGCGGAGACGAAAACCGGTTGAATCGGCACAAGCCTTTGCTTACAAAATAATCGAATTGGTTAAGCTCACATACCCTGCTTTCGACGACAACACACAAAAGACAATCGCAAAAGATTATTTTCTGAGAGGAGTGCACCCAAAGATGCAGATTGCACTGAAATCTCTACCCTGTTTTATCGACGCCGATATCGAAAAGCTGGCAACGGAGACAATGAGGTTGCAATTGGCCGGTATTTACTCTTTCGACTTCCAGAAAGCACAAAAGTGCATGAGCGTTGACAGCGCATCAATGGTTGATGAAATTGCTGCGGTGCTTGAAAAACTACAAGGTACATTAACCTTCAATCAGGGGGGAGACGTCAAGGATAAGCAAGACTACGCAGCAGCAAATTTTGTAGGAAATAACTGGCTTGGACACCAAAGAAGAAGGCGAAGAGGTACCTTTTCAAACAGGCCCACCCAGCCTCAATCTAGAAACCAAAAAAATAACAGTGCAGCACAAAGAGGAAGAAATTGTCGTGCCTGTGGAAGCCCTGGACATTTTTTCCGTGATTGCCCAAATCGTTTTGGCCAAGCTTGTGGAAACAAAGGTCATGATGCTTGGGATTCGTGTTGCTCCAAATACCAATGACTAGCCGATTGTGATCCACACAGTTGCAACTCTGCTGCAGAATTTTCTGCTGTCCTCCGTGTGAAGTTTGACAACCAGGATGCGCATGCGTTGCTGGACACTGGGGCTAGCTGTCCGTTAATTGACCTAGGGAGTTTACAAACTCTTGGATTGGACGCTAAGATTGTTCCATCTGATCATAACTTAATTGATGCCTCTGGCAGGTATATGAATATAATGGGATCTGTGGTAGTGTCCATAACTTTGGGCAGTGTCCTACTCCAACAGGATTTAAAAGTTTTCAATGCACAAACGTACAGACATGTACTATTGGGTGGAGATTTTCTTTCAAACTATAACACAGTTGAGTTCGACATGACCAGAAATAAGATTAAGTTGGGCACTGAATGGTTTGTGTGCGTTTCTTTGCAAGGGAAGGAGCCAGTCCGCATGCAGAGCAACGTATCATTACCCCCACGCTCCTATAGCATCGTTAATGTCAAGTGCAGTAACTCACTCTCATTGATAACTGCTGACTTCGAACCGAAGCCTTTAATGGGAGTAAGTGGTGTGTACGCTACGTCCTGCATGATAATTCCTGATTTGGATGTTATATTTCAAATATCCCTATTGAACGTCAACAATGACAAGGTCACAATAAATTCCAGGAAGTTTATTGGTGCCGTGAGCATTGTCAAGGGAAATGTTGCCACAAGTGAACCAGCAAAAGTGGAAAAGCCTTCAAGCTCTAAATTGAATATAATTCATGGAAATGCTATTTCAGAGAAGGAAGAAGATCAGTTGAGGGCATTAATTTCTCAATATGGGGATATCTTTGCTGTCAATCCTAGGAAACCAACGCCAGTAAGGAATATGACACATCATATAATCACAGACAAAGCCCAACCTGTTCGCATGAAGCCATATCGAATTCCTCATGCCTGGAATAAAGAGGTTAGTGACCAAGTGCAGCAAATGCTTGACAATAAGATTATTCGTCCCTCTTCCTCGCCGTGGAATGTCCCAGTAATTCTCGTTCGAAAAATGGGCAATTCAATGCGTTTCATATGTGACTTTCATGGACTTAATAATGTGACAAAAAAGATTCATACCCTCTACCGCATATTAGGAATGTTATCGATAAAATGGAAGGAGCAAAATTCTGGACAACTCTTGATGCTGCTTCAGCTTATTGGTCGATGCCTGTAGCCGAAGAAGACAAAGAGAAAACAGCGTTCTCAGTTCCGAGGGGCAAATTCGAATTCAATGTCATTCCATTTGGATTATGTAACGTCGGAGCTTCTTATCAGAGGATGATAGATATAACCTTATCGGGTCTTCCTTCTGATCGTGTACTCGCTTATATGGATGACATTGTAATTTTTAGTAGAATTTTTCAAGAACACCTCCTCAACCTTGCATAAGTGTTTCAAAGACTACAATCATGTGGAATCTCTCTTAAATTTTCAAAGTGTGTATTTACCAGCGAGAAAGTCGACTTTCTTGGTTTCGAACTTTCGAACGAAGGAATCAAACCACAAGCTCGTCTCACAGAAGCAATTAATACATTCAAACGTCCAGGAACTAGGAAGGAATTGAAGGGGTTTCTAGGCCTTACAGTATTTTACCGTTCGTTTACACCAAATTTTGCAGAAATTTGCCAACCATTGAATAAACTGACTAGTGAGCATGTTCCCTTTCATTGGGATGATTCCTGTGAAGTTGCCTGTTCACTTTTAAAACAGAAGCTGTTATCCAAACCTGTTTTAAACTTCCCTAAAGTAGGAGAACCGTTTGTTGTCGAAGTTGATGCTAGCAATCATGCAGTTGGGGGGGGGGGAGGGGTTCTTTCGCAAGTTGGCAATGACCAATTTTTACATCCAGTAGCATATTTTTCAACTGCATTGCAGTCTTTGCAAAAGAACTGGTCGGCGACATCTAAGGAAGCATTCACACTTGTATGCGCGGTTCGTCATTGGCACGTGTATCTGTCGGGTCAGAGGTGGATCCAGGCATTCGCAATACCCACACTGGCGAAGGTCAGATTTTCTAACTGCACATTAGCTGTCAAAGATCTCTGTGTATAGACACTACCTTTCAATCTTATTTGGGAATAATCATATCAAAACCTCACTATCTATCAACAACCCCATGTCGTAACCGTGGTAACATTATCTGTTGTTTATCTTTGGCAATACTTGTTATTGTACGTTGTTTTTGGTCTCCCCTCACGTATTGTTTGAATTGGGTGATCCCCAACATCATAAATTACACAGAACCAATTATTTTGTGCGACCTTCACATAAAATTAGCATCTACTTATCTGTGCGTGCGCAGAGGAATAGTACGTGAAAAGTGTACCTCCAAAAGCTGTGCGAACTTCGGAATGGATGGTGCTATTAGTACGTCAAAAATAAATAGGAAAGTGTATGGAGAAAATGGTTGTGCGAATGTGGCGAATGTAGAGGCGACGGATGTTATATGGAAGAGAGCGGGGGATAACCCTATACTACCAGTCTTGATAACCCTCTCTTCCGCTAGGATATCTTGTGCGTACAGTTTGCCCAATTCTCCCAAATATCCAGCTGACGGGATTCAATTGCAAATTGAGGAAGTAGCATGAATCTATGAAGGTCTATTGGCAGTCTCCATATGGGATGTGAATGGCTCTACAAACACTTATACCAAAGACGATAGCAGCCCAATATGTACTGTAGCTATTCTATTTGTATTTGTGGCATTTGTTGCCATCGATTTCAGTTAGACATGCATGGTAAGCACTTGGATAACCGTCGATTTCTGTAGAAAGTGTAAACCAAGCTCCCGTTTTGTTACAATAAGGATATATGCCAAGACTGCAAGTCGATAACACTCAGTGAAAAGTTAATTAATAAGTTAAATGTTGAACGAATACCCCTAGGCTTGGACCGTAGTGGATCTATTCGTTGTCTGATTTATTCATCTGCAACCCCCTCACCAGCTGACAATTCGATTTACTCACAAACATATAATGTCCTGCAGAGCGTACACCAGAAACAGACTTCCAAGTCCTTTTATTAGCGGAACACAACATAACTAAAATCTATCTACACATTGACCCATTAGTCTCTCCAAGCGCATGCGTAATAACATATGAACATTATATCTCCCCCTTACTTGGAGAAATGCTTAAGTCTTTAAAAACAACAGGACAAAACTAAGACTATATATAATTATTTTCTAAATGGAAAATGTGAGCTCCAACTGTCCTACAAGTCATATATGTTCTGTCCATACCGTTGTACGTGTCTTCGTTGTCTTTGTGGATAACGATGGCATTGTTCTACTATTTCAGGCTGATTTGGCATATTCAAACTTTCGAAATAATCAAGTTCATCTGAACCATCTGAAATCATATCTTGTCCGATTTTCTTGAAGTACGAAATGTTTCGTGTAATCGTGTGGGTATCTCTTTTCGCCGTTACCATAGTTCCTTTCTTTTCCGTAACAACATAAGGTCGTGGATCGAATTTGGACGAAAATTTGTTCTGCTTTATTTGTTTAACAAGCACAGTGTCTCAAATTTCTATCTGCGATGTCTTGGCATGATTAATATTATCAGCATGTATTTTCATCTTTTCCTTTGCCTCTGCATCTCTTTTCTTAAGTTCTTGGTGCATGTTGGATGTACTTTCTTTGACACATGATGGTAATTTTGTGTTAATTTCACGATTGAATAACAGTGTTGCTGGGGCAAAACAGTTTTTGCCGAGGTTGAATGAACAATGTCCACTTCTGGAAACCGGCTATATGCATCGATAAGAACAAGTAAATATTCCCCAGTTGGAAAAGGCCTACAAAAATCAATATTGACCGTATGCCATGGAGCTGGGGGTAGAGAAGTCATTTGTAGGGGCTCTGGACGACTTTCAGGTCCATTAGCTTGACAGGCAATGCAATTGTGAAGTAGGTCTTTCACAAGCTCATCGATTTTAGGGAACCAAACTTTTTCCCGTAGCAGTTTCTTGGTTTTAATTAAGACTTGATGGCCTTCATGTGCGATCGTTAGAGCCTTTTGTCGAAGAATCGAAGGAAGAACGAGTTTTGAACCTCGTAAAATAAGATTGCCATCATCTGATACGATGAGTTCATCTCTAACGGGATAAAATAAGCGCAACTCCTCTTTGTTGACACCGTCTGGAACGGTAATAGCCGAATTAATCTTGAGAAAGTCCCATCGCATCTCACGTTTTAGTAGCGCAAGTAAATGTTGTAACGTAGCATCCTTTTGTGTAGCTGCTTGAATTTCCGAAAGGCTCATGGCTTTAGGAACGGCATGTGTACAAAGAAAATTTACATATTCTACGGCAGGATTCTCAAATGAAGACGTATGCTCGGCGACAGGATGTCGTGACAAAAAGTCGGACGGATTGTGCTGTCCTTTGGTATACTCAACATCGAACTGATAGTCTTGTAAACGAAGGTTCCACCGCTCTATTCTAGCAGAAGGCTTCGACTTGGGGTTGTTTAAAATCATTTCCATGGGTTTACAGTCAGTATATAATGTAAAATGACCACCATATGAATAAATGTGAAGACGTTCGATCGCCCAGACTATGGCGAGTGCTTCTTGTTCTGTTTGCGAATAACGATGTTCTACATCTGTGAGAGATCTGCTTACATAGGAAACGACTTTTCGGTTTGTGGTACCCGGAGTTACTTGAGATAATATAGCTGACAAACCATTATTATTATTATTATTATTATCTATTTGTCGCACATTACTCAAATGGTTCATATATGTCCCTGAGGCTTGGTGACATCAAGTCTCCTCAAAACTCGAGGACTTTCCTGAGGATTCTAGCAGAATTAAGAATAACTGTTTTCTGCAGTTCTACAATCTTGGTCTCAATGCCGATTTCTTTGAGTCGTTGATGAAGATCTTTAGGAATAGTCCCAAGGGCACCAATAATTATAGGTATAACCCGTACATTCATATTCCATAGCTTTTTAAGTTCCCTTGCTAAGTCTTGGTATTTGTCTAACTTTTCATATTCTTTTGTTTCAATGCGGCTATCGGATGGAATAGCAAAATCCACTATCAGGCACTGATTCTTTAGCTTATCCTTAATAACTACGTCTGGGCGCCTTGCTTGTATAACATGATCCGTATTTATATTGAAGTCCCACAGAATTGTACTAATATCATTCTCCATCGTTGTTTCGGGCTCATGCTCGTACCATTTTCTTTTCACATCAAATCCATATTTCAGGCAAACTTCCCAATGAATCTTTTTTCCGAGCCAGTCGTGACGTCTTTTAAACTCTCTTTGCGCCATTTTGCTACATTCGCTTAAAAGATGGTTTACTGTTTCATCAGCCTGCTTACACATTCGGCATAGACAATCCTCCTGTGTTCTATCTATCTTTGCTTTAATCTGATTTGTCCTAATTGCTTGCTCCTGCGCAGCTAAGATGAGTGTTTCTGTTTCCCTCTTGATCCCCCCTCTGCTGAGCCAAGCCCATGTTTCCTTGGCAGCAACTGCTTCTGTTTGTCTTATAAATTGACCATGCATTGCTTTATCAATCCAATTTTGCCTACATTCCTTTGCTCTTCTACTTTTGAACTCCTTTGCTGATTCTGATACTTGTTCTAGTTTCCTTGCGGCAGATATTAGCTTTTCTTCACTTTCCTGGATGTATTTCTGTAGTCCAAGTATTGCTGTTTTCGTCACATCTGCTACGCTAATGAGACCTCTTCCGCCTTCTTTCCTTGGTACGTATAGTCTATCCACATTGCTCTTTGGATGTAGTGCTTTGTGCATCGTCATCAACTTTCTTGTTCTTCGGTCCAAGGCTTGAAGCTCATCTTTATTCCAATCCAAAAATGGAGCTGAGTATCGGATAACAGCTACTGCCCATGTGTTGATAGCTTTAATCAAATTATGTCCATTCAATTTCGTTTCTAGGACCTTCCTTACTCTTCTCCTGTATTCTTTTTTTATTATTTCCTTCATTTCTAATCTCTTCAAATCATCTGCCTCTAGCACTCCGAGGTATTTGTAACTTTCATCTTCCTTCAAGCTTCTGATCTTTTTCTCATCAGGCAGTTTTATCCCATTTGCCTCAATTTGCTTCCCCCTCTTCATGATCATTACAGCGCATTTATCTAAACCAAATTCCATTCCAATGTCTTCACTAAATATTCTTACTGTCTGAATCAGAGACTCTAGATCTTTTTCACTTTTTGCATAGAGTTTGAGATCATCCATAAACAATAAATGATTTATTTTCTCCTTGCTGGAAACAAAACTATACCCTGCTTTTACATTTCGTAGCACACTGGTCAGAGGTATTAGAGCAATCACAAAGAGTAATGGGGATAAAGCATCCCCTTGAAAGATCCCTCTTTTGATGCTTACTTCTCCAAGTTCTTGCTTTCCACAAGTGAGCTTCACTTTCCATCTCTTCATGCTCTCTTGTAATAGAATTTGTACTTTCCCGTTTATTCCTAGATTCACAAGACATTCAAGTATCCAACTATGTGGGAGCATGTCATATGCCTTGCGATAATCTATCCATCCCATGGCTAGGTTTCTTTTTCTAAATTTGACCTCCTTCAGTAACATTTTGTCTATAAATAGGAGGTCGGCAGTTCCTTTTGAGTTACGTCTGCAGCCTTTTTGTTCTTCAGGAAATAAGTCGTTTCCTTCAAGGAACGTGTACACTTCATTAGCAACTATTCCAGTTAAAAGTTTCCAGGCAAGTGGGAGGCACGTAATAGGCCGATAGTTGCTGGCAACTGTACCTTTGCTATGATCTTTTTGGATAAGAACTGTCCTTCCAATTGTCATCCATGCAGGAGTTTCACCTGTTTCTAAGCAGTGATTTAGATTTTCTGCTAGTTTTGAATGGAGACTAACAAAATTCTTTAGCCAATAACCCTGCACACCATCGGGTCCAGGGGCCTTCCAATTTGGGAATGTTTTTAACATCGATTTGACTTCTTTGCTGGTGATTACTATGTCTCTCTGCTTCTCAATATTTCCAACTTCAGATCGAAAGTTTTTTAACCATTCTGCTTCTTTGTTGTGCTGAATTTCTTTCCCCCAAATATCTGACCAGAAGTTTATAGCATCAATTGCATCAGGAGCTTTACTGTCATGGTGCTCACTTGCGCCATTCAAATGTTGATAAAATCGCCCCTCATTATTGATAAACATTCTGTTTTGTTGAAATTGATTAATTCGTTGCTGGTATCTCTTTATTTTTCCAGTTTTCGCTACTATTCTTTGCTTAATTTCTTCTCTCACAGCTGGAAGGCTCTTTTGCTTTATTCTATATTTTCTCTGAAGATAATCCCGATGTTTTTTCTTTATTGTTTTCTGTCCAATTAAGTTGTTAATCCTACCGAGGTCTTTGTTCAGTTGTTTCACTTGATTCTCTAGTCTTCTCCTCCACCAAGGCACTCCCCTTTCTTTTGGCTTTTTTCCCATCCCTACCATTTCAGTTACTACAGCTGCTCCTCCGTATATCAGATCATTCACTTGACTTATATTATTCAACTTTACTTTTCCTAGCACCATATTTATATTACTAACCGCTTCTTTCAGTTTATTTTTGTCAACCCCCTTTAATGGTGGTAATCGTTCTCTCTGCTGTTTGGCATAAGCTTTTATTTTCTCTACAATTAGCTCCTCTTCCTCACTTAAATTTGATTCTTCACACTCTACATCTAGCTGTATCTGATTTGCGTCTTCGCTGGTCATCTGTCCGTCGCACTTATCTCCTGGACTACCTGTCATGTTGCTAATTGCTATTGAGTCTACTTGTTGGACCTCTTCATTGACCTCCATCGATCTTCCTGCTCCATCACACTCTATAACATTTCCTATTTGTCCATATACGGTATCATCAATTGATCTCCTTATTGCTTCTAGTTCTATGTCAGACAACCATTTCTTCTTTATTATTTGAGATTTTTGATCAACAAGTCTCTGTTCTGTTATTGCAAACATATTCTGTTCAATCCATAAGTTGTGCATTCTCTTTCTATACCCAATCCTCTTTGGGTTGCTTTTAAAAAAGCACTCCATTACAACTCTGTTCTCTTCATGAGACCATTTTCGTCTAGTCCTCTTAGCAGTAGCAGGATGACGACCGGGACCACGCTGCTGTGCCATGGTACACCTGCCGGGCGAGAGACCTTCACTACTAGCTCCAGTCTCATTCACGCCGTTATCTTTAACAATTAAGTTAGACATTTCACTCGTAAGAGGGTAGTGGATTTTAGGTTACACAACCACAGGTATTTTTTATTGAGACACCATCTCTAGGAAGGTTGCCGACCAAGGCTGAAGAGTCCCACCCACCCATAAGACAGATTAACCCCCGCCGGACGCCAACCCGGTATTTCATGATCTCGGGGAGAGCTGGCAGGTACTACACCTTGCTCAGGGGTGACCTGGAGGTAGTTATGGCAAAGGGTAACCTCATTATCCCACGTCGAAACTCCATAACCGGATGCAGTTTTATGTCTTACCTAGGACAAATTATTATTATTATTATTATTATTATGTAAATTTGCTGCTCAAATCACTGGTAGATGGTAAACCGATATGTAAAGCGGGGAAGCTGATTATTACCAATAATCAAAGGTTCCTCGTTCTGTTCCTACTCAGTACTCTAATACTCTCCTCAATATCCTGGCTGTCCCTAATAGTGTGGTTTTTTGCGCAAAATGGATCTCTAACTCTATTCCGATTTGGTCCATAAATTTCTTGAAATTGTGTGTTACACTTCCAAGGGCTCCTACAATAACAGGTACTACAGTTACTTTTCGAAGACTCCAAAGCCTTTGAATTTCCCGTTTGATATCCTGATATTTCTCAATTTTTTCTTTCTCCTTATCATATATTCTCTTGTCTCCAGGGATGGCAACATCAACAATTATTGCAGACTTTTCAACCTTATCAATAATGACAATATCGGGCCTTCTTGCTTCGATGGTGTGATCACATTGAATATTCATGTCCCAAAGAAGCTTATGTGTAGTATTTTCTGAGACTGTTTCTGGGCTGTGCTCATACCACTGATCAGGCTTTTCAAGCATAAACTTGTCACAAAGTCTCCAATGAATCATCTTTGCGACATTATCGTGTCTCCTCTTATAATCCGTTTGCGCCAACTTCTTGCACTCACTAACTATATGGCTCACAGTTTCTCCTCTTTCTTTACATAACCTACATATCGGGGAATCAGCTGTCTTATCAATGTTGTACTTTATATAGTTCGTTCTAATAGCTTGCTCTTGCGCAGCGCATATCAATGCTTCCGTAGTTATTTTCAGATCAGACTTTCTCATCCAACTCCAGGTTTTTTCTTTATCCGTTGTTACAGGCATATCACTAGCAAACTGACTGTACATTTGTTTCCCCATCCAGGCCTCCATTCTTTTTTCTCTCATCGCATTTTTAAAGTCATCTTTGCTACAACTTTTTTCAAATTCCAAAATACCGACATGTTTGACACCTTGCAATAATCCCTCCTTGGAATGCTTGAGGTACCATCCCAGATTGTTCTCTTCACTTCTGATAACATGTTCACAGCTCATCAATCCTCTTCCTCCATCCTTTCTACTAAGATAGAGTCTATCTACATCACTTTTCGGATGCAAGCCCTTATGCATAGTAAGTAATTTTCTTGTCTTTCTATCTAATTCCTTTAATTCTTCTACATTCCAAGTTAAAATACCAGCTCCATACCTTAAAACTGCAACAGCCCAAGTGTTTATTGCTTTGATCTTATTTTTACCATTCAGTTTAGACTTCAGTATTAACCTTACTCTACGGTTGTACTCTTTTACAAATTGAAGTTTCATTTCATTTTCTTTAATCTTATCACTTTCCAATATTCCAAGGTACTTATAGCCATCATCATCAATAACTTTCATTAATTTCCCATCTGGCAGTAATACACCTGTGCTTCTAACAATTTTTCCTCGTTGTAAAATGACTGCTCCACACTTGTTAATCCCAAACTCCATCCCTATATCCTTACTAAACATTTGCACTGTCGTTACAAGAGAATCAATTTGGTCATGAGACTTTGCAAATAGCTTTAAATCATCCATGAATAACAAATGATTTAACTTGGTAACCTTATCACCCAACTCATAATGAAAATTAACTTTCCTCAAAACCATAGTGAGAGGTATCATGCATATAACGAACAGAAGTGGTGATAAACTATCTCCTTGGAAGATTCCTCTTCTAATGTTAACTTCACCTAAAGAAACTCCCGATGATGTTAATTCCAATTTCCAGTTCTTCATGCTGCTACTCAAAATCCTCTTAATATTATCAGCAACTCCAAACAACTCTAGGCATTCTCTAATCCAACTATGTGGAATCATATCATAGGCTTTTCGATAATCGATCCATGCCATAGCAAGGTTGGTATGTCTCCTTTTGCAATCCTTGAGCGCTGCCTTGTCTATTAACAGCTGATCCTTAGTCCCTCTGGTTTTTCTTCTACAGCCTTCCTGCTCTTCAGGCAATAGTTTTTCTTTCTCTAAGAAGTCATAGAGATAATCAGACATAATACCTGTAAAGAGCTTCCACATTATCGGTAAACAAGAAATTGGTCGGTAGTTGTCTACAGCGTTCCCTTTGGTTACATCTTTCTGGCACAAAACAGTTCTTCCAAAAGTTAACCACTGGGGAAGTTGTTCGTTTCCACTTAAAATCTCATTCAATTGATGCGCAATTCTTTCATGCAGACTTGTCAACTTCTTTACCCAGAAACCCTGAACTCCATCTCTTCCGGGTGCTTTCCAATTTGGTACCTTTCTACTTTGCTTTAAGATGTTTTCCCCAGTTATGACTAAACCTTCCTGATTCCGATATCTACTGTTGTCCTTCAGTGTCTTGAGCCATTCAGCATTGTAATTGTGTTCTTTACTCTCTCCCCATATTTCATTCCAAAACATTCTACTTTCCTCCGCATTTGGAATTTCATTTGCTACCCGGTTGTTCCCATTAAGTTCATAATACAATCTTTTCTGGTCATAGTTGAACAGTCGGTTTTGTCTGAATTGCTGAAGTCTTTCGGTATATCGATCAATTTTGGCTTTTTTTGCAAGGACTCTCTGTTTCAATTCTTCTAACACAGTTCCAATTCCTTTCCGACGGATGCTGAATTTTTCATACAGTTTCTCAATCTTCTCTCTTGACTTCACTTCTCCATTTTTATGCCTCGTCAGCAGGTTAATGCTCTTCTGTAGGTCTTTGATGTCCCTTTCTATTCTACGTTTCCACCATGGTTCAGGGTGGACTGTCCTAGTCTGTCTCTGTCGTTTTAACCCAAGCCGTCTTGCAACCCAAACAGAAACAGCAATAATGAGATTGTTAGTTTCAGATATATTTGAGGTTTGAAAATACGGCAAAACTTTGTTTACTTCTCTTATAGCCATATTTAGCTTCTTATATTCAACTTTTTTAAACATTACTCCCTCACAGTTCTCTTTCAAGTTGTATATTTCATTAAGTTCATTCACAATATCAATTTCTTCCTCTGACGCTTCCTCGACAGAAAAGTTTAATTCAGTTCTATTATTAGATTCTGCAGTCTCAGTTACATCATCCAAACTTTGGGTGTATTCCGGTGTGATATTGTTCTCTTCCTCGTTATAGTATACATTACCATTAATCCTTCTTTGTATCATTTCTAACTCTAATTCCGTAAGCCAGCCATTTTTTCTAATCGCCCTTGCCTGATCACACACTCGTTGTTCCGAAACATCAAAAAATCCACGTTCTTTCCATTCTTTGTACATCCTTTGCCTATATCCTTTAATTGGGACACCATTCTCGTCAAGAGGTTTCGATCTAAAATAGCACTCCATCACCACAATATTCACTTCCTTCGACCACTTTTTCCTAGCAGTAGCAGGATGACGACCGGGTCCCCGCTGCTGGACCGGGGAACACCTGCCGGGCGAGGCACCTTCACATTGAGCTCCAGTGCCATTCACGCCGTTATTTTCAAAATATTGAGAACTCATTTCACTCATAAGAGGATTAGTGAATTTAAGGTTGCACAACCACCAGTGTTTTTATTGAGACACCATCTCTAGGAAGGATGTCAACCAAGACTAAAGAGCCCTCCCTACCCATGAGACAGACTAGCCCCCGCCGGACGCCAACCCGGTACTTCAGGGTCTCGGGGAGAGCTAACAGGTACTACACCTTGCTCAAGGGTGACCTGGAGGTAGTTATGGCAAAGGGTAACCTCATTATCCCACGTCGAAACTCCATAACCGGTTGCAGTTTTACGTCATACCCAGGACAAGTTATTATTATTATTATTATTATTATTATTATTATTATTATTATTATTATTATTATTATTATATAATGACCTTTCTCCTTCATATAGCAAAGTTGTGTTCGTCAATCTCTCTATGGGTGCAATTGGGGTTATGGGTTCTTCCTGCAATTCTCTTCTATCCTTACTACATGAGCTACATTTTGATAAGACTATCACAAAAAGAATTATAATGAAAGCCATGAACATCTCTATTCGATCCAGCTATTACATTTTCTGTCGTCGAAACAAGCCTTGGACTAACCCAGAACTTTTAACTATTTAATATCCCTATTCCTTATTCGTTTACTTCTACTGTTTTTGTTTCATTTTATGTTTTATGCTATGCTCTCTACAAGCAAGCCAATTCTACACTGCCATTTACTTGAGAGGTGTATTATTGTATTTAATTAACGATATATTCAATGAGAAGTTTAACAAAAAAAAAAAAAAAAAAAAAAAATTATTATTATTATTATTATTATTATTATTATTATTCCTTAAATGTCACAGTTTGTACTGGTTGCTTCTTCATTGGCCGGGTGTAAACAATACACCTAAGGCATTTCATGTCCCAAAGTTCAGATACTAAGTACTTTACGAAGGATCCTTGCAGTCCCTAATAAGCACGTCTTTTGAAGAGACTGAATATTTATTTTTTCTGAGACGTGTCTGATGTTGTTGACCATTCCTATTTTGATGGTACCAAGTGCTCCTATCACAATGGGTATTACTTCCGTTTTCATTTTCCACATCCGTTGTATTTCAATTTCAAGATCCTTATATTTGCTTTTCTTCTCTATTTCTTTGCTTGATACATTCTTATCACATGGTACAGTCATGTCTATCAGCTTGCAAATTGAATTTACTCTATCTTTAATTATTATATCAGGCCTGTTTGCACTTAAATGTCTATCTGTTTGCACTGCCATGTCCCACAGCACTGTATGTGTGTCAGTATTAGTTACAGTGTCTGGTTGGTGCTCATACCAATTGTCTCCTGTCTTGATTCCTAGATCTTTACAAATATTCCAGTGCACAAATGCTGCAGCTTTATTGTGTCTTTCAATGTATTCTACCTTTGCTAATACTTCACACCCTGAGATTATATGATCAATTGTTTCGGACTGCTTGTAGCATATTCTGCATCTACTATCAATTTCATTGCCAACTATATTTTTCTGATAATTTCGCGTGTATAGAGCTTGGTCTTGCGCTGCTGTCAATAATCCCTCTGTTTCTCCTTTGATGTCTGATCTGAGCCAATTGTTTGTATTTTGAGAATCAACATGTGGTTCCCCAATAAGCGAAGGGTACTTTCCATGCAACTGTTTACTACGCCATCTACTATTCTTCCTCTTAACAAGTTCTTTCTTTATTTCTTGTTTCAGTACTTTTGCATTCTCTGCTGTTGTTTTGTTTGTACTAGGTGTAAATTTCAAATCTGTCATTTCTGTTTCGATAGCTTTGGCAGTTTTACTAATTGAATACTTTAGTTTTGTCTTCTCATGCATAATAATCATATTGCTAGACAAAGTGTTCTTGTTTTCAAGATAGTGGTTAAGCCCAACTATAGCTACTTTATATGCACTCTCTATTTCTATTAGTCCTCTTCCTCCTTCTTTCCTGGCTATGTAAATTCTGTCAACATCGGATTTTGGGTGTAATATCCCATGCATTGTTAAAATTTTCCTTGTCTTTGAGTCAAGTTTTTTTAGCTCAGAATATTTCCAATCTATTACGCCAAAACTATATTGAACAACAGGTATTGCCAAACTGTTTATCGCTTCTATTTTGTTTTTTCCATTTAACTCTGATCTCAATATTAGTCGCACTCTTCTGCAATACTCCTTTCTGATTTTCTCTTTCATTTTAGTATGTTGTATGCCATCACTTTCATCTACTCCTAGGTATTTATATCCGCTATTCGGGTCTAATTCACTTATAGTTGCTTCTTGATCCAGCTCAATATTGCCAGTGCTGATAAGTTTACCCTGTTTGAATGATGCCTTTGCACATTTATCCAAGCCAAAAGTCATTTTGATGTCCTCGCTAAATTGCTTTACAATTTTTAATTCTCCTTGCTGTTGATCATCGTTGGACGCGTAGAGTTTCAGATCGTCCGTATACAGCAGGTTACTAATTGGCACACTATTCCTGTTCATCTTGTATCCATATCCACTGGCATTAATTTTCTGATGTTAACGGCACCAATGCTAAACAGAATAATAAAGGTGAGAGAGAATCCCCTTGAAATATCCCTTGTTTGATACTGATCTTGCCTGTTGTCAAAAGACCTTGAACATGATTCAGATACATTGTAGTATTCCATGACTTCATTGATTTCTCCATGAAATTTACCATTTTGTGGTTAAATTTATAGATTGACATTGTTTTCAAAATCCAACTATGTGGAACACTATCGTAAGCTTTTCTGTAATCTATCCAAGCTACATTTAAGTTTTTCTTCTTCCTCTTGCAATCTTCAATTATTGCTTTGTTCAAAAGAAGTTGATCTTTGCATCCATATGAAGTTCTTGCACAACCTTTTTGCTCTTCCGGTAATATGTTATTGGATAGGATATGTTTATAGCTGCGCTCTGACAAGATTGAAGTCTTATTATTATTTTTTTATTATTATTTTTATTATTATTATTATGTTTAATAGTTCTCAGCTCAAAGCATTGAGTCTTTAAGTGCTTTGGAAATCTCACTGTGAATGCGGGCACCAACCAGTTGCCAAAGAACTCACAGGCCTTGAACCAGGGTACTTAGGAGACTTCCAATTACTTGATTGTTTAATGGCATTATGAACCTCTTCCTTCGTTATTAAATTCCATGTTTGGCTCTCTACATGTGCGTATTTTGCTTCTTCTCGAGTTATCCAATGCTCTTTATCATTATGGTGCTTTTCTTCTCCTAAGATGCCTCTCCAAAATTGTTCTATCTCTTCTTTGCTCGGTGGATTCTTTACTTTTATTTCTTTTTTACTCAGGGACATATAAAATTTCTTGCGATCATTGTTAAAGAGTCTGTTTTGATTGTATTGCTTGCTTCTCTTGGCATATCTTCGCAATCGCTGAGCTTTTGCTTGAATCTTCATTTTAAGGATTTCCATTATAGCTTCAGAATCTTTCTTTGTTTTGATGTTGTACTTCCTCTGAATCCCATCTCTTTTCCTTGACTTTTTCAGTTTGTTCTCTTCTTTTGACATTTCTGTCAGGAACGACAGTTCCCCTCTCATCCTCTCAATCTGTTTCTCTATTCTAATTTGCCAGTTAGGTTTTGCATGCGATATTTGATGCCTTTGCTGTTTTGGTGTCTTCCCTACTCTATCAGAGATCACAAAGCCTGTTGCATATAACAGCCGGTCGATTTCATTGAGTGACTTTCCTGGTACATAATGTTCTAGAACTGAATTACTTTGATTGATTAATGCTTTCAGCTGTTTGGTAAGGGACAATTTAGGTAAGGGTGGTCTGTCCTTTACTTCGATATATTCAAGATCTGCATACTTACTGAAAATTTCCTCTACTAATTCACTTGAATCAATTACAAATGCTGCATTTTTGTTGATTCCCACTGTAAATACTTCTCCTTCAGCCTGTTGGTCGTATTCTTCAACAATAGTTTCGTTATTCTCATTCGTATTTGCATTCATGTAACGACTTTCTTGTTCTATATATACTTTAATTTGATCTATCTCAATTGCTGTTAATTTGTTGTTCTTTTCTATATATCGCCTCTGACTGGCTATCTTGTTTGCATCCATATTTGGTCTAGCATTTGGATTTCTTTGTCGCCAAATTCTATACGTCTCCTTTGTGATATTATCTTTCAAGGGCTCTGCTTGTGCTTTGTAGTAACATAGCATCACTTCTTTATATTCCTCACGTGTCCATTTGTGTCGTTTACCTTTCGTTTGTTGGTTACAAATAGGACTTGATACTGCTGCAGGTGGGCTCTGTTGAGAGTAGCTCCCATTTGAGTTACCATCTACATTTTCTCGGGAGGGGAGATCAGTAGCTAACTTTTCGACCTCAGCCTGATCACTCACTGAGGGACGCGCTCCTTGGTAACCCGCGCGACGAGCGATGCGGTATGAAATTCTGGTAGGTTGTACGTTCATGTTGACATGAGGTGGTAGACTAGCCCCCGCCGGACACCAACCCGGAATTTCGTGGTCTCGGGGTTTTATTATTATCATTATCATTGTTAATATTATTATTATTGTTATTATTATTATTATTATTATTTGTCCATCATGTCCATCACAGATAAAGTTTTCTGGAATGTTCTAATGTGTTATGCTTTGAGAGCGGGTGACAACAAGTCACCAAGGGTCTCAAAGTTCCTTTCTTCTGATATCTAAATAGATAAAACTTTTCGCAATATCCTAGCTGAGCCAAGCAATGCTGTTTTTTGGATATCTATCGCAATCTTTACTCCCAACTTTTTAATATGCTTTTCAAACTTGTCAGATATAACTCCTAGTGCTCCAATCACTACAGGTACTACTGTTGCACTTCTCATTTGCCATACATGTCCAATCTCTTCCCTCAAGTACTGATACTTTTCCATTTTTCAAGTTCTTTTTCCTTTACTCGTGATTCTCCAGGTACCGCAATGTCTATTATTTTGACCTCTTTATTCATTTTATCTACCAACACAATGTCCGGTCGTCTTGCCTCAATCATTCTATCACATTGGATCGTAAAATCCCATAAGAGCTTATAATTCTCATTTTCAATTATTGCTTCAGGTTGCTGATTATACCATCTATCAGCTCTCTCAAACCCTCCTTTGATACAGAGCTGCCAATGAATGTATCGTGCCACATTATCATGCCTTCTCTTATACTCTCGTTGGGCCAACTTACTACACTCACTAACTAGATGACTAATAGTTTCCGCTTTCTCCCCGCACATTCTACATGTAGGAGACTCAGAACTCTTATCAATATAGAACTTTGTATAATTTGTTCTTAAAGCTTGTTCTTGAGCACTGCAGATCAATGCCTCTGTACATCCCTTCATATCTCCTTTTGCAATCCAATGCCATGACCTATCCCAATCCACCCCCTCTTTGTCCCTCAAAAACTGTCCATGCATTATTTTCTGCTTCCATTCGTCTTCTCTCTTCTGGCTATGAAACCTTTTATACTCATTTGGCTCAATTGCTTCAGCAACATTAACTATATCTGAATCCCCGACATTTCTCAAAAGTACCTCTCTACTGTTCAATACGTACCAACTCAAACTATTTTCCTCTCCCCTTACACAACATTCACAACTTATAAGACCTCTTCCCCCTCTTCTTCTTGATACGTATATTCTTGCAACATCGCTTCTTGGGTGGAGTTCCTTGTTTATTGTCATGATTTTTCTTGTTTTTCTGTCAAGCTTTTGCAGTTCATTCGTATTCCATCCAAGTATACCTGCTCCATATCTCATGAGTGATACTACCCATATGTTTACTGCCATTATCTTGTTCCTACCGTTCAGCTTTGATCTCATAATTAGTTTAGTGCGCCTCAGGTATTCTTTTGAGAACATTTCTTTCATCTGATTCTCCTTTATCTTATCAGCCTCTAAAATACCAAGATATTTGTATCCTTCAAGATCAATCGCCTTAATACTCTCTCCATTACCTAGGTTTATGTCTTCACTTTCGACTAGTTTCCCTCGTTTCATGATTGCAGTACCACACTTCTTTACTCCGAATTCCATTCCAATATCATGGCTTATTACCTTTACTGTTGATATAAGGCTATCGATTTCAGTTCTGTTCTTCCCAAATATCTTCAGATCATCCATAAACAACAGGTGGTTGATTTTCACATCTCCAAGCAAGTACCCGGCTTTTGCCTTCCGCAACACCTTTGATAATGGTATAATGCAAATTACAAAGATCAATGGGGAAAGACTGTCTCCCTGAAAAATCCCTCTTCTAATATTTACATTTCCGAGTGACGTACCACTTGAAGTTAATTCAGTTTGCCAGTTTACCATAGAGCACTGAAGAAAAGTTGTCACTTTCTCTGGTACCTGTGTCACGATACCACTTTTTTCAACTCATTCATATTTCATTTCTAATACGTCATAACACGTTCACACTGTTAACTGCTGAATCATATTTCCTCGTAGATTGAGTTTAGTCTCTCTTTCAAGTTCATTTACGTAATTACCTCTCTTTCACTCATTTTACATCTACTTTTAGGCCTTGACTGTATTCTGACTAATGATTTTCTGTATATTTTTTCACACACACCTTTCCTGTTTATCACATAGTGTTTACGTAGATTCAGATTCTTAGACATTTGATTGGTTAGTTTTAATTCGTATTTCCGTGTAGTTTCTAATATATTCTCTAACTTTTCACTTAGTCTTCGGTTATTGCCACGCGACCAGCTACGCGATAATTCCAGGTCTCACAGGAGATTCGTTATCTTGTAAATAGTTTATTTTGTTCAACTATAATCCAACAACTAAAGCTTTGTGTATTCTGTGCCGCTCGTGCCTGACCTAGCAGTGAATCCAAAGATTGAGTTATGGAAGTAACTGGAGAAAAAGCCACGTTATGACACCTGTGCCAATTGCAAACATTCGACTATCCAAGAGTGGGGTACCATGTCATAAGCCTTCTTATAAACCACCCATGCCATTGCAAGATTCTTTTGTCGTCTTTTACTGTCATTCAGAATCATCTTGTCGATCAAAAGCTGATCCTTTGTTCCTCTGCTCTTTTTCCTACACCCTTTCTGCTCTACCGGTAATGTGTCACTTTCTAAAAGCATCTGATAAACATAATCAGCAATTATTCCTGTCATCAACTTCCACAAAAGTGGTAGACAGGATATTGGCCTATAGTTCTCAACCATATTTCCTTTTTTTGGGTCTTTCTGACACAATACCGTTCTACCAGTTGTCATCCAAATAGGCAAGGGGGCTCTGTTGTTTACTAATTCATTCATTTGCTCAGCGATTCTATCATGCAGAGATGTCAGTTTCTTTAACCAGTAGCCCTGTACCCCATCAGGTCCAGGTGCTTTCCAATTTGGTATCTTCTTTACCCATTCAGTTACCATCTCGAGAGTTATTGCTATATCCTGCTGATTTACTTTATCACACTCCTCTCTCAAGTCCTTCAACCATTGAGCATCCCTATTGTGTTGAGCCTCATTTCCCCAAATAGTTGACCAAAGTCGCTCACTTTCTGCCGCATCTAGTGTTACCCCTTCAGTTCTTTTCAATCCGCTCAATTCCTGGTACACCTTTTTCTGATCTTGTTGAAACGACCTATTGATTTTAAATTGCTGGATTCTATTTTCATACCTCTTCAGTTTTGTTGCTTTAGCTTGTAGTCTCTGTTTAAGTTCTTCAATTACAGTGTCTTCTCCTTTTGTCTTAATTCGATATTTCCTGTCCAAAATCTTATACTTATCACCCTTTGTAAGCTCACCCCTCTTCTTTCTTTGCAAAATATTTACATGACTTCTCAATTCTCTAATTGTGTTCTGTATCCTTCTCTTCCACCAAGGTTCTCTTTTCACATTACGTCCCATTACTCTTAAACCAACCTTTTTAGAAACATACTGAGCAACTGCACATATCAACTTATTTGTATCAGTTATGTTATCTGTTTTTATATTCACTAAAATCCTATTTACTTTACTTGACCATTCAGACAAAATATTTCTGTTCACTTTCTTCAATCCTCTTGTATCACATCTTCTACCGCTTTTCATAATTCCGACTATTTCATCCATCATACATCTTTCTTGTTCATCTTGCACATTGCTACTTCTTACCTGCACTTCTATTGCTTCAAATCGCTCATCATTGCGTACTATTGTTTCACCTAACAGTCAGCTTGTATTTCCTATTATTGCGCTATCATTACTTCCTTCAACACTATCACTATTCCCTTCATCATTATCACTATTCCCATCTAACCTTCGACAGATTTCTTCTAACTCTACAGCAGTAAACCATTCATTCTTTTTTATTAATCTAGCCTGATCACATAGTCTTTGTTCTATCACTGTTGGTAAATTTCTCTCTTTCCAGATACTATGCATCCTTTTTCTGTAACCTCGTATCGGCTTTCCATTTTCATCTGTTGGGATACTCAAAAAATAGCATTCCATAACAGCAAGGTTCAATTCCCTAGTCCTTTTCATTTTGGCAGACGCTTGATGACGACCAGGCCCACCCTGCCGTACAGTGGGACACTTGCCGGGCGAGAAACCTTCACTTGCAGTTCCAGTTTCATTCACGCCGTTATCTTCATTATTAGAATTATTCATTGCACTCAAACAGAGGATAGTGACTTTAAGGTTACACTACCACCGGTGTTTTTCTCGAGACACCATCTCTAGGGAGGTTGTCAACCAAGACTAAAGAGTCCCCCCTACCCATGAGACAGACTAGCCCCCGCCGGATGCCAACTCGGTATTTGGTAGTCTCGGGGAGAGCTGACAGGTACTACAACTTGCTCAAGGGTGACCTGGAGGTAGTTGTAGCAAAGGGTAACCTCATTATCCCACGTCAAAACTCTACAACCGGATGCAGTATTATGTCATACCCAGGACAAATTATTATTATTATTATTATTATTTTCTATATTAAACATTGTGTTCAGGCTGTTGTTATTGCCGTCAGTTCTGCTATTAGGCGAGTCATAACAAATGACCAAAGGCTAATAGAGTTTGTTCTCTCCTATATTTCTAGCACTTTCCTCAAAATTCTGGCAGTCCCCAATAAAGCAGCCTTCTGCATCACTCCAACATTACATGTTATCCCTAATTTTTCTATCCATCTGTCAAACTCTTTGGTGATACATCCAAGAGCTCCTATCACTATAGGCACAACTTCAACACGTTTGAGTTTCCACAATCTTGCGATCTCTCTCTTCAAGTCCTGGTATTTTTCTACTTTTTCCTTTTCTTTCTCTCCTACATTTACATCAGCTGGTACAGCAATATCAATGATTAATCCCTTGTGCTCTTTCTTGTCAACTATAATTATATCTGGTCTTCTTGCCTCTATCACGTAGTCACATTGCACATTGTTATCCCACAACAATTTCACTTCTTCATTTTCCACTGCTCCTTCCGGGACATGTTCATACCATTTGTCTGTGCATCCTAACCCATTCTTTTTACAAAGATCCCAATGAACTTTCTTTGCCACATTGTCATGCCGACGTTTGTATTCCTTCTGAGCCAATTTCTCACACCCACTTACTAAATGCTGCACACTTTCACTCTTTGTCCCACATAACCTGCACAGAGGGCTTTCACTGGTTCTGTCGATACGGTGTTTCACATAATTTGTCCTGATGGCCTGTTCCTGAGCAGCACACAGCAATGCTTCAGTTCCAATTTTCAAATCACATCTTGACAGCCATTGCCACGTTTTATCCTTATCAACTTTCTCTGGCATTTCCCTAAAAAACTGTCCATGCATTCTCTTCTCATTCCAGTTTTGTCTCAGTTCTTTTTCCTTTTGTTTCTTCAATTCTCTACTTAATATAGCATCTTCCGTATTGATTGTCCCAGCTGCAGCAACTCCCTTAATGAGGTTGTCCTCCGAATTGGCAACGTAAAAGCCCAAACTGTTTTCCTCATCGCTTACGCACCTCTCTACACTAATCAAACCTCTGCCTCCCTCTTTCCTCTTTATATATAATCTGTCAACATCACTTTTTGGGTGTAGTGCTCCATACATTGTCATTGTCTTTCTAGATTTCCTATCAATTTCTTTCAATTCACTTTCTTTCCAATACAGTATTCCTGCCCCATACCTGAATATTGCCACTGCCCATGTATTTATTGCTGTTATTTTGTTTTTCCCATTTAGTTTTGATTTTAGTACCAATCTGAGCCTTCGCTTATATTCCTTAATGGTTTTTTCCTTCATTTTTTTTCTTTGATTTTATCCAGTTCAATTATCCCTAAATACGTATACCCTTGCTTTTCAACTTCTTTCATTATTTCCCCATTTGGCAGCGTTAGTCCTTCACATCTAACTACTTTCCCTCTCTTCATCGCAAGAATTCCACATTTCTTCAATACAAACTCCATCCCAATATCTGTACTAAAAATATGAACAGTCCTCACAAGTGTTTCTGTCTGCTCTTCACTCTTAGAAAACAGCTTCAAATCATCCATGAATAGCAGATGATTCAGCTTGTATCTTTTCTTTCCCCATTCATAGCATACATTTACCTTCCTAAGAACCGATGACAAAGGTATCATGCACAGAACAAACAGAAGAGGCGAGAGACTGTCTCCTTGAAATATCTCTCTTTTCACATCAACCTCCCCAAGATCTTTACCATTTGATGTCAGTGATAACTTCCATTGCTCCATACTTTTTCCTAAAAAATTTGTCACATTCTCCACTATTCTAAACATCTTCATACATTCAATGATCCAGCTATGTGGAACAAGGTCATACGCTTTCTTGTAATCTATCCATGCCATTGATAGATTAGTGAGCCTTCTCCTACAATCTTTCAGTACAGTCTTGTCGATAAGTAAATGATCCTTTGTTCCACGGCTTCCTCTCCTACATCCTTTTTGCTCATCAGGTAAAAGTTTCCTATGGTCAAGATACTTATAAGTCTCTTCTGCTATCATTCCTGTCAGGAGTTTCCACATTAGTGGAAGACATGTAATAGGGCGATAGTTTTCTGCTGCATTCCCCTTCTTCGGATCTTTCTGACAAAGCACAGTGCGACCATGTGTCATCCATGCTGGTAGGCTGTTTTCTCCCATCAAGATACTATTCATCTGACCAGCGATTCGGCTATGAAGATTGGTCAAATTGTTTTTATCCAATAACCTTGCACACCATCCTTTCCTGGTGCTTTCCAGTTAGGCATCTTTCTACATTGATCTCTTACCTTCTCCACACTTATAATCACCCTTTCTTGATATTGATTTTCATTCTCCAACCCGGTCTTCATATCTTTCAGCCATTCTGCCTTTTGGTTGTGCTCTTTTTCAATACTCCAAATATTTCCCCAAAATATTTTACTTTCTTCAGCATTTGGATCATCGCTTGATCTCCCTCTCCCCCCATTAAATTCTGAGTATATTCTCTTCTGATCAACACTGAAAAGTCTATTTTGTCTGAATTGTTCAATTCTCTGTTCAAACCTTCTGACTTTGGCACTTTTTGCAAGCATCCTTTGTTTGAGTTCCTCAATTACAGTTTTTAGACCCTTTCTTTTAACTCTGTACTTTTCCTGTAGCCCAAGCAACTTTCGTTTTTTCCCTCCACCCAGTCCTTCTTTCAATTCTCTTTCCATAATATTGACTTCTTGTCTCAGTCTCCTTATGTCACCTTCAATCCTCCGTTTCCAAAATGGTTCATATTTCTTCCTATGCTCCACTTTCTTTAGTCCTAGCTGTTCAGCGACCCACACACTTGCAGCTACAATTAAATTATTTGTTTCTGTAATACTCTTGCTCTCCAAATACTTAAGCGCTTCATTTACTCTCTCTGCTTGGACCTTTAAAAGCTTCCTTCCCACCTTCTTAAATATAATGCCTTGGCATGTCTTTCTTTCTGCAAGTATTTCCTTTAAGCGTTTAACGATCAGCCTATTATCTTCATCTAAACAAACAACAGTACTACTAAGGCTATCTCTTACATCACCCAACTCTTCTTCAACTATATCATCAACATTACCTACTGGCTCTATTGTGACTACTTCAATTTGTTCTCTGTAAATGTCACTCTGGGATTCATTTTCTACTTGTCTTTTAATAGCGTCCAATTCAAGCTCTGACAACCAGCCATTCTTTCTAATTGCCCTTGCTTGGTCACACACACGTTGCTCTGTTGATTCAAACATTCCCCTTTCTCTCCATTCTCTATACATTCTTTGCCTGTATCCCCTGATAGGTTTTCCTTCTTCATCAAATGGCCTACATTTGTAAAAACATTCCATAACTACTTTATTCACCTCCTTACTCCATTTCATTCTAGCAGTAGCAGGATAACGACCAGGTCCCCGCTGCTGTGCCGAGGAACACCTGCCGAGCGAAGAACCTTCACCAATAGATCCAGTCCCATTAACGCTGTTATTTTCAATACTTTGAATTGACATTTCACTCATAAGAGGATTTGTGGATTTAAGGTTACACAACCACCGGTGTTTTTATCGAGATACCATCTCTAGGGAGGCTGTCAACCAAGACTAAAGAGTCCCCCCTACCCATGAGACAGACTTTCCCCCGCCGGATGCCAACCCGGTACTTCGAGGTCTCACCAAATCCCGACATCAAATTACTTTGGGCGGATACAAGCTATGGCACTAATCTTCAGTATGACCAGTTCCAGAATACTAAACAAGTTTTGAAGGCTGTACAGCACGAGCATGAAGATCGCATAAAAAAATAGACTCCTTTCTCAAGGCTTGGTTATCTCCTCTGTTCTGAAATATTCATGTCAAAGAACAGCAAGCATTTGATCAATTGTTCAACAAAACATGCCGAGAAATATCTTTAATTTTTCTATAAAATATCTCAACAACACTTTACCTACTCGGAAAAATCTTTGCAAATGGTCCATTTCTCAGTCATCAGCATGTTCATTCTGCCTTCAATCAGAAACTCTGCAGCACGTGGTATCAAGTTGTAATTGGTACCTCGAGAATGGCAGATATACTTGGCGCCACAACTCTGTCCTTCTTTTCCTTGCTAATACATTTTCATCTCTAAACCAAATCTCAGTATATGCCGATTTGCCCTCTCTTATGTCCCCATCTTTGATAACTGGCGACTCCCTTCGTCCTGATCTTCTTTTGCTCACAGGCAAGAAAGTGCTCTACATTCTTGAACTCACACTGAGTTTTGAGACAAATATTCATGCTAATAGCGTAAGGAAAGCCAATAAGTATACTCCACTACTTCAAGACCTGTCCTCTTCCTATAATAAAGTTATTTTTATCAATGTCTCCATGGGTGCTCTCGGCGTTATGGGCGCCTCCTGTGATTCCTTTCTTTCTCTACTCCAAGATCTGAGTTTTGACAAAGTTACACAGCGAAGAATTATTATGAAAACAATTAATATTGCCATTAGGTCAACGTATTACATCTTCTGCCAAAGAAATAAACCATGGAACAACCCTGAACTCCTGAACTTCTGAACATTCACTTCCTTTTCCTGCTATTATACCTTTGAGTTATGTTACATGTCAATTATTATTGTTATTATTTTTCATGTGCTTAGTACAAACTAGCCAATGGTACACTACCAATTATATGCGAGGTGTATTATTGTAAGTAACAGATATATACATATGAAAGTTTAAAAAAAAATTATTATTATTATTATTATTATTATGTATATTTCGTTAAAGTTCTATTAAGTACAATCCCTTGCCGAGTTATGTCCTATAACCTAGGGCACAGGAAGGTAAAGTTTCAAGTTCTTTATAACTGTCGCACTGTATCTGATCATATAGAGAGCACTCGTCGCAGTAGATGAGCCGTCCCATTTAGTACTATCTTTTGCAATTCTTGCAAGCAAGGGTTCCCGGGAATTCGCTTGATATGACCTTCAGTTGTCTTCTGTATCATGCCTAATGCCCCAATTACTACAGGTACTATTGTTACTTTCAAATTCCACATCTTCTGTATTTCGATTTCCAAGTCTTTGTATTTGCTGACTTTTTCATACTCCTTAAGTGATAGATTTCGATCTGAAGGCACTGTCATATCAATCAGTAAACATGTCTTTTCCTTGTGGTCTTTTACAATAATATCTGGCCGATTGGCTTTAATTGATCTGTCTGTGTGTATTGTGAAATCCCAAAGGATAGTAGCATCATTGCCCTTCGTAACTGGTTCTGGGTGATGTTCATACCAGTGTTCAGCGTGTGAAGCATTATAATGCTGGCATATTCTCCAGTGTAGGTACTGCCCCAATTTGTCATGTCGATCTTTGTATTCCTTTGGTGCAAGTATTGGGCATCCAGCAACTAGATGATCAATTGTTTCCACTTTATCCTCACATAGTCTACATCTAGGATCTGTTCCATTTCTTATTATATTTGCTTGATAGTTCCTTGTGAATAGGCTCTGGTCTTGTGCTGCCATTATGAACCCCTCAGTCTCTGCCTTTAGTCCAGCGCACCTCAACCATTGGTGGGTATTACGTTGGTCAATATCAGCGTCTTTGCTCCGTAGTGCATATTGGCCATGTAAAGGCTTTTGCTCCCATTTGCTTTTGATAGCAACTAGTCCTTTCCTTTTTGCTTCTTGCTTTGCAATTTTTGCTAGTTTAGTTGGTTGCGTTTCATTCGTATCAATTGGTGATAGTTCTAACTCACACTCAAATTTTCGACTTTGACAGCTAACAGAATGGACCTTTTTGGTTTTTTCGTGTCTGTTAACAAGTTGTAGCATCCAATCTTCAGTTGAATCCAGGTATGTTTGAAGTCCAATGGTTGTGGTTTTGTACATTAATTCCAGTTGTAGCAGTCCCTTTCCTCCGTCAGATCTTCGGATATACAGCCTATCAACATCAGCTTTGGGGTGATGCATTTTGTTTATGGTTAAAAGTTTCCTAACCTTAACATCTAGTCTCTTTATTTCTGGCATTGTCCAATATAGGATATTAAAACCGTAGGTAACTATAGGTATTGCCAATGAGTTGATTGCCATGATCTTATTTCTAGCATTGAGTTCAGTTTGGAGTATAGCTCTAACTCTACGATAGAATTCCTTTCTAACTTTTTCTTTATTGGCAGCATTTGCTACCCCTTCAGCTTCTTGGATACCCAGATATTTATACATCCCTTCATGTTCCAATTCTTTAATAGTGGTACTCACATCAAGAATAATATTTTCAGCTTTGACAATTTTTCCTTTTGTGAACGTAGCTTTCGCACATTTATCTAGCCCAAATTGCATTCCAATATCATCACTGAAATGTTTCACAGTATCCAATAACCCAGTAAGTTCACTGTCATTCCTTGCAAAAAGCTTTAAGTCGTCCATATAAAATAGGTGATTAATAGACTTACCCATTATCTGATATCCATAACCAGCATTATTGAGTTCAATTGATAAGGGGATCAGTGAAATACAAAAAAGGAGTGGCGACAGTGAGTCTCCTTGGAAGATTCCACACTTTATTCTTAAACTGTCTGTTTTTGCTGTACCATTTGCATGAGTTAACCTAAGGTTGGTGTTCCACAATCTCATATTATGCTGTAGAAAGTTAATAATAGTTGGTGAGAGCTTAAATATATCGAGAGCTCTCAAGATCCATCCATGCGGTACGCTATCGAATGCCTTTCTATAATCTATCCAAGCCATGCTTAAGTTTCGATGGTTCTTCTGGCAATTTTCCATCAGCATACGATTTATCAGTAACTGGTCTTTGCATCCATAAGATCCTCTTTTGCACCCCTTTTGTTCTAATGGGAACAGTTTGTTAGCTTCCATGAACGTGTACATTCTATCTGTTAGTACTGATGTAAGAATTTTATAAGTAGTTGATAAACATGTAATTGGTCTAAAATTTTTGGCATTTGTAGTCTCTGGTGTTTTAGCAAGGAGATAGGTGATCCCCTCAGCAAGCCACTTTGGGGTTAAATCTGGTTCACTAATTATCTCCGACATCTGTTTCGCCAAGAGTTTGTGCATTGCAGACATATGAGACAGCCAGAAATTTGGAACTTTGTCAATACCAGGTGACTTCCACTTTTGTGATTTTTTTAGTGCATTCTCTAATTCCTCAACTGTTATATAATCCCATGATTGTGTCTCAATATTTTTGTACTTCTCAGCCACTTTATTAATCCATTCTGCATCTGCATTAAAACCTTTATCATTGCTCCAAATACTACTCCAAAAATTCTTTATTTCATTCTCACTTGGAATATCATTCACTTCAATAGTTTGCTTACCAATTTCACGATAAAGTCTCTTCGGATCATCTTTGAACAATTTGTTCTGTCGGAAAAACTTTGTTCTCTTTTCATACCTACGAATTCTTTGAGCCTTCAATTGAATTTTCTGTTTTAAAGTTTCTGTTATTTCAGGGATTTTAGTTTGTTCAGGTGATAACTTATATTTCCGGATTACTTTTCTAGCCTTACGAGTTTTGACGGCTACTCCTTTTGATAGCTCCTCCAGAATAGATATTTCTCCTCTGAAATATTCAATCTCCCTTTCGATCTTTTCTTTCCATTTTGGCTTCTTACATTTGTTTGTTTTTGGTTTGCTGTTATTGTTGGTCTTCGGATTTACTACACAAGCAGTAGCATATATTAGTTGGTTCAGTTCAGTGAGATCAGGTTCCAGTTCTTCTAATATTTCTTTCATTGCATAGTTAGCAATCTTTATCTGCTTCAAAGCTTGCTTATTACTTTTGACCTTTACTAACGACTGCCTGTCTTTCATTTCAATATTCCTTATTTTGGTATATTCTCGTAATATATCACTTCTCATTTGCCCTATCACAGTTTCATTTTGTTCTATGAAATTCAGATCACAATTTCCATTCCCGTTTGCTTCCTCTTGATTCTGGTTTTCAACATTGTTTAAAACTTCTCTAATATCTTCTCTTTTACAATGATCCGTAGTCTCGTCTCTCTGGTTGTCACTCACGTCAGTCACAGTTAGGTTATGAGAGTCATCCATTTCTCTCCCATTGCTTTGGACTTCAAAAAGGGCTTTATTTTTGATCACTTCTCTTTCCGCGTCAGTAAGACGGTTATTTTTAAGAATGTCTCTCCGGACATTTGCTAACTTATTGCAGTCAAGATATTCTCGTGGATTTTTAGAATGTCTTTTCCAGATGTTAAAAGTTGCTTCTGTAATATTTCTTCCTGATGGCTCGTTAAGTGCACAGTAAAATGCAAATAAAACTTCTTTATATTCCTCTCTAGTCCATTTTGTACGGGTGATTTTCTTTCTAGATACTTGAGTTGTTGTTCTTGGTAGTTCAGGGTTGGGTTGATCCCGGTTCTGATGGCTATCCAAGGATTGAGAGAAATCTGTTCCAGTAGCAGATTTTTCGACCTCAGCCTGGTTCCACACTGAGGGACGCGGTCCTTGGTTATCCGCGCGACGACCGATGCGGCATGATTTTGATCTGGTTTGCATATTTATAGCAAAGTGCATTTTATTCTTACTGCCAAGAGGTAACTTTTAGGTTGTACCATCACCAGTATTTTTCAAGAGACACCATCTCAGTAATCAGGAGCATATTATCAGCAATTCACCCGGCTAATCCGGAACCGCCGAAAAGACACTCGGGTTTTAAATCAGAGTTTTCCTTCTCCTAGGAGATCTACCACTCAAGGTTTAAGGAGCCCCTCCTACCCCTCGGTTTGAATTCAGAGTTTTCCTTCTCCTATGTAGACTGCCTACCAAGGCTAACGAGCCCTACATGCCCGGAGCATCTGGTTAAAAGGCGCCAGAAACTCGCCCTCACCCCTTCTCTCTGTTAGTTCCATGCAGCTCCACCACGAGCAGGTCGAGAGCTGGGCTTTAGTTGTCAGAGGCTATTGGAGACGCAGCCAAATGGGGCATTTTATGAGACAATTGGAGCTCATCCCAATTGTCACCCCGGCAATGACAACCTTGAGAGCCTTATTATTATTATTATTATTATTATTATTATTATTATTATTATTATTATTATTATTATTATTATTATTATTATTATTATTATAAATGTTTAGGGAGGGTAGCCCTTCAGCCGTAGCTGCTTTTCAAGGGGCCCTCCATCTAAATATACTACAAAATAGGAATAAAATCCTACATAACTTAATTACAATAAGTAAAATCCTACATAACTTTCTTAATTACAATAAGTACATATAATGTTCTATTTTAAAAATTAAAAATACTAGTTAGAGGGAAAAAATAGAATAAAATAAAAAAGATAACTGAAGTCTCAATAGTATAAAGTGACTGTAACAAGCTCTTGAAAGAGATCAGGCTAGGGGCTCGCTTTGATGGATCTGGGAGGCAATTCCAAAGTTTAGCACCCCTATACGAAAAGCTTTTCTGGCCAGTCGAGGTGTTTCTCTTTGGTAGCGTAAGATTGGTGTCCGTACTCCTTAGGTTGTATGAAGGATTGGTGGAGTTTGCCACAAACAGGTCGGAGAAGTATTATGGGGTGAGCCGATTTAATGATTTGAATACCATAACTCGCGATTCAAACTGTATCATATCATTAATCATTTTCCAACCCAAACTTTCTATTAATGGTTTACTAGGGGCATCGTAATTGCTACCGGTGATGAGTCGGGCAGCTCGATTTTGAAGTTTCTGTAGCTGGTGGATTTCGGCTGCACCACACACACCCCACACAGAACAGCAGTACCGGAAGCTAGGATCAATGACACTGGTGTAGAGATTTTTAAGCGCATGGAAAGGAAGATATCTTTTTGCATATTTTAACATACCAAGAGATCGTGAAATTTTTTTAGATGTTTCCTGAACATGCTTCTTCCAGTCAAGAGAATTATCAATGTGAACTCCTAGATACTTGGCGTTTTGAACAGCTCCTAGGGTTTCATTGCGCATTTTCAGACAAAGTTGTTCATTTTTCCTTTCTAATGCAGCTTGCTTGTGCTTAGTGTTGCATGTGTTGCTTGTACCATAGGGCGAGGCATCAGTGACAACTTCTGTGTACTTATCTTTGTCAAAGTATGACATAACGATATCGCTAGGTAAAGCTTGTTTAATCTTTAAAAATGCCTGTTCATGAACTTCTGTCCAATTAAATACTGCATTTTTCTGTGTAAGTGCCCTGAGGGGTTTGGTTAAATCGCTAAAATTGTGAATGAATTTGGCACAATAATTAACCATACCTAAAAAGCTGCGAATTCCACTTGTAGAGGTAGGCGAAGGAGCATTATGAATTTCATTTTTCACTTCATTTTCATTTACAATTTCTTTATACAGGGTAAGTTTCAAATTTTAATATATTTGATTTTCAAACTGCCCTGTTAAACAAAAAAAATAATATAAACATGTACTTGTTTACAGTATGTTAAAAAGAATCTACTATAATATAATATAAACATAAGTAAGGAGTAAAAAGAAATATGAGTCCGGAGATAAATTAAGGTCGGTGATTTTTCAATAATTTCACGAATTGGGTAAGAGATTTGGCTTTCTTCACTTCAGTTTGTTGGCTATTCCAGAGCTTTGCTCCTCTATAGGAGAAACTTTTTTGGCCACATGCCGATTTCAGTAAAGGGACATAAAGATCGGTATTACTATCGCGAAGTTGTCTGTTTCTAAATTCGGATAATTTTATAAACATGCTATTCAGATATTCAGGAGCTAGTTGATTTTTTGATTTGTAGACCATTTTAAGTGTTTCTGTTTCTATAAGGTCATTCACTGTTAGCCATCCCAGTTTCTCGATGATAGGAGACGCTGAAGTATTGTATGAGCTGTCTGTCACGATTCTAGCTGCGCGATTCTGGAGCGTCTGAAGCTTGCCTAAGGCAGTGACGCCTTCTTTACCTTCATTACCTTCAATGAATAGCGATTACCTTCTTTGGATCTGACGATACACCGTCTGCAGAGAAGACAAAACCAAAAAATGTCAACGTTGATTGATCAAACGAACATTTGTCCTTGTTCAACGTGAGACCAACAGAGGATCATCATCATCATCATCATCAATTTATTTACAGTTGGCTTTGCTATATATATAGCTAAAAGAAGCTAATTAAGGCCAACTAATACTAAAATTAAAGAAAAACAAAACTAAGAATAATCTAATTACCGGTAATTGTTAAATACAAACTAATTCAAAAACCCTATATCCTTTATAAAAACTTTACACAATCTGCAGTTGCAACTTATTTCATCCCAATGTTTTTAAATTCGGAGGAGAATTTCTCAAACACAGCTTGTAAAGCTTTGTTGTGCTCATCCTGAGTTTTACCGAAGACAATGACATCATCGCTAAAATTAATAGCACCAGGGATTCCATGAAGTTGTTGTTGAAATATATGCTGGAAGATCTCACTGTCCGAATTTGTGCCGAAGTTTAACCGTTTGTATCGCCACAGGCCTTTGTGTGTCGCAAAATTTGTAATATAGCGGCTTTCCGGTGCTAATTGCAGTTGATGGTATCCCGATCGTAAATCAAGTTTGGAGAACATTGTCGCACCATTTAACGAAGTGATCAAGTCATCCACGGTGGGAGAAGGGTTCCGCTCTCTTTGTATGGCTTTATTCGGTAGACGCATGTCCACGCAAAGACGCACATCTCCATCCTTTTTTGGTATGACCACCAAAGGAGAAACATAGGGTGTCGGACCCTCAACACGCTCTATGATATCTTGCTTGTGCAATTTGTCGAGTGCGGTGGCAACTTTTTGGCGCATGTGAAAAGGAAGTCTACGCGCGGTTTGAGCGACCGGAGCAACTGAAGTATCAATGTGTAACTTTACTTCAATATCTTTAAGTTTTCCAATGCCTTGAAAGAGATTGGGAAAACGTTCGCAAAGCTGTAAACTAGTTAGAGGTTTCTCTGCAAGTGTATTTAATTGAAGTTTTATCAATCCTAGTTCACGTGCGGTATTATAGCTGAGGAGGGAACCGCTCTGTCCGTCAGTTACGTGAATAGTTGATATTGTATACTTCTTCTTGGATTCGATAAGGGCATCAAATTTTCCAAGGGTCTTCAAAGGCGTTTGTGAGCCATAAGCAAAAAGTCTCGTAGAGGCAGGTTGTAAAGTAACGGGGTGTTTCCGTGTAATAAACTCAATGTGGCCTTATCAATGATGCCAGTTTAAGCGCCAGTATCTAAAACCATATCTACATGTTGATTAAAAAGTTTCACCTTGGCAACAGGCATTTTTGCGTAGGGAGCATGATTTTCTAACGAAAATAAATATTCATCATCACTACTGGTACAAGTTGGTGGAGACGAAATAGTCGTAGCAGTAACATGATGTACTCGATTATCACGCTTATTACCAGTAAATCGTTGACGATCACAGCGCGATTGTGTACGATGCGTGCTCCTACCAACCTTGGCAAAGTGGTTCATTTTGCCACAAGAATTGCAATTTTGGCCTTTTGCTAGACATTGTCCTTTGTGTGGGAGTAAATAGCCGCAATTTCCACATTGATTGGGTGCACTGTTGTTGCCACGATGGCGCTGACGCAAATTTGAGGCGAAGGCAGAAGGATGTATGCGATTCTTGATAACGTTGGCGCTATACGTCGTTGTATGTCCGGGGGCTGGTAAAGTTAGTGATGTTTCTATTCCTCGTGCTTGAGTTTCGCTAGCCTCCATCGCTCTAGCTTTAGTAAGGAGAGTATCGAGCGTTAAATCGTCTTCGCGAAGGGCATAACGACGGAGTCGCATTGACGAACAATGCTGAATTATAGTAGAGAAAATTTCCGAATCAGTGTCCGCAAATTCACGATGTTCTGCTAATTTACACAATCTAGTCGCGTATTGATCAATGGTTTCACTAGGTTGCTGTACAGCTTGTCGAAACCGAAAAACTTCGTGTGTTACATTCTTTTTCGGTAAAAAATATTCATCTAGTTTTTGTAAGGCAGTGTCGTAATCATCATCTTCCCCATTATTAGGAAAACTGTCAAAGATTGCTTGTGTATGTTGGCCAACCTGGTATAACAACAATGCGCGTTGATGTGTCGTATTGGTAATGTTCATTGCCAATAAATATGTCTGGAACCGACGACGCCACGATTTCCATCGCTGGCCTACAGAGCTTGGGTCTGTAAATGGGTCGAACGGCAAGAGCGGAGCTAAATCCAGGCGAGTAGCCATCGGAGATCGTTTGCAAACAAAAACACGCAAAAATGTAGAAACAAACCGAAGGAAAGGACAAGATGCCTTACAACAGTATCCTCGTCGCCATTTATAATGTCCTGCAGAGCGTACACCAGAAAACAAACTTCGAAGTCCTTTTTATAGCGGAACACAACAAAACTAAACTCTATCTACACATTGATCCATTAGTCTATCTAAGCGCATGCGTAATAATATATGAACATTATAGATGTGTCACAAGCGTAAATTGTAGTATCATCGGCAAAATTGCATATCTCCGATATTCCATTTCAATAAAGAAAAGGTCATTTATAAATATGTTGAATAGTAAGGGACCAAGTACAGAGCCCTGTGGTACTCCAATTGAAATTTTCTTTGACGAACTAAATTTGGAGCCTGTTTTGACTCTTTGAATTCGATTTTTCAGGTAGCTGTAAACTAATTTTAATGCTTTCCTGTTAAGCCCGTAAGCATCTGTCTTTGCAATAAGCAGGTCGTGGGGTATACATTCATATGCTTTTGATAAATCCATGTACTAACGGTAGTATTACTATGGTTATGCAGATGCAGTCCGTAACTTATTAATTTCGCCATTCGTTCTTATTCACTTTCATGAAATATTTTCTGCTCATGTATTTGGCAACTTTTTCTATACAAGAGGCGTTATATGTGCACTGTCTTTGTGATTGGTGTATTAACTCGCTATGCATTACAGTTCAAAATGTACTCAAGAAACACCCCCATTGAAAACATTTGTTATTCATTACATATGCTTATATGAATGGCAAAATTTCAGGATGAGCAAAACAGACAGAACAGACAGCAGAGATATTCAAAGTCTCCTTCGTGTTACACAATTGCTAGTTGGCTTGCACAAAGTTCTCACAACCTTAACCGTATTCAATAGCGTCCACTAAAAACCCCGATAATACGAAAGTCTGCTCAACGTAAAAGTGCAACACTTTGTTCAAATTGTGTATATGCCTGGCCTCATAAAAATAACGTCTGTCCGGCCCAGAACAAAACATGCCACTCTTGTGGAAAACCCGGTCATTTTTCTCAAGTTTGCCCTAACCGTAAAAAGACTCTACAGCTCTCCCGGACACACATGACACCATCCCGATCGGCTGTCAATGTCATTCACGAGCAAGAAAACCCCTCTTCAGATCATGAATATTTTGTTCATCCTTACCACAGACAACCAATCTACTGCATCTCCTTCCAAGTTTCCCTCCATCAAGGTGAACGTCAATAACGTTCGGGTGCATCTTTTTTATCAATAATCATTATTGTATATATTAACTAACTGAGAGATACCGACGCTGTAAAATTACAGAGACACCACCTACGATTTACAACATAACACGTTACAACTCAATTAGCCACACACATCAAATTAACACACACACACACACACACACACACACACACACACACACACACACACACACACACACACACACACACACACACACACACACACACACACACACACGCACACACACACACACACACACACACACACACACACACACACACACACACACACACACACACACACACACACACATCAAATCAAATCAACACATTCATTATAATCATATGCCATGCAGAATGTTACACATATGCTTAAAAATTCGGGGGCCTCTACTAATGTTATTGATGAAGAAGCTTTCAGACACATTTCTAAGGTTCACCCTGTCGTCCTTGAACCGTCACCTACCCGAAATTTGGCCTACGGCTCCAACACACCTCTACCTGACATAGGAACATTTTCTGCTACGTTTCAAACTTCGACTATTAGCACTGTTGCTCCTGTTTATGTACTTAAAGGTAATCATGGTTGTTTGCTTAGTTTTCAAACTGCTAGTAATGTATGGTTTCTTGACAATATCAGTACATCACCTCCCATATCAACAACCCTCCATTGAACAACTGGCCCAAGACCGCCCACGGCTCTTTAAGGGTATCGGACAACTTAAAGGTTTGCACTTAAACTCCACATTAACCCAGCCGTTGTCCCCATTGTCCAGCCTGCCCACCGTCTTCTTCGCAAGCAAGTTACTCAAGAACTTAACATGTTAGAACAAGCCGGCATTATCGAAGATGTCAAAGGCCCACCCCTTGGATTTCTCCCCTCGTTGTAGTGCCGCGCAAGAATGGTGGAACTGTTTGTCTCTGTGTCGACACGCAGCGTGCGAATGCAGCTATTGAACGTAAACGCCATTCTAATCTAACTGTGGTTGATAGTATACATGCCCTCAATGGTGCTACATGTTTTTCTAAATTAGACCTGAAGGCTGGTTATCATTAAATATTGTTGAAAGAAGAGAGTTGTTACATCACCGCCTTTTCTACTCCTCAAGGTATGAAACAGTGCCGTCGTTTAAATATCAGGGCAAATTCAGCTAGCGAGATGTTTCAGCACATTATTGCTCAATATCTTCGAGACATTCATGGTGTTCTCAATACAAGTGATGACATTCTTGTATATGGCAAGACCATTCTCAGTTTAACATTAAACAAAGACAAAAGTCTTTTGTATCAAGACAAAATTAAACTTTTTGGTATGGTTTTCACATGTGATGGTATATCGCCCGACCCAGCAAAAGTCGCAGTCATCGAAAATGCCCCTTTGCCGACGACTATTAAAGATGTGCGTACTTTTCTTGGGATGGTGACATACTGCGCCAAATTTATTCCTCGCTTTAGCAGCATGTGCGAGCCTCTTCACAGTCTTACCAAGAAAAACACTCAATTTCATTAGAACCTGGAGCTTGAGAGAACGTTTCAATTTATAAAAGATGCCCTTACCAGTGACACCATCATGACCTATTTCGATCATGATAAAATCACCGATAAAGTTAGTGATGCTTCCCCCTTTGGCCATTCAGCCATCTTATCTCAGGTAAATCCTTCCACTTCGCAACGCAATATTATCGCCTATGTCAGTCGAGCTTTATCGTCAGTTGAACAGCGCTATTCGCTAACTGAATGCAAAGTCCTTGGCATTGTTTGGGCTATAGAGTGACTCCACATATATCTATATGGTGCATAATTTCGCCTTTACACCGATTGCAAGCCCATTCAATTGATTCTTGGAAATCGCAATTCAAAGCCCCCCGCTCGAATTGCCCGTTGGAACCTTCGCATTATTTTCATTGTTTTCATTTTTCATTTCAATTAATATTTTAACACGTACATCCTTTCAGCAAGGTTAAAAAGGAGAAAGAAAATGTAGTTACAATAATTAAGAGAAAGAAAGGTAAATAGAGTAAAATTGCTGCTCTACCAAGGGGTCGTGTTTAGGTCTTGCAGGTTCCAAAGTTACTTTCTAAGTCTCTTTTTGAAACGAGCGAGTGACTCTTGTTCTCGGATGTTGCCAGGAATGTCATTCCAATTTTTCATCCAGGATTATGACTTTGATATCATTCACAAAAAAAGCATTGACAACCCCTCTGATTTCCTGTCTCACCACCCGCTTCCGCATGCTCCTTCCGTTGCCTCTGAACGTGCTGAACAATACATCAATTTTTTGACACAGCATGCCATAACGAAAGCCATGACATTGGACGGCAAAATCTCCTCAGCTTCGAAAGCCGATGATACATTATGTACCGTTATAGACCTCGGTGAGCACAATACCTGGCATACCCTTGCTCAACCTGCCTTTGGTACACACTATCCATATATGGACATGCATGAAATACAGCTTTTTCGTACTATTCAGCAGGAACTTACAGTTAACACCGAATATGGGATCGTTCTTTGTGATTCTCGTATTTTTTTTCATTTCATTTTCATTTCATTTATTATCAATCAACCCTACATACAATTCTACATGATACAATACGATTAAATACAAGTGCAACATTAAAACTAATTACAAGAATACTGTACTGCCTACAGCCATTTGTCTCTGAGCTTTTTGCTTAGTCCACAAAGGATATCAAGGTCTCATCAAAACCAAGCAACTGCTACGTGAGAAAGTTTGGTTCCCGCTTATTGATCAACTCGTTAAAGACCTTATTGACAAATGTCTCGCCTGTCAAGCTACTGGCCCTCCGAATAACTGTCCACCACTGGTAATGTCTGATTTACTGCCATGTCCGTGGGACACTGTACTCATCGATCTCTGTGGACCTTTTCCAACAGGTCAATTACTCCTTATTGTAACATCGATGCTTACTCACGTTTTCTAGAGGTTGAAATTCTCACCTCCACTTCAGCTTCTGCACCATTCCAAGATTGCATTGTATTTTTGCAACTCGTGGCCTCCTGCGTGTGATCAGATCTGATACTGGCCCGCCTTTTCATAGCGCAGATTTCACTAAATTTTTACGGGAGCATGGTAACACCCATATACCTATTACTCCCTTATGGCCCCGTGCCAATGGTCAAGTCGAAAATTTTATGAAACCTATTAAGAAAGCCATTCAAGCTGCCTGTTGTGATCGCCTTAACTAGAAACGTCAACTTTTAGTGATATGAAATGCTGCAGTGTAAATGGGCCTGTCCTCTTTGTCGGTTGAAGTTGTAGTCTTATTTAACGTGCAGAGAACACGGAGCCAGAGATAGACGGTGTTGAGTTAACGAACTGATCTACTGACTGATTGTTGCACATGACTTTAGAAATATATATACACAAATACTGATGATGAAATATTACATACGGATTACTTAATAACTATAAAAAGAAGGCGGTAGGCCGAGTAATCAAAAATGAATAGATGCGATAAACAAAAGTGAAGGAATGACCTGTGTGAAGTGGCGACAGGGATGATGCAAGGTGATGCCGAGATGTAAAGTGACAGTGGATGACATGGCAAAAACGGAAAAGGCCGGTTGTGAATGAATGGCGGTGGAAGGCCTAATTTGAAGGTTTTGTTCCCGGTGTTTAGGGTCACTACAGTAGCTCCCCCTAGAATGCAAGCGATGCGAAGCATTCGATAGGTAGGATGGAAAGCTATGCAAATGACGATAAACACTGGAATATGAACGAGGATGCGGGATGCGAGAGAGACAAGAAAAGCATTACAAATATAAAAGTAAATGCAAGTAACGAGCATGCAATGAGAAGAGAAAAGTAAAATGTCAAATACTTCCAAAAAAATGTAAGAGCTCAAAGAGTCCATGGTGTGAGACGTCGGGAAGGTCGAGGGTTTTGTGTTGGATAACCAGGAACCAGAAGGCTGAAGAGTCGACGGCAGTGAAAAGCATGGTGAAGTGTGGAAGACTGCACAGACAACGAAGCAAGAGTGACCGTCCGTGTGTGAGGAGTGGTGTGTGTTGCCTTGAGTTGTGTAGGTTCGGTGGGAAATAAAACACTTGAGATGAGTGCTGGAAAGCTGCTGCAGGGAATTGATGAAGCACCAATGTGAGTCGAGAGCTGTGTGACGACTTGATGCAGTGAAGAGGTGTTCGTGGTTCGGTCACCACTTTAGTAATATGAGATGCTGCTGTGATAACCAGCCGTTCTTCGTTGTTGGTTGGAGTTGAAAGTCTTATTTTACGTGGAGAGAACGTGGAGCAAGAGATAGACGGTGTTAAGTTAACGACCTGATCTACTGACTGACCATACAACATAAATTACATTCTCATATACGTAAATATTGCTGACGAAGCATTACACACATTACTAAATAGATATAAAAAGAAGGTGTTGGGCTGAGTAGGTGGAATTGACATATGAGATAAACAAAAGCAAAGGAATGGCCTGTAAGATGTGATAGCAGGGATGACGTAAGGTGATGTCCAGATGTGGGATGACTTGGCAAAAATGGAAAAGGCTGGCTGTGAATGAATGATGGTGGAAGGCCTAATTTGAAGGTGGCTTCCGGTGTTTAGGGTCACTACAGTAGCTCCCCCCCCCTAGAATGCAAGCAATGCGAAGCATTCGATAGGTAGGATGGAAAGCTATCTAAATGACCATAAGCACCGAAAGAAGCAATATGAATAAATGTAGTAAATCATGACAAATATAAAACTAAATGCTATTGACGAACATACAAGTACAACAGAGAAAGTAAATAGCGAATACTTGCAAAAACACAATTGAAAGAGTTCAAAGTGTCCTTGTTTTCGTCGGTGAGTGAGTCATACAAGGTTTCTACAGTGAATGACCAGGAACCAGCAGTTGTTTGAGCACCGAGATGAAGCGAGGAGTGACCAAGGTTTTTGCGCTGGATAACCAGGAACCAGAATGCTGAAAAGACGAAGGCACGTTGACGTGCTGAAGATCTGCATAGGCACCGAGGCAAGAGTGGCCATCCATACATGATGCGAGTTGCCGTGAGTTGCATAGATAAAGTGGAGAACACATGCAAAAACGAGTGCCCGGTTGCCGAAGCCTTATCGTAGATGGGCACTACGGTGGTCCGAGTGCTGCGCGGTGGGCAGTTGAATCCAAGAGGCGGTGTTCGTGGCTCGGTTACCAATTTAGTAATATGTAGTTCCACAGTGGTAACCTGCTAGTTCTCTTTGGAGGTTGATGTTGATGTAGTCTTATTTACCTTGCAGAGAACACGCAGCCAGAGATAGACGGTGTTGAGCTAACGAACTGATGTACTGACTGATTATTACACATGACTTTATAAACATATATACACAAATACTGATGATGAAATATTACATACGAATTAATTAATAACTATAAAAGAAGGTGGTCGGCTGAGTTATCAAAAATCGAGAGAAGCGATAAACAAAAGTGAAGGAATGACCTGTGTGAAGTGGCGACAGGGATGATGCAAGGTGATGCCGAGATGTGAAGTGACAGTGGATGACATGGTAAAAATGGAAAAGGCCGGTTATGACTGAATGGCGGTGGAAGGCCTAATTTGAAGGTTTTGCTCCTGGTGTTTAGGGTCACTACAAACTATATAGATTTCTTTTATACTACCATTTCACACCACATTGTACCACAAAGACCTCTGCAGCTGAATTATTATTCAATCGAAAAATCACCACCAAGCTTCCGCACTTCCCTGTTCAAGCCCCTCCGTCTGACATTCACACCAATCTTCCTGAGTTTGATGCTAATGCTAAACTCAGAATGAAGCACTATGCAGACCACCGTAATAATGCTACTTGTTCCCATTTCGAGATTGGAGATTCTCTTCTCGTGCAGCAACCAGAACACAATAAACTCTCTATACGTTTCAATCATATCCCATACCGTATCATTCACAAACGAGGAACAATGTTAACTGCCAGAAATCATAAAGGACACTATATCACTAGAAATGCTTCCCATTTTAAACATTTCAATACAGATTCCGATTGTCTCTCTCTCAGACCATGGGGAGGAAGATGATTTAATAGATTTTAATACAACACAAGCGGTTGAACAGAATGCACACAATGCACAGCCACAAAGATATCAAGAGAGAAATAGAAGACCAGTTATACGGTTTGGAAATAAAATTTACGATATATAAGTTAAGTAATATTTGACAAACTTTATTGATTGTTCTGTTGGCTGAAGAACCGTGTTTGTTTTTGTTTGCATATCGAAAATTCAAATCTAAATGAAGGGAGAGATGTAATATTCAGTAATTGAATAAATTAGGATAATTTATGTAGTCACATGATTTTGTAAATACAATGATTTCAAATATATTAGATAGTTGATTGATTGCAATGATTGACAATAGTCGTTTCTCTCATATCGGCCTAACTACAACATTATACCACCCATGTCACCCTGGCCAAAGATTAAAGCCACGAGGTCAAGACCGTTTCAAAGTGTTGGTGTGGATTATTTTGGACCTTTGTTCATACAGGACGGAAATCGTAAACAAAAAAGGAGGGTATTGGTATGTTTATTTACTTGTGTTGTGGTGAGGACCATCCACTTGGAGATGGTAGCCGACCTATCTGCTAATGAATTTCTTCTTGGATTGTGCTGATTCACGTCAAGACGTGGAAAACCAGATACTATCATTTTAGATAAAGCACCCCGATTCAAACTAACGCAGTCTACCATAGACGCAGCTTGGAAAACAGCGACAAAGAATCCGGACGTTCAATCTTATGTTGCAGAGCAAGTGATAAAATGGTCTTTCAGGGGCGTCGAACACGGGGGGCCGGGGGGGCACTGGCCCCCCCACTTTTTAGCAGTGGAGCATAAAAGGAAAAAGCATAAAAAATATTGAAACAATAAACTGATTCCTTTTTCACAAGATAGGATCCGGTCCTTACTTTCGTGTTGTCCCACCATGTCTGACATTTCATATGGACCATTAATTAGAAGTCCCTCTGTCTGAACGGGAGCATGAGGACAGCGAAGAAAACTTGTTCAAACCAGAAAGCCTCTCAAAATTATCTACAACTCGTTGGACCGTTCGTGCTGATTGCTTTCGGCGAATCATTGATAACTATGCTTCTCTCTATAAACTTTGGCTGTCATGTTTATCACAGTCGCTGGAAACGGATATCAAATCCAGAGTGATTGGATGCAAATCTCAAATGGAAAAATTTGAATTTTACTTCGCTCTTCACCTAAGCCACAAGCTATACGCCTTGACTGACAATTCGTCAAAAATTCTTCAATCGCACAAAATGTCAGCTTTATCAGGGACAAGAAATGCTGAATTAACCAAGAAAGCATTTGAAACCATGCGCAACGATGAAAGTTTTGTTTTGTTTTATGAAACAACGGTTAGAAAGGCTGAAAAGCATGATTTTATCCAGGAGCCAAGCTTGGCTCGAAAGCCGCGAAAAGAACCAAATTATTCAATACTTCAGTACCTGGATGGAAACGCATCAGGTGTGGCAAATTGCACACATGCTACAGCTCAAGACCACTTTCGGAGAATCTACTTTGAAGCCATTGATTGCATGATTTTGGCTCTGAGTGAAAGATTTAGTAAGCCTTGCATTAATGCGTTTGCTAATATGGAAACATTATTACTAAAATCTATTGCTGGAGAGTAGATCAATGATGAATTAGCCTGGATGCATTCAAGGTATACTGATGATGTAGACGTAAGTGCTTTGAAGACTGAGCTTCTAGTTTTAAACAGATTTTCAAGGAAAAGGCCAACCACTTCAATGACATCTTAAAAGCTATGGAAGAAACAACATCAGACACCAGGTTGTTGTGTCCAAATGTTATGATTGTAATTCAACTGCTGCCCATAAACCCCGCCAAAAGTACTACCCCATAAAGATCATTTTCTGTCGCAAGAAGAATCAAAACCAGGCTGCGATCGAGCATGACACCCTCAAGGTTCAATGCCTTATCTTTTCTGCACACATACAAGGATTTCTTAGATGGTTTGGATGTGATCAGCGTTGCCAATGATTTTGTGTCGTTGAATATTGTGAGATACAACAATTTTGGAACTTTTACCAAATCTGATTTGCAACTATATTTCAGATATTTTCTGAAAGCATTAATTTACAAAGGAATCGCTCCATTTTTGTTACCACAGCGGCAGCATAGGTCTGGCTTAGGCAGATTTGATGCGATGGAGTAATTGGTATGTTTGTAGGAAAAGGTGCATTTATGAATGAAACCTTGCTTTCGGTACTTTAAATGTCACTGAATGCATTTAATTGAATGCTTTCACATCATGCATATGGTAAAAGCATTTAACTAATATTAAAATACTAGAATCCTTTGTTATAAAACATGCTACTTTGCAGAAGTTATATGGTGAAGATGTAATGAAATAAGATGTTGAACTTTTATCATTCAACATATTTTTTAGAACAAGGTACCACAAAAGACCATTTCCTACGTGTTCATATTTTGAAAACTTTAAATTTGATGCTCTAGCTAACACTAAAAAGCAGAATTCCGAGCTTATCCGCAACCCTGGTGAATCCGATTAATTAGGCCCCCCCACTTTCAAAATCGTTTCGACGCCCCTGTCTTTTATCATTGAATTATCATCATGGATGAGGGGATTTTACGAAAGGCTCGTGGGAACAACACAAATGGCACTACGGAAATCAATGGAAAAGCAGTCTTACAATGATTCAGCTTCAAACCTTCCATACAGAAACAAGGGCAATCCTTAATTCAAAGCCCCTTACATATACTTGAGAAGACTATAATGTGAAAAGTCTGTTGGTACTACAGAACTTCACTACAGCACGAAAAAGCGGCACCATGTTTTAGGGATTCTGAAAAGCTTTTTTCGTGCGACACTCATCAGAATATGAAACGTCGGACAGCGACCGAAAGGTGAACTGAAATATATAGCCAGATGCGGATACATGTGATATGATACGGCTAACTGGACACATTAATCATCAACTGAGCACTTCCAGAACCTGTCACCGAGGAACGACAATTTTCTGCTCTCACAAGCTCCTCCTCAAAATATTTCATGAATAGATCTAATGTCCACTCCGCTGTGCCAAAGCGTCGACCAATCTGTATTACAAACTCATCAGGTACCTTATCTTGTAACAAGGGCAAAAGCAAACTTCAGTACGTTGAAGTTTCAACATTCAAAGACCTCAAACACCTGAAGCAATTTTCTACTTCATTATACAACTTTCTCAGACCAGAAATATCCTCTATCTTGATTTTACTTAATTTCAACAGAGTTTCCATGTAGGCTGTAATCAATACTCGAGGATTCCCATACACCTTCTTTAACATATCAATCGCCTCCTTATAATTATCAGAGCTCAATGCTAAACCTGAAACGCTCGCTAAGGTCTCGCCAGTTAGGGGGCGCTTCAAATAGTTGAATTTATTTATATCAGATAAACTTTCGTTCTGACGAATAGCACCGTCAAACTGGTCCCAAAAACCTTGCCATTTCAAAGCTTGGCCCTTAAAGACAGGTAAGTCAAGCTCAGACAACTTACAGTTAACATTTACACTTGATGTCGACAGAGGAATGGCAGGGGCACTAGCTGGTAAAGATAGCTTTCTAGTTTCATAGTCAAACCCTACAAAATTTCATTAATGGGCCTTAAAACAGTCATACTTTCTGACATTTCATCTTCAATACTATCGGGACCTAAAGAGTTTAAGATTTCTTCATCAATTTCATCGAGCTGATTAATCGTTCTGTCTAGATTGCCTTTCAGTCCCAGCAATACAACACGAGTACACTTTGGATCTTCAATGGCTCACCTTACATTCCTTCAAACTCAAATCAATCTCCTTGCGAATAGCCTTTCTCCTATTTTGTCTCCTAGTCAAAGCAGCAGACATTGTCAAGCAACAAAGTGAAAACACTAAACAAAACGCAGACACAAATCTCTTCAGAGACTAAGAAACAGTTAATTCGTACGATATGAAAGCAAACATTTCACCTATGGAACAAATGAATCTGAACACGTGAATTTCATGAGTAAATCAGCTACCTTCCATCATACAGCTTCGTATGAAAAACCCGGTGCAATATCAAAAAATTGAAATCATTCTTACGTTACTTTGACTTTCGAAGAACTCTTCTGGTATATGTATTCTGGTATATCTACCTTTATGTCCCTCTCATCGGGCGCCAATGTACAACTTCGTTGGACGATAATAGATATTGGGACAAAAACTCAACGTCTCTACGGGATCGAATATCTTATCACTCTCTAGAAAACAGATGGTTCCACCCTTTCTATCAAAAACCAAACAAAACATCACAATAAACAAAAAACTCCTTTGCAACGTCTCATTTTATGCAATGGGCATCAGGTGATACAGCTTGAATCCGCCCCTACAGTGCCATATTCTCTTAGCGGAAGAGGGTGGAGAAAGGCTATAGATTGCTTCAGCAAGCATTTGTGACAAATTCTGCATGATTCTGACAAGGGCTCTAGTAGATAACGATATAAAATTTTTAAAGATTCCACTCTTTGATTATGCCTGAAATATCTATAGAGATGGCTACATAGTTAGAACCATTATCTGAAATAACAGTTCACGCTAACAAGGTACCAAGAATAAATCATACCACAAACGTTTTCTAGGCATAAATTAACGCGCCCAAGTACACTTTCGGCCCAGTTCCCATCGCATCGCACTCAAATGCAACCGAAAACCAAATTTTCTACGATTCAAGCAACTTGCTACATTTGATTGTGTCGTCATGGTTTATAGGATCATCAACGGTCTTTATCCAGAAAATCTGTGAAACAAATTCCAACAAAAATGTGACTACTCTAGATACAACACACGATTCTGTAGAAAGATCCATATCCCGAAGGGCAATCTACACTTCTTTATAAGAATACCTAATTCTCTGCTGAGCCTCAATATTTGTAAAGTCACTATATTCTTACTTTGAAAGTGCGTAACAGACACTCCCCGAAGCCTTGCATTAGTCTGCAATTATTTTTAAATTTCAACGATTTTGAGCATTGATATTCTTATAGACTATATTCTTATAAGAAAAGTCCGTATGCCAAGAAAGGATTTTTATATTATAAAAAACGTTCTTTTACAAGGCCTGAAAAAATAAGTTGAAATGGAATGAAATGACATAATAATTAAATATGATAAATTTGGAACACAAAATTAAGTAATCTGTCGTCATCATTTGCCTTTCCAAAAGTGTTGGCTCATCTTTGGCACTCCGTGCTCTGTTTCGAATTGATCTTAGTCTGGTTCATACTACTCGTAAGAATCTGTGAAGTCGGTTATGATTTTGCTTCCTACGTGTTTTACGACAAGTTTGAACATTCTTCATGAGCTATCCACGACGTCGGTGACTTCCCCGTCAAATACAATTGAGTTCTATTTGAAAACTTGATGTCATCGACTCGGGGAACTTAACTGGTTTGGGGTACGGGAACGTGTCATTATTTAGGGGTACCATTTTCCTGAAAAGTACTGAATTATGGCTAACGGTTTCTGAAATCTGTGTGGAAGTATGGGCACCATATGAAGAAAAATGCAGAATTAGGAGCACCATTTTGGAAAATGTTGCGAAATGCTTGTTCTTTATTGAAAAATGCTTTTTGCCTTGTGGAATTATGTGCATGGCTTTCATTATGCTTACAGAATTATGGGTCATGCTTTTGTCAAACGTGGGCGAAAGAGAAATCACTCTAAATATATTCCAATTGTCAGTTTCAAATGTCTCGATATTAATCTTCAACTGTGCTCATATATATATATATATATATATATATATATATATATATATATATATATATATATATATATATATATATATATATATATATATATATATATATATATATATATATATATATATATATATATATATATATATATATATATATATATATATATATATATATATATATATATATATATATATATATATATATATATATATATATATATATATATATATATATATATATATATATATATATATATGAGGTCACCGACGTCGTAGACTCTTACGCGAATTACGATAAGTGTGAAGCAGGCTTTTGTCCCCTCATCCTCGTTGTTTGGGTACCAGTTCTTCGGCTTGCTGCAAATTGATAGATATCAAAGTATATAGCAAGTCTTCTGTGGTTTCCATAGTGAAATTCAGCTTGTCTACAGTACTAAGGCCATCAACAGCCAATGCCGTTCGGTTATCACGAATAAGTAGGGCATTCATTTCCCTCCATTGGTCACTATGAAAGTGCTTGTTTTTGTTCATTTTGTAACGTGCTGCATCTACTGATGGTCGAACAAGTTTCAGGCCTATTAGGTAGAAAATACAGCAATGAATTTTCAAATAAAGCCGAAGATTGGTCTATGCATAAAATAAGTACTGAATACCTACATCCAGGGGCGGTGCTAAGGGGTAAGATAAGGCTATGGAACCCTCTTCCCCAGAGACTACAGATCGTTCAGTTAAACGCCAGGCAGAGTGACTGATCAAGTTAAAGCCCCACAAGCACCGTGAAAATTTTGCTGAGCAAAATGGCGCGAAATCACTGTAAAGCAGTCTCATAGTTGCCAAGTCTCCCACATTCCGCTGGAGACTCCAGCACTTTAGTGTTATCTCCAGCAGACCTTCAGCAATCGCAAAATGTTATAAAACCTCCAGGATTTCTTTCATTTTGAAAAAATGTCCACAAACCGTCTACGTGAAAATATACTGGAATTTGGCAATTAACAGTGTTCATTCTTCATCTGTCTCTTTTCAAGACTAATAAATCTTAGAAGCATTGTTTTTCATGTTTCTGATCTATTATGCTGTTTCTCATTCTGATCTATTATGCTCCTTGTGATATTACTACGCAATTATATTTTCCTTAATAACTGCACGGCAGTGGCAGCATCAGCTCCACCCCCTTGTCTCCACCACACTGCCACGCCCATTCATTTTGTTTTCGTGATTCTATTTTCTCATTCCTCAAGCAAAATTATTTTAATGAGGCTGAAATCCAGAAATGCTTTATTCCTAAGATCTCGGGGATCCTTGAACATACTTCCATGATGGCCAATATTAATGACAAAGCCCGCACCAAACAAACGCTCCTTAGTTATAACGTTGTTAGACCTCAAAAATGCTTTTGGTGAAGTACATCAGAACTTGACTCAAGAAGTTCTCTCATGTCACCATACCCCTGCCAAAACCAAAGCGTTGATTTCAAGTCTCTATACTGCTTTTCATACATCGGTCATAACTGACTGCTTTTCCTACTCCACGTTATCTCCGGTAGACGAGGTGTTCTTCAAGGTGACTGCCTTAGCCTCATATTATTCAACATGTGTTGTAATGCCTTCATTCAGTGCATTCGTCAGAAAAAATATAAGCAACTTGGCTTCTCTTCTCATGACACATTCAGTTGTCTTTTTATGCCAGTTCACTGGTTCCAGTTTGCGGAAGATGCAGCTGTTGTAACAACCAATGAACGTGAAAATCAGTTACTGCTGAATTCCTTTACCAAATGTTGTAATAGTCAGATCTGATTATTAGGGTGGACAAATTGTCAAAATATAAATATTGAATTGGATACGAAATATAAATAAACATGAACTCTGATTTCCGCTGATACACAGCTTGAGGGACACTATAGAGTTTGTATACCGCTGTTTAATTTGAGTTCACTTCGTTGTTCTGTTATGTTGTAAGAACAAGTTGTGCTTTCTTGACTCTCATTCTAACGAGGATTTACGTTCGTTTGTCTGCTAACTTTAACAGGTTATGGGCCCAGACACTAGGTGAATCTCGTTAAGTGAATCTTTTAAGGATTTAAGTTTGGATTTTAGATGTGTTCGGCTATGGCTTCAAGGGCTGATGATTCGATTTCGCGCATTGAGAAATTCGATGGTCAGAACTTTCACCTATGGAAGTTCAAAATGCAGATGGTACTCGAGGACAAAGATTTATGGAGCATAGTCAGCGGAGAAGAAGTAGAACCTTCGGGACAAGGAGCTACAGACGCTGCACGAGAAAAGGTTCATAAACGTACCTGGAAAGCTATGGCGACCATTTGCTTATCACTAAGTGACAGTCAGCTATTGTTGGTTCGTTCGGCAAAATCAGCGAGAGATGCATGGTTGAAACTAGAGAGCCATTACGAAACGAAATCCTTGGCGAATAAGTTGTTTTTACGTAAAAGATATTTAACAACTATGATGCTAGGCAGCGATAGAATGATCGATCATATAAACAACCTGAGAAGTTTGGCAGAGCAACTGGACTCAGTGGGAGCCCCAGTGTCTGAAGAGGATCAAGTGGCGACTCTGTTGTGTAGCCTTCCGGATTCATACGGGAATCTTATAGTGGCTTTAGAATCGCGTGCTGAAGATCTAAATCTGGAATTTGTCATTGCTAGATTACTTCATGAGGAGAAAAAGCGCTCTGAAACTTCGGTCAGTCTTGGAGATAGTATGGTCAAAGCACTTGCTGCAACAAAACTTACGGGTAGCACACAAGGACAAAGATCTAAAGCAAGCCACAAGAAAGGCAAATGTTTTAATTGTGGAATTAAAGGTCATTGGGCTAAAGACTGCAGAAAGCCCAAGAAATCAAAAGAAAAGCCTCACGAAGAAGCGTACATTACAACTGCAGATTCTCATTCACTGTTCATGACTGTGCCAAATTCAAAGAAAGATGAAAGTTTGATTTGGTACATCGATTCAGGTGTATCGCAGCATATGTCATGCAAAAAGGACTGGATGCAGAATTATTCTGAATTTCCGAATCCAGAAAAGGTTCGTCTTGGTGACAACAGAACGGTAGAAGCCTTTGGAAAAGGGAATGTGTGGTTAAAGGTTAAGTGTGGTGATGCATATACGCCTGCAGAATTGTCTAATGTACTTTATGTACCTAGTTTGGCCAAGAATCTATTTTCTGTCAGTGCAGTAACCAAGAATGGACTTACTATGATATCTGATGATGGAAAATGTGTAATTCTTGACAGTTATGGAACATTGAGAGGTTCTGGTATTATTGATGGGAAACTATTTACCCTTGATTCATCTTTCATGAAGAATTCATTGCACAATGCTCACGGTGCTGTTAATGAGAATTCTCTACAGTTATGGCATGAAAGATTTGGGCATTTGGGATTCAAAAATCTGAAAATTTTGAATAATCAACAGTTAGTTGATGGCTTAAATTTCAATAGTTCAGAAGAGATTGACTTTTGTGAGGGTTGCACGATAGGAAAACAGACAAGACATCCATTTCCAAAGAATGCGGCCACAAGAGCCAAAGAGTTGTTACAGATTGTGCACACTGATGTCTGTGGACCAACAAATACTCGAAGTCTTGGTGGGAATCGCTATTTTGTGACCTTCATTGACGATAAATCGAGATATACTGCCATATACTTCATGAAGAGCAAGGATGAGGTCTTTCAGAAGTTCAAGGAATTTGAAGCAATGGCTACAAATATTACAGGAAATAATATTAAGGTACTTCGTTCTGATAATTGAGGAGAATATATGTCCAAGGAATTCAGCGATTTTCTAGCCCAGAAAGGCATTATGCGGCAGTTAACCATCCCAAAAACTCCCGAACAAAATGGTGTAGCGGAAAGGATGAACAGAACAATTCAAGAGAGTGCTAGATCCATGTTAAAGACAGCTGGATTATCAGATAGCTTTTGGGCTGAAGCAGTATTGACTGCAGTAGTTCTGAGAAACAGAAGTCCCACTGTTGCAGTAAAAGATATGACTCCACACGAAGCTTTCATTGGAAGTAAACCTGATGTTGCAAATTTAAATGTTTTTGGTTGTGATGCATACATGCATATCCCACAAGAGACGAGAAAGAAGTGGGATGCCAAGTCTGTTAAATGTATATTTATAGGGTATAGTCTTCTACGTAAGGGTTATAGACTGTGGAACCCAGAAACAAGGAAAGTTCATGAATCACGCTCAGTTGTATTTGTTGAAAACTCATTTGGAAATCGCATTCAAAGATCCAATGAGAATAAAATTGAGAAAATCGATTCATCAACGTCGACTGAAGATCTCAAAGTTCCTGAAATCGTACATGATGATAGGGAAGAGGATATAGATGAAGCTGCAGATGAAGGAGAACGTCTTCAAGATGTCGAATTGCCTCGAAGATCAACTAGACAAAGAACAGTGCCTGACAGGGGTCCTGTGATTACTGGAGACTGGTGGAACTGTAAAAACTCTTTGAGCGCTGAATTGGAAGAAAATTTAGAAGAACCTAAAACCATCAATGAAGCATTTGATTCTCCTTTGAAGGAACAATGGCAAGCAGCTCAGAATAATGAGTATTCTTCTTTAATGAAAAACAAAGCATGGACTCTTGTTTATTTGCCTAAAGATCGTAGCACAGTTGGATGTCGTTGGGTATTTAAAATCAAGTACAACTCCGATGGAACAATAGAGAGATACAAAGCCCGCTTGGTGGCAAAGGGGTACACACAAAAAGAAGGGATAGACTACGAAGAAACGTATTCTCCAGTTGCAAGATACACGTCAATACGAACACTGTTAGCTATTTCCAACTATCTGGATCTAGAGTTGCATCAAATGGATGTGCAAACAGCCTTTCTGAACGGAGAGTTAAAAGAAGAGATATATATGGCCCAACCTGAAGGCTACGTGCAGAAAGGAAAGGAACATTTGGTGTGTAAACTTAATAAAAGTATATACGGTTTGAAGCAGTCTTCGCGGTGTTGGTATTTGACAATGGATAACTTTCTGAAAGCATCAGGATACGAGCAATGCAATGCCGACCCTTGCCTCTATGTAAAACAAATGGGAGACGGACTGTTGATGATTGCCCTATACGTGGATGACATGCTGGTTGCTTCGAATAACAAAAAACTATTAAAGCAAGAGAAAGAAGTTTTAAAGGAAAGATTTTGTATGAAAGATTTAGGTGAAGCTCATTACTGTCTTGGCATTCAAATTGAAAGAGACAGAAACAACAAAAGAATGCTTCTTCACCAAACAAGATATCTTACAAATCTATTGGAGAAATTTCGTATGCAAGATTGCAATGCCATAACTACTCCTCAGGAGATTGGTTCAAGATTGATGCCAAATGATGGAGATTGTATCGACAAACAAAGATATCAGGCATTGATTGGCAGTCTGACCTATGCAGTAACAGCTACAAGGCCTAACATAGCACAAGCTCTGAGCTCAGCGAGCAAGTTTAGCTCAAACCCAGGCTCCGACCATTGGAAAAGTGTGAAACGCATACTACGTTATATTAAAGGTACTGTAGACTGGGGAATAGTATTCGATGGAAATAAAGAATCATGTATTCAGCTGAAAGGATATACAGATGCTGATTGGGGGAGCGACCCAAATGGACGGAAGTCACGCTCCGGTTATGTCTTTATGCTGTGTGGTGGTACATTAGCTGGTTAAGCAAGAAACAAACTTCAATTGCTCTATCTTCTACAGAGGCAGAATATGTGGCAGCCAGCATTGCTGCACAAGAAGCGATATGGTTAAGAGAATTATTAGGAGATTTGAAGTTTCATCAAGAACAACCGACCATCATTCAAGAGGATAATCAAGGAGCAATAGCGATGTCGAAGAATCCTAAGTTTCACGGCAGGACGAAATACGTTGATATAAAATGTCATTTTGTCAGAGATAAAGTGGAAAACAATGAAATTATGTTGAAATATTGCCAAACCAAGGGCATGGTAGCAGATACATTCACTAAAGCGTTACCAAAGAACCAGTTTGAAAGATTTCGTTTGATGCTAGGGATGTCTTACAAGATGTGATCAAAAAAAGGACTTATACTGATTGACTAAAATAGACCTTGACCTTTTTTTACAATGTTTATTGATTTTTCGAGTGGGAGTGTCAAAATATAAATATTGAATTGGATACGAAATATAAATAAACATGAACTCTGATTTCCGCTGATACACAGCTTGAGGGACACTATAGAGTTTGTATACCGCTGTTTAATTTGAGTTCACTTCGTTGTTCTGTTATGTTGTAAGAACAAGTTGTGCTTTCTTGACTCTCATTCTAACGAGGATTTACGTTCGTTTGTCTGCTAACTTTAACACAAATGTGTTACTTTTGGGATAAAAAAGTTTTCTTCAAGATCTCTTCAATACGAACCAAAGCTTTTTATCAATAATGAACTCGTTCCACTGTCAAATCTGGTGAGTCTTTCAAATAGCTTGGTCGCTTTTTCAACTTTGAAATGGATAACGAAGCCCATAAGGAGAAACTGGCATCCCCCCTCTCTCTCTGATACGTTTAGGCGTATTGATGCTCTTCCTATTCTACCTAAAAGAAGATACTTCTCTGTCAGCGCTTCATTCATTCAAAATAATCTGGGCACTTCACAGTACCATCATTGCCAAACATATGGAAAATTCAAAATCTTGATAACGTCGTAATTAGGTTTCTTTGTCAATGGCTGGACCTCCCAATACTTTGAGTGGTATAATCCTTCCTCAAAATCAGCTTGGTCTAATGCTCCAGCTTCCATCTGTTAAATTTCTTCAATGTCAAAATATCCTACGTACTTCCCTAAAATCTTTTCAGAACAGGGGATCTTTTAACATACAAACTAGTGGGGAAAATCCCCACCAGGCCCATAAATTTCCCCACTAGTTGGCTCATGATTCCCCACTAGCAAGTGCCCTTTTGTTGAAAATTGTTTTAAACACCAATTTGACTTATCTCCAATTACTGTTCGTTGTGCCGTTGTCGTGTTATATGTGTCAAATTAATCGTTATTTCTTTGGTCTTATTGCTGTCAACCAATCTCTGTTTGACGTTCTTGCACTACACCAAGGCGAGGCAATGAAATCCGCAATGAAATACATTAAGGAAAGTGCCCTTTGCGTAAATTCCCCACCAGTAAAAATTTCTTAAAAGATCCCCTGTTTCAGAATGATGCATTACCTCATTGTGGAAAAGTATTAGTCACAGTATGACCTTACTATATGACTCATATTAGGCTACTAAGCATGTCCTACAGGTTGTGTGCCAAGAACAAGGAAAAACGTGAAGTCCCAGCTTCCATTCCAAGGCTTTATCATATCTTTCCTTTTAGAACACTCTCTGGGCACTCTGAACTCGTTGTGGTCCTCTGCACAGGTAAGCTGCCTAAAAATGTTTTTAATTGTGCCTCAATAACACGCTAGCTAATCGCACGAGTCTCCACAAATAGAACTCTCACCGTCACCTGGCTGTTCGCTTTGCTTCAACTCTAGGTCACTTCTTCATGTTGTAGCAAGTTGTAACTCTTATCTTGAAGATCGCTGCTACACTAGGAGACATAATTCAGCTCCTCAGTTCATAACATCAACATTACAATGTATCAAAAACTCCACCTTGTATGTGTATCTCCCAAGCTTCCTCTCACCTTGCATTCTTACAGGGGTCCAGTTGTGTCCCGATTTGCCTCTCTGTATTGAAATGACTACTATCTATATCGTACTATACTATCTATATTGGATCAGACCCGTCTCTGCCTATGCCGATGCGCATTAAAGTAATAGTATAGGCTAATCGAGTTTCAAAACCTCTATTCTCATGTTGACTGGGTTCCTGAATACAATGCTGAAATGCGAAAAGAGCACTTAATTGATAAGAGGAGAGCATTTCATTCTTCGAAGGAAATTTTATGTGAGTTTCGTCACACTTGGCTGTGTCTACAGCAGAAAATCAGATAATGATAATTATCTCCATTGAATAAAAATCAGATAAAAGCAAGTACCTTTCTTTATGATCCTTGAGTATAGGTTGTCATCTTCACCTCCCCAGCCCCAAAACTCATTTGAGTATCCGTTTACCAGTAAATAGTGTTCCTTGGAGAAGAGCTGGACACCTCCAATCAGGTAATAGTATGGCAATCTGTCAATAAAAATTGAAATACCCAGTAACTAGATAAGGAAATTGCATTACCTTACTATATATATATATATATATATATATATATATATATATATATATATATATATATATATATATATATATATATATATATATATATATATATATATATATATATATATATATATATATATATATATATTTGTGTATGTGTGTGTGTGTGTGTGTGTGTGTGTGTGTGTGTGTGTGTGTGTGTGTGTGTGTGTGTGTGTGTGTGTGTGTGTGTGTGTGTGTGTGTGTGTGTGTGTGTGTGTGTGTGTGTGTGTGTGTGTGTGTGTGTGTGTGTGTGTGTGTGTGTGAGTGTGTCTACACCAATGGTTCTCAACTTTTATTCAGCCACCGCCCCCTAGTTCAAGTTTTCCCGCTGATCGACCGCCCCCATCTCAGCTCCTGAGCTACTGAGTGAATATGTAAAGCTGTTTGAAAAAGGTGAAAGCCGAAACACTCCTCATTCTTGTCATAAATGGTCTGTCAATGTCCAGATCATTGGTAAATTATACTACTTCAACAATTGATATGACGGTCGGCAAAGGAAAATAGGCATAATCAGTAATATAAGACACCCTGGTTAGTAAAATGGCAATGATAATTGGCACAAGTGGACACATCATGGGACATTTGCTCTATGGAATCCTTTGACCTGTTTGGCCTCGTTGAACGCACGTTAGGAAATTTGAGCAAAAATTATTATTTCCATTACATTTGTCAACCATCTTGCGTCGTAAGTAAATTAATCGATAGTATTTGTTACTTTCAACGTAGTAACTTTCATGGAAGCATTTTTACGATGATATAACTTTCAGAAAAATTCCGCCATTTTTACTTCAAAAACAGAAGTCGTGAGCAAGTCTCTGCTCTTAAGCCTCACAGTAAGGAAGTCGATCGATGTTCAGCCCTATTGAAAAACCCTCGTAAGCGCAAATAAAAACAATCGAGTTGAAACAGAGAATACAGGCTTCGCGGGAAAACTTGATATAATACGGGACCATTTTCCCACCAGAAAAGTTCCGTTAAAAATGAACTGAAATTTTCCGGGCTGGCATGTGTTTCTGCAATCGGTAGGACATCTACACGCGTTTGAAAAACGTTTGGATTCAAATTTAATTTAGTTGTTTTGACAGAATAAGTACCAGTTAACGTAATCGAAATTTGCGAAAGAAAGCTTTAGCCATGAACAAGGGCCCAGAAGACGAATGTACCAGGCAATTTTCTTCATCCAGAGAGGGAGCAAATAAGTAATGTATTCTATTTGCTATATAATGGTTTTTCTACGTCCATTAATGGAGTTGGGGTATAAAGGATTAAATGAGCCAGTCTATGGTGTGTATGCATTACATGCTATTAAAGCTCTTACATAAATCAGGTCAATTTCGTGTGCTAGCTAAATTTAGTAAAAAAGCGCAGAATTAGCGCAAGTTTAATTTAGTGAATGGTAGATGAATTAGCGAGAAAAAACTTGATTCAATGAGAGCAAAAAGACTTAATATTGTAGCAAAACTCTCTGAAATCAGAGAAAAGCTGACATTGCAACTGTAGGATCTGCAAGACTTTTATTTATGGATTAGGGTATTTATAATTTTCATATTTTTTCTTCTTCCTTTTACTTTTTTATCTTGTAAATAGTTGGCCTAAATTAGCTATAGTAGCTACTATAAACAGCCAACTTTAAATTAAAGAGTTAATAATAAATAATAATAATAATAATAATACAACATACGACCACACAACATTTTTCATGAAAAGGGTCTTTTAGTGGAAATACTTCAGCTATCTCAACTCCATTTACACCTGCCTTCTTTCAGTCGTTCAAAATAATCACAAACCCCTCCTCACTTTTCAGAAAATTAGGGAAAATTGATTTTAGTTCAATTCTAATTAGTGAAATATACCTTTTTGCTAAAATCGCTATAATAACATGGCACAAAAGCAAACGGCCTAAGGTACATGGTAATCTGTTTGCAAGCGAGCCTAATCTGACAAATGCGAAAAAGGAGGAACAATTGTAGGAATAAACTACTGATTTTCTCTAGAAGGGGCACTTTTATTTCATTTTATTTCATTTCAGTTCATTTCATTTTATTTCATTTCATTTAATATTTTATATACATGATGCTCCTTCAGTGTTTAAACGGATAAATAGAAGTATATGCTAACAAAACAAAAACAAAACAAATGTTAAACTGTTCTACCAGGAGGTCATGTGTGGGGCCGGTTTACAGATCGTTTAATTCCACATTGATTTTACTTTACTGGCACGCGGTAAGTTCTCATGATTCGTTTGAAAGGGTGATTAGATTCCACATTTCCTATATCATGTGGGATATCGTTCCAAACCTTTGCACCGACGTACGAAAAACTCTTTCCTGCGATTTCCAACCGTGGTCTGGGTATTAGCAGATCGTTTATTCTGCGAGTTTCGTATTTGGAGATGTTAGTTCTTCTCGCGAATTTCCCCTTAAGATTTTCTGAGCACATTTCCTTAAGAATTCTGTGTACCATTGTGGACCGGTCATAAGTAATAAACTTCTCAACGATTAGTCGTGCGGATGGTATCCGATCCTGAATAGGAGCAGATTCAATGAGGTAAAATGCCCTGTTCTGTATCTTCTGCAATGCGCAGAGCTTCTTTTCGGGCAAATGGCTCCATATCAAGTTTCCATATCTCAGGTGGCTTTCCATTTATGCTTGGTATACGAGAAACAATTGTGATAGCTGAGCCCACCTTTCAATTTTCTCTTTAACTGTTCTATATTGTTGGTTACATGAGAGACCCTCATCTATTGTTAGACCTAGATATTTTGTCTTGTTTACCCTTTTAATTTCGTTTTTGTCAATTTCAATATCACCAATTTCAGAGATTTTACTCAATTGTTGTCATTACCAATAAACATGTATTCACACTTTGCTACATTAAGACTTCGTTTATTTTGTCTTAGCCAGTCCATGATTCCTTCTAACTCCCTTTTGAGGTCTTCTAAAAGTTGTGGAAGATTTTCACCACTAAAGGAAATACTTGTGTCGTCGTCTTACATATTGGGGTAGAATGTTGATAGGGACTTTTCAAAATCATTCGTATACAGAATGAATAGGAGTGTTCCAAAATATGGCTCTTGTGGAATGCCACAGTTGACCACCTGTTTCTTTGAGATTTTTCCACAAAGGTAGCAATATTGCTTAGGACCGGTTAGATATGATGTAAACAACGTGAGTTAATTGTGAGTGATACCATGTTTCTCTAACTTAGTTAATAGCATATCATGGTTGATGGTGTCAAAAGCTTTTTCAAGATCCAAGAAAAAACTTAAATTGATCCTCTTTTCATCTATGTTTTCATATTAGGTATCAGTTACATTCAACAATGACGTAATCTTTGAATGTAGTTTGAGATATGCAAATTGGTTTCTGGATAGGAGATTGTTTGCAGTTAGGAGATCGAAAAGTTGATCTCGGAATAATTTCTCAAATAATCATGATACTCCTGAAAGAACAGAGGTAGGTATGTAAATATTCATTTCAGACTGTTGTCCCGATTTGAATTTTGGTGTTACTCTTGCTATCTTCCATATTTCAGGAAACAACCCTTTTCAAAGCGACTCATTAAATATTATGGCAAGATGTACACAAGTCAGTTCTGCTACATCGTTAGTAGTATTGTTAGCACAGAAGCTTATTTAAGCAGGGCTCTAGGAGGCTATGCCCCCAGATCAGGCGCGAAACTACAGGGGATCCTGGGGTGCGGATCTCTGCCCTTTTTCTCAAAAGCATTAAAGTGCCCTTTTTCCTGGAAAAGTTTGGAACTATCTGTTGGATTTTGCTGGATAGATCTTACCATAGTCACACTAAGACTTGAAAGTAGCGAAATCTTTAAAATTCGTCTGTTTTTTAAGTCAGGACCGTAGCCAAGGGGGCCCAGGGAGATGGCCCTTCTAGGGTTCTGAAGATTGAATCAGTACCCCTACATAAATAGCGCATTCTAACATATTTTGCATCATTTTCGTATTCATGAGATTAGCCTCACTTGCAAGCAGACAACGACCATCACTTACTTCTCATGATATTTCTGCTTTGGAGACAGTTGATTTTCTCCAACGTCCCTAAGTGAAAACAACCAGAGACTGTGGCCTTGCCTATCTCTCATATGAAAGGAAGATTCTAATGAAAGAAATAAAATCTAGCATTGTCAATTACTCTATGGAAGTCTAAACGAAGAGAGCTTGGAGCCTAATTTCTTCGTCTATTTTGTTGATCATTCCTCGTGGAGAAAAGTTATTGATATTGTACAGGGCCGAAGGGAGCTGACACTGATTGGAGGGGGGCATTGTATCACGTTATAGAATAAAAGAGCTATTCAATACATCTCGAAATACAGTCTCAGAAATTATTGGACGACCTGTCCACCCTGCCCCACCACTGCCTACGGGAGTGATGTTTAGCCAAAGTTGCTTTGCTTCTCATCCATCAGGCATGTCGCCTTTGGAGTATCGAGGCTTCAACATTTTTCAAGACTTTCTTGTTTGCTTTTCGTTGTAGATTTTTCGTGGATTCGCCATTCAGCACTATACTAATCAGCCAGACGCTAGTCTGTCAGGTGCATTTCAGGGCCAGTCTAGAGGGGTGAAATTTGAAAAAATTTTCTGTCGCGTTGGACACGACCATGGTGGGTCCTCCTATGTCACAAGAGTAGGCATTGAGTCTTACCACAACTCTCCCCTAGATTACGTAGTAGATTGGTAATCACCACGACTGGAGTAGCTGTGCTCCGCCGCCTAGAATAACTCCCTTCGCTACAGGCTTCTTCTGGAGCCTGGAAATATTATTCCAAGCAAATGATAAAAATAATAATAATAATAATAATAATAATGATGCATATTTATACAGGTGTGGGATATAGCAATTACTGAGCAATTCAACATTTGCTTTTGACGCTTGAGAAAGGTCACGAATCCATACGCACTTGATCTGTTGTAATGAAGAGACAAAGTGATGTGATAGACTGGAATAAAGAATCACAAAGAAGATTACATGTTAGTCTTTGAGAAGCCCAGAAGTAGCGATGAACTTGGTTAATGTGTCTCTCTGTATGCTCGGCCTACCGACAAGTTTACACAGGATAGGCCTTTTTCAGTACATGTAAAGTACAGCTATCAATAAGGGTCCTGTTTGAAGAAACCTCTGACAACGTAAAATTTTAAAAACTAAGATATTACACGATTTTCATATAAAACTTAGATTATCTATCTTCCTTTTAAAGTTTACAAAATAAGGTTCCTTCATAAGGTTGGTTGGCAATCCATTAAAAAGCATTGCTCCTTGAGAAGCAAATGTTTTTCTTCCAGATTCTGTTTTAACTTTTGGTAACACAAGACGCGAGGATTTCCTCGTGTGTCCTTGCCATGATCAAATCGTACAAACATGTTTCGCAGTGGTGGAGGGCAAGAGTCATTTAATGACTTAAACACATCGATCGAGACTCGTTTTTTCCGGATATGATCCAATGTTTCCATCTTCAGGAGCGTGGTCTTAGTAGGAGCTATGATCTTATGGGCTCTGTCTTGGATCGACTGCAACTTTTTCTTGGCACTTTCACCTACGCATAGGTAAACTGGATAGCAATAGAGTAGCACAGGCCTTATCATAGCACTATATATTTTCTCTGCAACAAGTGGAGAGATGTTTGGACGAATTCGTTGCAGTAGTTTTACCCGATTTAAGGCCCGCTTGTAGATCTTATCAATTTGCATATTCATTGTTAGGTGATCATCAAGGGTGATTCCCAAATATTCGTAGCTCGTAGTTTGGTTTATCGGAGTGCCATGCAAAGAGACATTGCACGACGGTTGTTTCGCTAGCTTTTGACTTGTACCGTAAACGACAAGTTCAATTTTACCTTTTTTGAGATTCAGTATTAGATTGTTGCTCGTAAACCATTTACCAACTAAGCTTGCCTCATGATTGAGGACTATTTCAACAGCCGCTACTGATCTTTCAGAGAAGAATATCACTGAGTCATCTGCATACATAAGAATTTTGCATTTGTCCAATACCAAGTGAACATCATTGATTAAAATGATGAATAGGAGTGGCCCAAGGATTGATCCTTGAGGTACCCCATAAGTAATTTGTTCAGGTTGTGATGTTGATTGATCGTAGCAAACAAACTGCTTTCTGTTGCATAAATAATCTTCAAACCAGGCAAGCTCTGTATTTTGTATGCCATAGCATCTTAACTTGTCAAGCAGTGTTCCATGATGGACGGTATCGAAATAATAAAGCTGTATTCTCTCGAAATAATTGTAGGTGTGTCCTTTTATGTGTACTGGACCCCTTCCCTCGAAAATTCCTAGTTGCACGCTTGCAGGTCCTTCCTTAGCTATGGGCCTAGAAAACGTGCAAGCAAAACAGCTCTTTCGCTCTATTACCCACCCAACCAAGAAAATTTCACACTTTTTACCTCACACAGCTTATGCAGTATTACATGCTGCATCCTTTGGCAGCTCATTTACAATACAGATAAAACGTACCTGTAACCAAATTTATCAACTCCAACAGAGAGATGCATCGGTGAGTGTGGACAGCCATAAAAGTTCATGTCCGTCTCACATAAGAGATCAACATCGTGGAAAACATGACAATCATAATCATCGTATTTAAGGGTCTCTTTGAATCCAATATTATAGGTAGCGCCTTTATTAAATCTTGCTGTGCCAACCTTAAAACAGAATAATAACCATGCCAGTCAAAAGCGAAGCCCGGAAAAAGTCTTGAACAAGGGACAATAACTGTACCATTTGCATACTTTACAAAATGCTACGAAAAATATAAATATTATACCTGCAGTACATTAAAGTACAAGAATAGACATCAAATGTGAATACGTACACGTATCTATTTATATGTACATACTTATATGTAAATGTATATATATATTTATGTGTATGCATGCAGGCGCGGATCCACACTGTAGCGAACGTAGCTCTAGAATAAGTCAGATTTTAGAAGAATGTGTACACAAAAGGTACGTAGCGTATAACATAGCGCATTATTTCTTCTTTAAATATAGACGGAGAATCCGCTATGAATTCATTGACTAGGAAAGAACAACAGTATCAATATGGTATGCCGCCCGCTGCTCTCAGGCAAATTTGCCCAGGAATGATTTTTCGCTAACAACTGTTTTCTGTCTTCATGAGGAATCGCCTCAAATACACTAGTCCGCAAATTTCCTCTTGAGCGCAGTGCAAGCTTTGGCGCAGCATAGTTGACTGTTGCTCAAAGATCTAAAAATAAACCAACTTTGACATACCCTAATGTTTCGATTAAATGCCCGGGGCGTTTATTAACTTTGATTATATTTTAGGGGGCATCTACTCGAAGGGGGCATTTAGAAGAGGGAGGCGTTTATTGAATTTTTGTCCACGTGATGTATGGGGACAGGGGAACAACAAAACTAGAAAAACAGTAGCAAAAAGTATTGTAAGAAAGGAACAGTATGAAAAACATTGTGAAAAAGTATTGTGTAAAGTTAAAAAAAAAATTGCACAGAAGGTTAAAAAAGAACAGCAAAGGGAAGCAAGCAGCAAGTGAAAGGAGCAGATTAGAAAAGAATCATAGAAATGGAGGACTGCTGGGAGTTAAGGCAGGGTCTATCTGTTTGAATGAGGAGGCTCTCGTGTATTAGAAGACAGTATGAATTACTCGATTTGCTAACTACGCTAAATCTTGAATAGTAGCAGAATGACCTGATATCTGATTGTTTAACATGATCTCGAATGAACGGAGGGATTGGTGACGCAGTTTTACGTCCATTTCTATTGATACCTAGGTGCTCATTACAACGAATCAAATGATGCCTATTGATCTTACAAATTCGTATACAACATTAGAGCACACTAGGATTGGAAAACGATCCTTAAACTGAAATAAAGATGAAACTTGTTGGCTGATTTAAAAATAAGTTGAATCTGAATATTACGATAGTGGGCTTTAACTAGTTTGATAATATAATTACGAATTCTAAAACTAAGATTACCTAAGTAAGGTAAACACCAGATGACACGAGGCTTATCCTCCCTCTTATCATTGGGTCTAGTATGGGAGGTGTATGGAAATGGTACAGTTAATGTTTATATAGAGTTTACAAAAATCATCTAAATCTAAGCTCGAGAAACATTTAAATCTAGTTCAAAATCATCATAAACGTCGTCTTCCTCGACGATGCTAAGAGAAGAAGCAGCTTCGGTTACATCTTGTTCCTTTACTTCGAATGGGTTTTCATGTAAGCCTCCCTCCTTAAGATATTGCATTTGTGCTTGCAGCAAAGCTCTTCCATCAGCACACTTTTTGCCTTCTGTAAAGCAGGGAATCATCTCATCTTTGCTACCATCAACTGGTAGCGACACAGGGGCGTCTATTTGAGGGGGCGTTTATTGAAGAAACGTAAAATAGGAGGCGTTTATTCGAGGGGGTGTTAAAAAGATGGGGGAGGTTTAGTCGAAGCATTAAGGTATGTAAAATACAGACTAATGGCGAAACTTGATTCAGACCGCTAACTGGGAGAGAGACACTGCCCCCACACAGTTGTAGGGAGAATGGAGCATCGTAGGAGGTAGGGAAAAACTACGGGGAAAATGGCATAGAGGTAAGGGAGAATGTATTATTAGTAGGGGAATTTCCTGGGTTGCTACTATGGCTTTAGAAGTAGACTTTTTCCTACAGGAATGGCCATAGAAAACAAATAAGGATTTCATTTCATTCATTTCATTTCAAATTATTTATACAGGGTAAAGTTTACAACGCAAAGCTGATTTACAAACTGCCCTGTCAAAAGCCTATTTACAATGCTTTCTCAGTATAAAAGTAAATAAATTAATTAACACATCATTTAAAATATATCAGTCAAAGGGAAAATGGGAAAATTATAATTGTAACAATGTGACAAAGTTACGCAGATCCTCGAAGTTTGACTTGACCTTGCCTCTGACCTAGCCAATAGGACATCTTTCATCTTCTGTTATCGGATCATTTTCTTTCCGAAATGTTGTGATTGTTTGTTCACTCGTCCTTCGCTCTTGCCATTTACAAGCTAATTATCGTGTGGTTAAAGTTAATATAGCACTTTAGTACATTTTCAAGGTATTGTGCTTTGAAGTGACACAATTCAATAAATTCTGTATATCTTCATAGAAATTTGTAGTCCTGGTGGGCTCAGGGGTGCAGCATCAACATCAGGAAGAAAAGCAATATAATAAGAGAACATCCACCTCGTATGTGCAAAAACAATAATTCTAAAATGACTTGATTCGGCTATAGGACAACATCTTACTACAAATCCAGAATGGGCGCTAGTATGGTTTTGCACCTCTCAGCAACTACGTGGGATATGACCATGAGTAGTATACCAAACGATAGCTCTCAACTTGCTCTTTCATATAAGACCACCCGTCAACAGATCGCTCCTTGTTTGCATTCTACTTCCAAGTATGGTTGGCCACTGTCTGCCTGCCATGATCTCTTCCCCCTCAACACTCTCCTAATCACAAAAGCACGGTTTATTGAGTACCCAATAATAATATATGCCTATCTTGGAACATAACATCATGCTATAGCCTGAATTGACAACATTAAACACGCATATACCAGCATGCAAAGGCAGCTCCTATTCCCCTTCAGCGAGAAGACTTAGTATGCAAATTTGGCGCCAAATGCAGAGTACCTCTGTGTGCTGGCGGTGCCAAAACAACTGGCATTACTTAGGCACCACAATGTTCTCCTTCCACTGGTAATGGGGACACTCTGTTTCCAGCATATCGCTTTCGTAAGGCAATAGCATGGAGCAGCAGGATATGTGAATTATTGCCTGTAACCCCCGGGAAATGATTTGTGCGGACACAGTTGCATGTAAACGTGCATATTCCCGACTCTTATGTCTGGTGACCTTTTTTGCATAATTTGCAACTGCAATCAAGAAGTATGGCTTTAGTTTTTCTTTTGAAAATTTCCAATGTTTGGGACCCTTGGCAAATAAGAATGCACACTGATGATAGGGGAAAACGGCTTTTGCTACTCCAGGTGGCTTGCATGAATTTGTCAGGCTTCCATTTGGGTTATCCGGAGCCCCTGCTACATTTAATAGAGCCCTTGCAGTAATATTGTCCGGCCTACAATATGGCATTTGTTTATGCTATTTTGACGATATTATAGTACCGTCTAGGACTATTACAGAGCACTGTCAGAAATTGAGTTTAGTCCTAGATCGCTTCCGTACTCACAATCTACGCGTGAAAGCATCTAAATGCTGTTTTGGCGCCAAAACTGTTCGGTATTTAGGGCATGTAGTGTCAGCTGAGGGAGTTCACACCGACCTCGCGAAAATTGAATCCGTGAAAAGAATTGCGACCTCTCAGAATGTAGCACAAGTAAGATCTTTTCTTGGTCTTGCTGGATATTATCGCAAGTTTATCCACAACTTTGCTACTCTTGCTTACCTTTTAGTAGAACTAACCAAAAAAGGGGTAGGCCATTCTGTTGGACTGAAATACATTATATAGCATTTTCCACATTGAAGTCAAGTCTTTGTTCTAGTCCAGTTCTTGCCTTTCCTGTTCTTCATCAGCAGTTTGTTTTACAACTAGATGCATCTGATGTTGGACTAGGTGCTATCCTTACACAGTTTGACAGAAATGGACATGAAAGGGTTGTTTCTTATGCTAGCAGAACTCTTTCGGATAGCGAGAAGAACTATTCTGCCACTGAGAAGGAGTTGCTTGCCGTTGTTTCTGCAGTTGAATATTTTAGAGTATATCTCCTAGGCCGCAAATTCCTACTTTTTACGGACCACAATGCACTGAGATGGCTACATTCTGCAGAACCCAAACGGAGGAGGGCACGATGGATAATGGATTTACAGGAATGTGAATTTGAAGTGCAGCATAGACCAGGTACACAAAACTCTAATGCAGATGCCCTCTCCCGTCTACCGCAGGAAAATCCCATAAATACAATTTTGCCTAGTACAATAAACCATGGTCTAGTTCTCCCTGCAGCGTTGGCGTGTATAACAATGTTAGCATTTGAGTCTCAACAGGCCCAGCTTGAAGATCCTAGCGTTTCAAAAGTCATTGAACTTAAAAATTTAGGATTCTCGAAGCCTCTCTATTTTGTGTGGGCTAAAAATAGACACCTCTCTGCCTTCTGGAACTGTTGGGACAGCCTCTTCCTTTTTGACGGCATTTTGGTTAAATCGCCTCCAAATCCTAGGAATCTCCCTGATTATGCAGTAGTAGTGCCAGAAAAACTGGCCCACTTGGTTATGTCAGTACTTCATAATAGCTCGTTTGATGGGCACCTCGGCATCAGTAAAGCTATTTCCCCAAATGAGACGTCGTATTCGCACGTTTGTTCAGTAATGTCGGGTATGTGGTGAAATTAAAATATCCATAACACGACAAAGGCCCCATTGCGTCCCATTAACGTTAGTGAGCCATTTGTATTCAGCGCGATGGATTATATGGCGCCCTTGTCAAAGACATCCAGAGGAAACAAGCATGTGCTGGTTGCCATGGACCATTTTACAAAATGGTACGAGACCTTTCCCACGTATACGTATACAACACTAGCCCACAAGATTCTACAGGATTTTCTCCTTTTGAACTAGTGTTTGGGCACCCAGCTCGTCTTCCAATCGAACATACTCTAGGGCTGCCATTAAAGAATCCATCCTTGCAGTCTGAGTATGCTAGAGATCTAACAAAACCGCTTAGTAGTGTTAAAGGGGCTGCAGAGGAGCACTTCGGTAAGGTAAGGTGACTCCAGCAAACTCAGTATGCTTTCCAAAGCCGCAAAGAATGGGTACCTTTTGTAACAGGGAAATGGGTGTGGCTACGACGCTCCAAACATTGTACGTTTAGGAAAAGGTGGAGGGGTCCATGCAAAGTTCTTGTACAGTATGGGGTGAATTATGTAAAAGATAAAGCTGGGAAGACCCTTAATGTTCACCACTACCAGCTAAAACTTTGCACTTTTCCCCAGGACGGGCTAAGGCCTACCTGTCCTGTTCTTGAGACAGGAGAGATAGAGATCGTGTATGGGCACCCTGGAGGTGATGGAAATCCTGGTTGCGCAAATCACGAGGTTCAAAAACCACCAAAGACCTGAACGTCCATCCAACTTACGACAAAACATCAGGTCTCCAATGCGCTATGGTGATTTTGTTAGGGAGGGGGATGGAATGTAATGTGTCAACACTTGATGTTCACCCTAGGGGTTTTCTCTATAATTATAGCTTCGGGCAGTAAGTCTAAGAGTTTTGGATGAGAGCGATATAATATAATAATAATAATAATAATAATAATAATTTTTTTATTTAAGGTTGGCTCTTATTGCTAGCTCACGTGCTAATTCAAGCTAACCGAAACTTAAATACAACATACTATAATAAACTAAATCTAAATTACAGACGAGAGAATACTATTAAAAAATCTCGCAGATGTCGCAGTACGAATATCACAACGTCAAACTATTGCTCCTGATCGTCTTGGTGCATTAGTTGGCGATTGGTGGAATTATGCTTCTGTAGCAATTTCAGCTGAAGATGAGCCAAAGAATTTGAATGAAGCTATCAATACGACCATTTAGAACTAGTTGAGTCACTTAATGTTGATTCTTTCATTCGTGCCTGTGGAAGGTTTAGTTCTCGTCGAGGCCTCCCAGCTACTATTCTGTCAGACAACGCTAAAACTTTTAAAGCCATGGCAAAGGAAATTAGGTATTTGCTTCATAGTCCAAAGTCGCATGAGAGTCTTTCCTGTCAAGGAGAAAAGTGGAAGTCTATTGTTGAAAGAAGTCCTTGGCAGGGAGGATTTTGGGAAAGATTAGTTCGTAGCGTAAATTGATGCTTAGTTAAAGTTATAGGTCGTGCCTTGTTGACATATTTTGAATTGACCACCATACTTGTTGAAATTGAAGCAGTAATTAATGCCAGACCTTTAACATATGTGTTTGATGATAGTGAGGGGGCTTCTTATCCTCTCACCCCCTCTCATTTAATTAGCGGAAGAAATTTATTGCAGGAGCCTAATGAAAAATATACAGAGCTTGTATCCACTTATGAGTCATTATCTAGGAGAGCCAAATATCAGCATGATTTACTCTCACAGTTTACCAAAAGATGGAAAGAAGAATATCTAATTGGTCTTATGGAGGCTTATAGAACGCAACAGAATACTAACAATGTTTGTATTTCAGAAGGTGATTTAGTAATTTTAAAGGATGATCAAATGAAGAGACAATTTTGGAAGATATGTAAGGTAGAAGGATTGATAATGGGAGCAGGTTCTAAGGTAAGAGCTGCAAAGGTAGAAGGTACCTACATCGAAAGGTAAGAACTTGCTTCACAGGCCTTTTACAACATTTATTCCGCTTGAGATTAGTTGCAAAGAAAGATTAGAACCTTTAGCAATTAATACGACAGACAGAGGAAAGCCGCGCAGCAATGCTACTGCGCAGGCGCCGCCACGCTTGCTTGACAAACTGCGTCGTAGCGCAGCTGTCGTTGCCGATCTGGTTAGAAGAGACTTTTAAATATTCGTTAGTCTTATTACATATAACCTATTGTTATGTTGTTATTATTATTGTTACTGTTTTGTGATCACTGGAGTGATCACCGTCGGGGAGTGTGTTGGTAACGTTTTGTCACGCACCCATGCCTCTGTGGGCCACGTCCTGTACATATATAGTTAGGTCTTAGGTTATGCAAACGTGGGTCAGAGTGATTAGTGACGCACAGAGAAGTGACGATCTGGAGCAATTACGCTATACTTTAACTCTATGCATACAACTTTAAATTATAGTTTTGTGTTTCTCGGAGTTCAGACAAACCCAAGTCTACAATAAGTACTACAGAATCATAAAAGCCGAAAAATTGTAAAAAAAACTAGCTTACCTGTTCCACAACAAATACTCTGAAATGAAGTTGTTGCCTTTGAAATATGGGAAGCATATGATTTAGAAAAGTGAATAATTGCTCCCATCTGTTCCGAAGTGGAATCATGAATGCCACTTTCTTTCGAGCTTTACAGTCTGGCGGTTTCCAGGTACCACCTCTCTCAATCTCACCCCCATAAGTCAAGGAGAATTTAAGCGGCTTTAGACTGCTCAAACTTATTCTTTCAAAGCGTCCTTCCAAGTATGGCGATACTTCTGGGCAAATCATAAGACTCTCTGCGACTTTCGTTCTGTTATATGCCGTGAAGCCATTCTCTCTGTGCTTGAAATGTTTATCATCGTTGTTGCTAGTTTTCTCCTTATAGTGCAAGTCCAAAACAACCAGAATCAAGAATACGAAAGTGATGGGTACGAATAGAAAAATTTTCGTTTTTTGGCAACGTCTTAGATTCATTCCTACCTACTAGCTGCACATTAATCAACAAAGCGTATTACTCAGTAATGATGTTGATTGTCCTACCAAACTATGGCTGCAAGGTAATAATAATAGACAGAAATGCTTGAATGCACAACTGTATCGTTTGAAATTGATTCGCTTTTATCTGGTGTGAAAGTATTAACTGGCTAACAAAGGAACGTCGTCGTATACGGGTGTGAAGTGAAATCGAACGTGATTGGTGGATTTCCTAGTCCTTAGTTACGTGGTAGCAACCGATTTTCTCTGGAGAAGACTACTATGGCCTTGCACTTTACAAGATAAGGGTAGAGTGTTTCTACCTAGATATTTCGTCATATTGTTTAGCCATTATATTTATTCTTCATTGGAAGCTCTATATTTCAATAGTTTTTATATTTATTATACATTTGTGCTCTGCATAACTTTGACTCATGCTTTGAAGTTCAACTGAGTTAGGCCATCTCCATAAACAGTAGATCATTTTGTAACCGTTCCAGTAATATTTTATTTCTAATACATTCATTCAGGCATTCATTTAGTGCATGTTCATTACTTTTTCTTCAACAGCAACGTACTGTCATCATTCCCCAACAATAATACTAAACTAGAATTATGCGAACCTTTCCATTCCGTCACAACACCTTGCCCTTTGTTCAGGCCAATTTACATACCAGCTTCCATCAACACCTTGCCATATATATCCCAGCCCTTCCTCTTTAGAGCAGAATTGTTTAATTCATCCTTTCCAGGTAGGCCGGATATAAAGGTATATACTTTATCAACAGTTATAAACTAGTTGGGTAGAATGAATCCCGACAGAGGAAAGACAACAGCACAAGCTACACTACCGTTCAAAAAGTGTTGGGACGATTGGAAGTTTCGAAGGACGTTTATGTTAAAAGCTTTAAACAACATGCATTTGATCCTCTTTTATCAAAAAAGAGAACTGACTATTACTATGAAATTTTTATAAGACATTGTTTATGTTCCAAAGCTTTTCAGTTGCGCCATAGCACTCGAAAAAGATTAACTGAAAAATTTTTCTAGGCCAAAAACATGAACATGGTATTTATCAAACGTCATGAAATAACATACGAGAAGCGTTTGGAAATTGTTTTTTACAAAAATAATGGTAAAAACTATCAAGAAATTGCAACAATTGTGGGCTGCTCAAAGAATGTACCTTTCGCTGTATGCAAAAAGTTCTTTGAATTTAGAACCGTAAAATATCTGCCAAGGGTTGGTAGACCAAAGAAGATCAAGATGCCAAGACAAGAAGGTCTTTATTGAGAGTGCTGCGTTGCAGTAGGTTTGAACCTTTGTAAAACATTGTGTTGGCGTGCAAAAAAGGCTAACTTTTGAAACATTAGCAAAAAACACAGCAAGAAAAATCATTAAAAAAATATAGCTTTAAAAGCCGCATAGGAAAACAATCTTCATTGATAACAAAAATTAATCAAAATAACTTAACGTTGCCACACAGAAGCAAAGTCGACGCGATCATTCTTTTATTGAATCGTCCCAACACTTTTTGAACGGTAGTGTACAAACGTCTACTACTGTAAATAGTCAGTCAGTTGTATGGATCGCAGGTATAGTCTAGTCTTAATTTCGTAAACAAAATTCGAAGCTGGTACTCATTTTCCACACATGTAACAGATGCTCCAGATCGAAAGTATAGAGGAAAACGACTAGTCAAGTGAACGAGTGAATTGAATATAGGGGTACTTAATCCAGTGTAGTGTCGAATTTCGTAATTGGTGAAGTTTTTGTATGAAACCATAGCTTTCTCAAATTTTGTGCTTAATGTCAGTTAAACTGGTTCAAGTTCTACTGCTACTATGTTGAAACGATTGTTGTTTAAAATTAGTTATTTCATGTTCCCCTTCCTTATCTCGAGAGTCAAAATTTTCCATGTTGTTAGTTCATTCTTTATTGTTGTCCAGGGATATGGGAAAAGGGGTTTAGCGGATCAAAGGCCTCTGGAAACAGTGTTGACCCTTTTTGGTAGGCGTTCATCTATCACACTTCCACGAAGATATGGGATTGGTATCGGCCCGCTCTTTACTCCTTCTCTGCATGTCTCCAGGGGCATCACTCTTACCACAGAAATATGGTCTTCCCAGCAATACCTACACTGCACACGTTGTTAGAAATCCCTTCGTACTCTTACTATCCACGACCGCTTCGTATGGTGTTCACATGGATATTGGAAAATGATTCGGTAGGTGTAGCTAAGTGATAAATTATAACCAAACACAGAACAATTTTTTGGCAATTTGTAACAACAATAAAAAGTTCCCAAAGTTGCTGTGATCTATAGTCAACGGCGTGATATCCTGTAGGCCTAGGCTATTCAAATCGTGGAATCAACGTTTGTAGGCATTAAAAATAGGGAAAAAAACAAGTTTAAATAAAAAAAGGTGATGTCAAACGACTTTCAAAACAGATGAAATCAAATGTTGGTTCTGAGTTCACAAAATAGCTTGATAAAAATGATCTTCCATAGACTCACAAAACGGAACTGAAAAGAAGTTGAAAAAGAAGTTCAATTAATTTGGTACTAGAGAAAGTGAGCTAAAATACAAAAAGCAGCGAAATAAGTGTGTCTCTCTACGGACAAAGGCAATAAAAGCACACTTCACAAAGGCAACTGAAAAGGGCGTGGTTTCAAACAGAGATTTTTGGAATTTAGTAAAGCCATTTCTTGCAAATAAAGGGGGCCTATCAGGGAATGACATCACACTTGTAAAAGGGGGAAAAGTGATAACAGATGACTATGCTTTGACTGAAATATTCAATAACCACTACGTTAATATTGTAGAAAAGACTAGTGGTAAGAAACCAAGCAATTTGGCTTAAATAGTTGATTGTGAAGGGGATAGGGAAATAGTTAGGTTAATTGTTGATAAATATAAGGATCACCCAAGTGTTGTTGCAATTAACCAAGATCGAAAGGAGGTCTTCGAATTGTTTTCTTTTCATGAAGTAGATTTTCAAGAGTTTAGGAGTTTACTTGGTTCCATGGATGGAACAAAATCAACTGAATTCCACCAAAACTAGTGTCATTCGCTGTCGCAGAACTTGAAATTCCTCTTACCAATGCGATAAACATGAGTATTAGCAGCTGCAAATTTCCTGACAACGCAAAGCGAGCTGCTACATGCCCACTTGATAAGGAAGAATCAGATCCCTCTGTGGAAAGAAACTTTCGTCCTGTTAGCGTACTAAATGCATTCTCAAAAATATATGAGAAAGTGATGAAAAAACAGTTAAAGTCTCACCTTGACAAATCCCTTTCAATATTTATTGCAGTTTATAGAGAACTGTATAGTACACAACATGTTTTGATAAGACTAACTGAAAACTGGAGATCTAAATTGGATAATGACTATATTGTGGGTGCAGTTTTGATGGACGTTTCCAAAGCGTTCGACTGTATACCTCATGATCTGCTAATTGCAAAGCTCTCTGCATATGGCTTTGATGAAAATTCCTTAGCCTTGATCTATTCTTACCTAAAACGACGTCAGCAAAGTGTTAGAATCAACAATACCTATAGCAGTTTTCACAATATAGTATCTGGTGTTCCCCAGGGCTCTATATTAGGCCCGATTCTTTTCAATTTCTATATAAATGACCTTCTGTTGTTTGTTAAAAAGGCAGAAGTCTACAACTATGCTGATGACAATACCTTAGTGCATTTCTCTAAGACATTGCCAGATCTCGTAAAAATCTTAGAAGAAGAATCAAATCTCTCTTTAGATTGGCTTGGAAGTAACGAGATGATAGCAAACCCTAAAAATTCCATGCTTTAATAGTAAAGAAAGACCGATCCAACACGAGTGGCATACCGCGTACCGGTCCAACTGAAGGACCACAACATCGAATCAAGAACTGTTGTCAAACTATTGGGTATCAAACTTGACAATAGACTAAATTTTCATCCCCACATTGCTGATGTGTGCAAGAAAGCAGCAACACAGTTAAATGTCCTGAAAAGGTTAAAATCCTTCATTGGTCTAAAAGAAAGGAAAACTCTTGTTGAAAGTATTATATATTCAAATTTTAATTATTGTCCTTTGGTTTGGCATTTTTCGTCAGCTAAATCAGCGCAAAAAATTAAAGAAATACAAGAGAGAGCATTGAGGTTTCTTTACAATGACAACAATAGTTCCTATGAAGATCTTCTTCGTAAGGCAGGCAAGAACTTTATGTCTTTCGCCTACGAAGCTTGTGCATTGAAATTTACCAGACTATGAAAAAACTAAATCCTACTTTTCACAGGGAATTTTTCATTTTTTTTTAATCAGTTTGCGATCCAAATCATTCTTCGAGAAATCCTTACGACTTACATCATCAGAGACCTAATCAAGTAACATTTGGTAAACACAGTCTTAGATCTCTGGGTCCCAAAGTGTGGAGTAGTTTACCGAATAAAATCAAATCCTCGGAAACCGTTAACATATTCAAACGATTGATAAGGCAATGATCTGGTATTCAGTGCAACTGTAATGTGTGTAAATATGAAGATCCATGATAAACAATCTTGAAGTGAATTCAGTATTAGCAAGTCTATATACGTAACCAAATCAATGGGGGATGGGGGTATGGGGGTGTCTGGGATGTACAGTATTTAGTTTTATAATTTATTGCTTCAGATATCCATTAATTTCCATTTCTTTTGTATTTATATTCGAATTAGATTAGTTTCTGTTATTCTGTAAGTAGAAACTAGAGTTGTGTAAATTTCGAATTAAAATAAGCTAAACAAAAAACAAACAAAAACAAAATGGGAAAGGGGGTGGTCAAACAACCAAGAGTACGTACGCAAAAGGGGGGTGCGTGCTAAGCGTACATGTGCTTACGAGGGGGGAGGGGGGTCAAATCTTAGCGATTTTGGAGCTTACGTACAAATTGAATGACCCCCTTTCGAATGTATTGGGGGAAGGGGGAGATTTCTGCAGGTGCGCACTTTTCGAGGAAATACGGTATGTTTTACGCATGCTCCAACCAATGGCTTCCTTCCATAATGGCTAGTTAACCGAAGAGGTTTGTTGCAATATCAAACAGGCACCGAGGATTCCCTTAGTTATTTCAAAGATCTTTGGCTGAGGATAACATGGGATCCAAGTGCTCAACTATACAACTTGAAGATGCCGATGTTCTTGAGATAAGCAAGGAGACTGGATGTGCGTAACAGCTTTGCTTTGTGTTGCTGCTAGATTTGTTTTCTTTTACCATCTCATAGGTGTACACCTACACGTGTAGGAGAGCGAATTCACATGTTTGATACCAAACAGTTTGAGAAAAAAGCCAAGTAAAGCCAAGCTAGAATAAAGCCACATTTATGATCTCATTGAAAGAGGCTATACTTTTTAGTGTGGTTCTTATTGATAACTGTTATTTACTTTTGATAGTTAAGGACCAATTTATTGTCATTTCAATAAGAAAGTGAAATGCCTCACCTCTTTGCTAGAATGAAGCTATATGTTGAAGTGCCATCTTCGATAATGTGTTATTTGTTGCATATTGCATTGTATAGATGCTTAGTATGAAGTATAACATGTTAGATAATAGACAAGCCTCTTTACTTACATATTGTAATCCCTGACAGTTTCAGCCACGCAAATTAAGAGACTATACACCAGGTTCTCTAACCTTGATAGAGGTAACCTTGGAAAGCTAAGGCAAGTATTCTTCATTTTCATTTACCCTATCAAATGTTTGCAGTATTTAGGCCCACCAAGAGAGGGGGGCAGGCGGGCAAATTGCTCTGGGCACTGAGCCTGAGAGGGGCCCAAAAGTTGAGATGATTTTATGTCAATGATTTCCCACTTGCTGTCCAAGATAGTAATGTCTCCATGTATACTGATGATACCAATCTGTGCTATCAATTAATTGATGCTAAATAATGACCATAAAAATTGGATAGTTGGCTACTAGGAAAGAAACTTTCTCTGACTATAGCTAAAACATATTTCATGCTTCTTGCTTCTATGCAAAGACATAGGCCACCTGAAAAGCAGCATGAAGTTTTGAACCTAAAAATCATCAGAATTAGCTTCAAGTTGTCAAAAATACTAAATATCTTGGTGTACAAATAGATTCGTCCTTGGATTGGAAGGAACAATGGAAGGTTGTATCTGCTAAGACTTCCAGGGTTTCTTGAAGCATGCAAAGACTTTCCTATAAAGAGAAAGAAATCTTTACATAGGCATTGTTGAGCCCCACTTCAGGTACTGCTATTCAGCATGGGTTTTTTCTGCCTCTACAGAAATCAAATCGCCACAAAACTTTAGAGCCATGCTACCAGAATTGGTAGCAATAGCAGATGTGATGTTCTTAGCAAGCAGCTTTTAGAAGATTTTGAATGGAAGACCATTGATGAACTAATAACAATTGAATCTGAAATAATAGTTTACAGATCTCCAAGTCGGTTGGCTCCACAGTACCTGTGTCACTTCTCTACTGAAAATTTAATTCTCTCCTCACTTAGCCTCCGTAGCACTGAAAAAAATTTGAGGCTGCCATTGAAAAGAACAAGTAATGGACAGGACAGCTGCTTTTACAGAGGTGCTAAGTTATGGAAAAGCTTCCCAGCTTAGTCAAAGCAAGCACCATCCCTAAACATTTTTATACACTGCAGCATTTAGGTTTTAGCCATTTTCACAGTTTTTGATAATGTCAAAAGTATTTATGAGTAGGTTTTCTAGATTGCAGATATGGATCTAAATGTATTAGTAGATTAGTTTATTTTGTTATTTAGTTTAATTATAGCTTTATTTTATGGGAGGGCCCCTTAAACACCACCCCTTGTGCTAGAGGGCTACCCTGTCCCTTAGTTAGATATGTGAAATATAAAATATTTGTGACATTAAATATCATAATGATATCATTAGGGGCTCCATTTTTCCCATTTAGTCCAAGCCCCACGGTAGCTTGCAGTGGGCCTGGTAGTGTTGACGAGCATTTGAAGTGAATGATGTTGGTTCGTTTGTAAATTTAGTTGCCTAGTGTCTGTTAAGAGAAGCTTAGCTTAGACTTTCATGTGCTAATAGAAAAGGGAGGCAGTATTTAGTGCTATGTAAACTAAAATTTGCCATTTGTTGCTTTGTTATTAATTGAAAACTTGGCATTAGCTGTGGGCAAGAATTTCATGTTTGCTTTTGTATCAGGAGAGAAGACTTTTTACGAATACCAGAACTTGCCATAAATCCTCTTGGAGAGAGAATTATTCAAGCTTTTTTTGCCTCCAAGGAAAGGTAGGCATGCCCTTTTTATAGGTCTCTTCTAACAGAGGCAGTTATCACATCATTTGCATTGTTGGTTATTAGATGTTATGTTGAGAGGGAGGGTGAATTATAGCTGTTCTATGCCAGCACAAAGTCTCCCAATATAGCAGAGTTTTATTAAAATTATGTCGTGTTTGCAATCACATATCTGAGCCCACAATATGCCTGGAGATTGTTAGGGTGTTACATGTGGTTAGATGCAGATAACTTGCAAAGCTGTTTTTTGTTGGGTTTCCAGGTGTGCTAGTTGCTGCCTCACTAACATAACTAGCAAAAATGACTTTGCAGATTTGGATCAATGCTGCTTTCAGAAATTTGTAGATTTGTAGTCAGGTTGTTCTGTTGCTTAGTCTTTATCAATATGCACATACAGAGAACTGAAATGTACCTCAGTTTTAATAGTTTTCTAGAAAGGATTGCTTTTTCAGATTATTAATGTCACCATTGTGGTTACTATGTCTACTTAGAGCAGTAGTTTCCAATTCTTTGAATTTTTCTACATTGTAGGTCCCTGGGGGACAATTATATGTCATGATGATAAATCTTATATATGGTTTCACAGAAAAAAATTTCAAGTAGTAATACAGGTTAATAGATGAGTTGAAAAAGTGTTGGCAACCTACTGTGGTGACCTGAACCCATTGCAACCCCCCTGAAACCATGACAGTCCCCAAAAGGACAACAGACCCCAGTTTGGAAGCCACTTGATCACTTACTTAGAATGAACAAATTTAGAATTGATTTTTGCAACTTGGTGTTCTTTCATGAAATTAGAGTTAGCCATTTGCTCAGAAAGGATATCCCCTACCATGTTATGATACTTTTTTAGAAAAGCCCTGTATTTCATTGTCAGTTGGATAATCTATGCTGTATGTATGTGATATTACCTATAAATGTCACAATATTCTTAAGTGCCTCTTTTCTCTCTAAGGGATGAGTCAGAAGCTGCCGGGGTTAATTTCAAGGAATTTGTTAGGACACTGGCATGCTTTAGGCCCATAAAGAAGAAAGAGGAAAATCCCTTAAATGACAGGCAACATAAACTTGAATGTGAGTGCACCTTTTGAGTTCTAGATCCATTAGTGTGTTTTTGTCATGTTTGACGTGAAATGAGAAGACCATTAGAAACATTCTTTTAGAAAAGATGGAGTTAGTGAGTAGTCTGTTGGTACTACAGAACTTCACTATAGCTCAAAAAGTGGGAGAATTCTTTCAGCATACTGAAAAGCTTTTTTGTCTGACACTCATCAGAGTATGAAACATTGGATAACATCTGAAAGGTGAAATGAAATATATGACCAGATGTGGATAGACTTGACATGATAAACAATGTATCTAGTTGGCCCTATGATCAGCCAAGTAGCTCCTGTTCACCATTGTCTACTTTAAGAGCCCATGAACTCTTTGTTTACAAAAGCTTAGGTTTTGAGCCTTAATGTTAACTAATAACAATAAGATCATCCTTTCATATAAGTGTAATGCATTATACAAATTCGATTATTTTATGTTACTTTGGTTTTGCCATTTTAGGACTGCTAATGGAAAAGTGTATTATCTGGTCATTGACACTGCTTTTTTCAAATGTTGCTAATTTGAGAAGTTAACATAGCACTTTCTGCTCCCTCATGATTGTCAAAAATTTTAATCATGCCATATTCACTGTTGCAAAAGGCCCCAAAAAGGAGAGATGGTAGAGTCACAATTTTTCTGTTTTGTATTTGAACAAGATAAGTACCAGCAAGAGTAGACAGATACCACATTGTTACAGGAATATATACACTTTGAAGATTTATTACTTCAGTTAATTGTTTCTACTAATGTATTCATATCTCTATGGTTGAATTTTAGTTGCATTCAGAATTTATGATATTGATTCAGATGGGTACATCTCAAGACAAGAATTGCTAGATGTGGGTTTTTCAGCTCTTTTATAGCTTTGCTATTCTACTTCATCATTACTGAAATCATAGTTAATTTTCTTATAGATGGTATTTGAATAAGAGTTACTTGTGAGAAGTGATAATTAATAGGAAATTTGATGCAAATTTCTTCCTATTACACTTTAGTAGTAAGTGGGTTCAGAATCTTTGTTAAAGAGTGTGATAATGCTCTCTACCCAATAACATCATGTGACACATTGCTACACTTAGTATACTAGTGCTAAGTATGTAGCTATAGTTAGTTTTAGTAATGGTACAATTCATCCTATTGGACCATATGTTTCTTTCAGTCAGGGTGGGCTCATTGGAAGTGCATTGTGCCTGCAAGCATATATATGAGCACATAATGTGCCTGAAAATTAAAGCAGGATATTGTGTATGGTCAGGGACACATAGTTTGCCTGTCTTTTACTAGGTTTCCAGCTTCACTATGTGCTGTTACGTTAACATGTATAAGTACAGTAGCAACAATCCATAGGCAGATCTGGATAAATAGTGCCGGCAGAAGTTTAGAGTTCATCATTTGTGCCTGTGAGTGGTGGTTGCATGCCCTTGTACATTAACATGCCCTGCTTTCTATATGCTTTAAATAGTTCTTGTAGTTACATGTTGTTGTTATTGTTTTTAGAGTATCCACATGTTTGATATCATGTAGTTACATTTTAGCTTCTAAGAATGATGGTTGGAGCAAATATTAGTGATGAGGAACTGGGAATAATTGCTGACAGAACTTTGTCAGAAGCTGATGATGATCAAGATGGATTTATATCTTTTGATGAATTTAGCAAGGTATCTTATTTCAAAATTTGTTTTTGGAGGAGTTGAAATGGGGGCAGGGATGGATCTAGGACTTAAGTAGATTGAATCAAATAGTAGAAACAAAGGGTGTGGCCTGAAAGTAATGAGACCACACCCTAGCCACACCACTTTCGTATTTCATGACCGAAATTGTAATGAAGGGTTTTCTTCAATTTCTGGAAGACGTTGTACTCTGTCCCTCAAGAGAAAACACCAGTAAATTAAGTTTTCTATCAGTGTCCAGTTTCTTACGTGAATGAAAAAAATTGCAATGATAACGAAAGCAGAAGGTAAAGCATTGTCTTGTCTAGTACCAGGCTTCTTATAAGCCGGTTTCTTGTAAAAAAACACATGTAACTCTTCATAGTTCTTATCTCCCACCCTTTGGGTCCTATTGTCAAGTGTAAGTACCCACGTCTGAGGTTCTAGAGATTGACCCTTTTCTCTGATTTTTATCTTAAATTTTACCCCTATTTTCTTTGAAACCAGAGAAAAATTTGACCCTTATTCTATCAAAGATAAAAGTTGAAGTTGAACATAAAATACCCCTTCTCTTAGATTTTTGTTTTTTCCTCAAAAAAACATCCCTTGTTTTACAGCGGCTTTCACGCACTTTATAATGTCCTTGGCCATGTTTGTTTCGAACTGCGGCATAGTAGGACACGAGTTACATCGTAGAGGGCAGAAACGTACCGCATGGACTTTCACCCGTGAGATAGAAGTTCAGAAAGATCAAATGGAATATTCACTTCATACACACCCGATAAAAACTTACGGCCTAATTGTTGAAGAATAGCGGATATTGATATTTGATATTTGTTGGGAGCATGCTGGTATACAATGAACTTATGGCTTGAGTACTGACATTCTTAGATCCTGAGCTGCTGTAATGAAATTTAATAAAGCAACTGCTTTCTAAAGCAGCAAGCTTGCTTGTGTATCTTGTAGCAGATATGCCATACTTTTAAATAGATTGAGAATAGATGGATGATCACATCAGTCAAATAGGGAAGGTACCGTGCCTTGTATTGGGGGTCATTTTGACGCAATAAAATTCTAGTCGATTAGTCTTTCTCGTTGAATTTCATTTCCAATTTCTTTTTGCCTACATATAACTTGTGAGATTGATGCCTTTTCCGACAGTTTTTCTCTCTTCCAGCTCTTCTCTTCACCCTAGCTAAATTGTTAAAAATGAACAGAAAATAACTGAAATGTTGTTGTTGTATTAGTGATTTATTAATATTTTATTCTTTGATTTGGTTTTCAGATGATGGAAAAAACTGACTTTCAGTCCAAGATGAGTATTCGTTTCTTGGCCTAACAATAGACCGTTGTGGTATACGTTATCTGATTCGATTTTCGTACTGCATTTGGACGCAGGATTGTAATTGACTCTTTGATAGGTAATTCTATATTAAATGAAGTATTTATAGGATGTATCATTCATGCATGAATCGTTAGAATTTTGTGAATATTAGAAACTGTTGAGTCTAAACTGTTGATTATTATCACACGCGGTGATTGGAGCCGACTGTTAGGGTAGCTTTTGTAGCTTTGACTCAAAGAGTTTTGGTATCTCATGGTTAATACTTATTGTTTTTATTTGAAGAAATTCAATATTTCTTTTATTTTCTACGAAGGCGATATATTTTTTATGTTTATCAGTTTGCTTGCTTAAGTGCTAGTTCAATTTTCTGGATACAGGATGGTGCACATTTGCTAGTCAATTGCCTATTGTGCAGCCATGCTCAATGGTATGGTAGTCAAGCAGTTAGCAATTCATTGGAGAATGTTCAACTTCGAAGCGAACTTTAGTGCTAGCTTACCTTTGCGTGATTTAAAGAAGCATTCGAAAACTGTTCAAGTGAGTTTGGCAACTTTGAATATCCTTCAAAAACAAGCAGAATGCCCAGCTATTCACGATTTGTTCATGTTTTATTGCGATAATTCAACGAGGCTGGAGTTGAATGACAATGAGCCCGCGTATGTTGTGAACATTCTAATTGAAGAATTGCTAAATGCTGTTCGGTGAAATGCTCAATGCGGTTTGTGAGAACATGCCAATTAGTACTTTGTATGAGAAAGTGCTTTGACTTGACAACGTCCACGGGATAGTAACTACTATATTTGACACCAGATATACAGTATATGAGAAGCTATTTCTTAGAAATTCAGAAAAAGGAGTGAAAACAGTGCGAGTACCATGTCAAACGTCTAAATGCTCACGATTTTAAGGCAATATTTAGACAATTCAGAGTGACAGTAGAGCGAAGAAATTAGTTCTTAGAAAATGAAATGACTGAAGTATAATAGTACTGGCCTGTACGTGAGATGACAAACCTTTTGCTAGTGGAATAGGACAAAGTTCCTTTGAAGAACTACAGCAGTCAGTTGCATAAAACTCATAGGAAATATTCAATTTTGCGTTCCTTATTCTTAACCTAGCACTCACTCATTCACTCAGTCACTCACTCATTCACTCACACTCACTCACTCACTTACTTACTTACTTACTTACTCACTTACTCACTTACTATCTCACTCACTCACTATCTCACTCACCCACTATCTCACTCACCCACTCACTCTGCTGTATGCAGTAAGGAAGACCAAAAAGTTAATCATTCCAGCGTTTAGTGTCTTGTTAATACAAATGTATTAGATTACTTTTCTGGTTTATGACTAAAATGTCTTGCTGTCCTTTCAGTTGGATCAATGTATCCTTTTCGCACTTGATCGATGTTTCCCTTTCCTTCAGTTTCGTTCCCCATTTCTTTTTCAACCGAATTCTCGTTTTCAATCTCCTTTTCATTTTTGGCCTCTTTTTCCCTTTCAGCTTCTTTTTCTTTGATACGCTCCTCTACTAGTTTATCTACCTTCTCCATCAGGCCATTATTGATGAAAGTTTCATTCGGAGTGTTCCCAAAATTAATGCAAGGCATCTTTAGGACATTGAAATACAGATCTCCTACTGCATCTGCGGTGTGGCTGTCTGCGTACTTCAAACATTCAGCAAAGCTATCATCACATTTGCAGTCATATACCGTATATTCCTTGTCGTTCTTGAAACCAAATTTTTCACTCTTGGCTGCTATGAATTTATCACAGTTTTCGTGATCGATACAACACCTGTTCAACCTTGGAAACCAGCCCTGCTCCTTATCAGTTTTGCTGACAACGACTGCCGGCGCATTTTCCTTGTCTTTTATCACTTTGGCCGGTGCTGTAACTTCGTCTTTCGTTCGCTCGGGATGTAGATCTTTGTGTAATGAGTCCAAGTCGATATCCTGTCGTTTGGTCACGACGCTGTCACCTAGGATGTCTCTACTCTTTTCAATGAAACCATGTTTCCCGCATATTTTGTTGCCTAAAAGTGATACAAGGTCAATAGTTAACTTCTGGCAAGGGATTACAACAAACAGAAAGAATTTATAACTCAAGTAATTTAGTATCATTTCACCTTCATTTTCTGTTATACATAGATGATTGTTTAGAAATTGACAATGTTGATACCTTAGCAATATATTAGTCGTACAATATAATTAAATGGATTTTAGAACAGTACACGTCACTGAAATGAATTGAAAGCCTGTCAAAGGTGACACTCTTTAATATATGAAATTCTGCGTCAAAGGAAACTAGCAGAATTTACGCTGCAAACGCGAAGTGCGTCCATCACGAAAAAGTACTACAAACTATACGGAATAAACTATAGAATTGGAATGATGTTTTGTTGCGAAGGGAGAGTAATGAAATAGGTAAGAATAACCTCTTTCAAACCAAAAACAAATAATTTGAATTATTTTTTGGCAGTTAGAATATGTGAACAATGGTCGATTAAAGTCAGAGAACATAAACGTGAATTGCTCGGCGCCTCGTGGAATGATGATGTGTCATGAAATTCCGGGTCGTATAGTTGTAGATATGCGTACTTGTAATGTTATACTCACCGATCAATATTGTCCTTTTCATGATTCCAGACTTTTTATCTGCTCTCTCACTGATCAGAACCTTAGCTGAAAAAGATGGTTAGGTATTGCACGTTCGGAATAAATGTCGAACATTGGGGAACTTTTGCAAAGTTAGAAAATCCGATGTTAACATTGGCTTGTCATTGTGAAGAGATTGCGATTGACATTACAAATAGAATAAACATAAAATTTCTTTTTACTCAATTTTTTTCCGTTTTGTTCACCAGTTTTTTTTTTAGTATGTAATGTCAGGGAAAGGCCAATAGAGCCTATAACAAAGCCCTGACAAAGAAAGAAAGAGAAAGGAAAGTTAAGTAGATAGGGAGATAAGATCCAGTTTGTTGATGTTAGATTTGAAGGAAGATAAGTTGTAGGATTCAGGAAAGGAAGTGGAAGGTAAGGTGTTCCAAAGTTTACAAGTTCTTGGAATGAAAGAAGATTTGTGGGAAAGAGTTCGTGGATTGGATAGTATGACTTGGAATGGCGTCACTATTAATTTAGGTGCAGTATTATTTGGAAATTATGCATAAGAATCAGTTTAGCAATTTACAGTGGATAAGTTTGAAGTTGGTATCATTATTATGGAAATTTTACGAAGCTGAAGTTGTTTAAGGATTAGCGTCTCTCAGTAGTAGCTAATTTAGGAGAGGTTTCTCCAGGTATTGATAAACTACTATTCAATTGAAAAAGAAAACTTTGACTTAAAAGTATAGAGGTCAGAAGTCTGCATAGAGTAATGAGACTACATCGAAGGGCCTAGCCAATGCACACTTAAGTACAAATACATAATGGGATCAGAACATATTGCAAGAATTTTATAACCAGCTACTCTCCAAGAGCAGCGATACTGAACACTGATAATCACTTTTTAATTGTTCAATATATCATATATAAATTTATTTAGTAGATAAGTTTCCCCACTATTCAGAGATAGCATCAGTCAGTGAAAGTAGGGAAGATAGTGAAACGTTGGAACGAAAACGGTGGAAGACGGTGGAACGAAAAAAGGCGTTTGCTGATAAATTCCCTTTGTATATATGTGCCAAAGTTATCTAGTTTGGTTGCTCTTGCATTCACTTAGAGTGAACTCTTGGTTTCAACACATGTCTTGATTACGACATATTGTACCTTAGCTATAATGCTTCATTTTCTCCTCCTGCTCTATATATGTACTAATCATTAACACAGGTTTCCACTGAGGATAATCTTGTCAGCCTTTTATTCCGGAAATTTGCTTACGAAGAGGGTTAGTGTACCTGTTTCTGTGTCAGTGACGCTTTCACAGTGTACTGCAGAATATAGAAAAGTGACGATGATGAATATTGTTATGAACTTCTTCGCTTCTGTCATTTCTGCTAACACCTTGGAAACGAGGAAAAATATATTATTCTTACAAGCCAACTATTGTAATTTTCCGCATCTAGCAGAAGTATCCTGTCAAATTGAAGGATTATTTTTGGCTAGTCAAGCATTGTACTAGTCAGCAAGATTACCAAATTTTGGGCATGACCACTGAAGGAAATGTTTGACGACTACTGCAAAGAAAAAATTGTGTATACATGATGAAAATAGCAATTTTTTACTCTGGATGCAACACAGCGTTTAGAGTAAATTTTGGTTATTGCATCAAAGTTTGTATAGCGTAAATCCTCACGTTGGCCCCCTCGAATACGCCCCCATGCTAGAGCTTAAAATTGTTAACAAGCCTCCCCCCGCGAATAAGCCTCCACCCTAGATGACGAAGACCTTGTTAAAGACTAATGCTTAAATTTTAACTGTTCTTTTAATATTATGGAGAATAGGAGCTTTGATTATGAGTTCTGTATGCGACATATGTCAAATGATATTGTAAGCCACCCTCGAATAAGTCCTCCCTCGAAAAAGCCCCCACCCAAAGAGTATCAAAAATAAATAAGCCTCCAGGGGGGTAATTCCAGAATTTACGGTATATTGATAAACCTTAAAAATCAGCCGAACTTTGTCTCGCTGAGAATTACTAACGTTGGTGCCTTGCTTTTAAATAATACTGATGTCACTGCATTTTTCACCTGTTGTTTGAAAGTAAATCTAAGTGTCGGTTCGTGGAAAACAGGACCCGGTGCTAGCTGAAATTAAAAAGGATATAGCTCTGAAAGTTTTTTTCTACCCCTCAGAATCAGATCGTGCTCAGTTTGCCCCCGGTCAACCATGATAAAATATAAAATTCTGGACACACCACAGAATAGGTAGCATAGTCATTATACAAACGGCACAAATGTTTGGTTCTGTTGTATTAGATGATAACTTTGACATAAATCATACGGACTGTCTACAACTAGACTTGAAGTTTCAATTTATGCTAAAATCACTTCGTCTGTTGACTCATTCTACGATGCTAGATTCAAGCTGCGATTTCAGTCCAAAAAGTTAATATCCAGGCACTGCGCTGCCAGATAAAAAGTGGGGGCTACACATAAATAGTGGGGGCTACAAGCAATAAATTGCTTGGTAAAGGATAGGAGAATCACTGGATGGCAAAAAGTGAGGATCTAAAGACCCCAGCCCCTTAACAATGCTGTGGTTCATATCGTATATAATAAGTGCTTCTTGACAAACGTATTTTTTAGATACAAATTTTTTGCGTCGCCAACGGTTGCGAGCAATTCTCATAGATTTTTCACTAAATTTCTAATAAGTAAGACTCTTCAAGGTAATCAAGAGTGCGACCTTATCTCCACCCTACTTCCTTCCTATATACAAGGTCTAACACACTCCCTGTCCTAGCAAACTAGGCTAGCCACTGCACGGTATACTCGACTATTCAATTGTTTCCGCCTTCTTGCAGATATGAGATATCAGTACATTTGGTATTAGTCTGGGATCCATTCTCAGTGTATTATGACATCAATACTGTTATAATTATGTTGTAGTCCTGTAGAAGAATACCAGCTGATTGTTTTGTTAAGAAAAAGACTACGATCACAGCAATAAATATCCGTAAACTTATATTGCAATCCGATTGCTTAGAGAATATAAAGCAGGTTTTTGAATTATTGGAATTGTTTTATTTACGATAACTTAAGGATAATGGGCCTGTCCTATCGATTAGGTTTGAACTGCCATGATTACAAAGATACGAAAATCATATCATAGACATTAAGATAACAAGAAAACTAGAAAGCTATTGTATCTAGGATTGCAAAGGACAAGCTCACAAGTAATCGGGTGAGGAATGTAGTACATTTACAAAAATCTATAGGCTGCCATAGACTGCATTTAAAATTATAATTTCTATTAAAATCTATATACCTGCAATTTTACTGAAGATCGCTAATCATGTTGCCAGAGGTCTTCTGTCTTTTCAAGACGAATTAAAGACAGACGAAATTTGGCCACCTGTTGACCTTTTGGTAGCTTTAGACCTTTTTGAGTACCTTGGCCGTACATGCAATAACAAAAACATTGGACGAAGCAAGGCTTCAGACACTTTATTTTAGGTGCACAATCTTCGTCGTTAGAATGCATTTTTTCCTATCAGCATATGACTTATTCTTTTGTCAATGTTCCTCTTTGCTTCAAACTAAGCAATCAGAGCCCAATCATGTAGAATGTAGAGAGTTTCATCTGAGTTTAGGAAATAAAAAGAATATCAATGTAAATTATGGCGCAGTGAAATAATTAAGATATGAAGGATTAGTTTATTTATGTTCCTGGAAAAATCAACGAAATATGGGACCATATACTTATAACGTCGATTTATAGACAATTTATCTTAGAACCTTCTCTGCCATGCAACCAGGTTGTTTTTTTAAATGATTAAGTACCTACAACCGTCTGCAATTGTCTGCGTTCTGTCTGCGATTGTTTACTTCTGCTGAAGATTTGAAGGGATCATACCTTTGCAATTGCTAGATTTTGATTTGACAGCAAGTTGTGTATTTTCCATGTCGCTTTAGTCGAGTGAATGAGGCAGCTAGTTTCTGCTAACTGCTATTGCGACTGAACGTATGACTTATCATTCCATCAAAATGCAGAACGATCCTATTATGCATAAAGCAGGGCAAACGTAACTGAATAGCACAAGGTAAATGCAATTCCATTAGAATGAGTTGCAGTCAGATAACTTTATTCGTGTTATAAACATGTTGGTGTGCAAAATCACCAAACATCTTTTATATAAGAATCAAACTTTCTACCTTGTGCTTGGTTGTTTGTTAGTATCTTTTCTGATCAAGCCTTAGCTGCTTTCTGATGTGCTTCTTTAATGTTTCTCAGCATTCTTCAACTTTCCAGCAAACGTTCAAGCGTGAATGCATGGGTAGAAACGGTTCTACAAAGAACAGTTCGAAAACAACGTGGAAACTGCAACCGTTCCAAATAGAATAGTTCCGAAATTCCCTTGTAAGCGCAGCTTAACTTTCATTTCTATAGCGTATAAAACGTGAATTATCTTCTAGGATGATTTCACAAATTTACTTTGTGAGCTGCAGCTTGCTTGTGTTTTCTTATATTCTTCTTAATTTTTGTTTGAATTTGATTTGCCCGTTTCTACTATACTTGTTTCTTATTAAAAAATTACAGTTGAAAAAGCTGCCTAACTGCTGTTCTCAACGATTTCTGAGTTTAACTATCACAGGCCTCTACTTGAAAAATTTAAGGACTGTAGATCTTACAGAGATGCTCAAGAATTAAGTTACAGGCAGAATGGATGCCCCTCAAGGATCATTTCCTGTGCCTCTTATCTTCGATAATACGTGGGGTATAATCATTCAAACATCCTCTGCAGCTGATCAGTTTTGGAAAAATCTATAGCTCTAGATTAAATGGCATGAAGAGTGAGTTTTCAGTATCATACACATTGGTACCCAGTTCAACTCTAGACAAGCCTTTGGTTAATGAATTAGTTCTAGAACCTAAGATTTGTGGTGACCGAGGTTTGCAGAGATTTATGAACACACTGAAGATAGAGAGGCTTACGATAACACGAATGGACAGCAGTGACAGCATATATACTCGATAGCTAGAATATAAAGTTATAGTGCATGTACTCGATCATGCAGGGCATATTAAACATGAGTTCCACTAAAGTGGAAAGTTTGGAAAAATAGCCAAAATTGATTAAAGATATGACATTATTGGAGGATTAATTTATTTCATTCCTCATGTGAATCAGTTGCCACAACCTTGGACCTAGCAAGTATCATGAAATCCGTTAATTAAAGAGTATTGATAAGTTGGCTGGCTTCACTTCGGTTTAGGACAGCCACAGTCCAAGTTCCACACCGCACCTACTTGTTGTTCGTTAGCTTACCTTCACTCTCCCAAAATAGTACTGTTTATTTGTTTATTAGATTATCTAATGTTCAATATTCCTAAGTAATGTGAAGACACACAGCTCCTCGTAATCCAGCATTGTGCTAGGGAGGGACAGGGCTGATGACGAGAATGTCTATGGACAATTTGAAGTGTTCTAACTGTTTCGGCAAGGTGGTAGTCGCGCAAGCGTTTACCTTTAATGCGGAGATGCGGAGGAGGCTATTTTTCCTTGTTCGTACTACTCCTGCTTATTTTGGTTTTGGTTAAGCTGGGTTAGATCCCAACATACGAATTTAACAATTCTGCCAGGCAACTATGAAAGGAGATGCGAAGCCGCAAGTTAGGTTTTATAGACTCATTTCATGATGCCAAGAAGGAAATTAGATGCTGCTATTTTCGGCATAGCTTCAAATAGTCCTAGCAAATTCTGTCGAGAGAGGTTTACTAAGTGCAAAAGCTTGTACAGAAAAGATCTCCTTGGTCATTTTGGATGTGTTAATGCTGTTGAATTTTCAAATGACGGTCATTGGCTTGTTTCTGGTACGTTTTGTCTTTATTTTCTCAGCGAAGTAGTTTTAGCAGCTGTTCTTCCAAGATAAAGTCACTCCAAATGTCGTGTATAAAAGTTTATTAATTTTAGGCATTGTTGTACCAAGCCTGTATTTGGCTAGCATTTGCAAATACCTTCTGTGCCAGGGATCACCTTTTGTTTTGTGTACTGCCTCTAGAGTATAAACCTAGCACGATTTTAGACGCTGTTTGACTATACCAATTACTTACAACGTGATATTCCATGGACCTAGATTACTATTTTGAAAATATCGCAAGTTTTCAATAAACATACAGTTGTCCTATTGCAGTAGCATTTGGCTGTCTTTTAATTTCATTGTTGTCTCTCTAGTAGCCAATCCCCAGTGTATGTCCAACTTCTGTTTTTGCACTTTTTCAATATTTAGACCCTCTTTGGCAATGGCATAATGGAGCAGTGTTAGGCCCTTAATGAAATTGATGATTGGGAACCCCCTATACTATATTATATTTGAGTCATATTTAGAACATAGGTACCCACTGACTGGGTTTATTTCAAAATACCAAAAGAAATGAATTACAAAAACATCATACTCCTAATTTTTTTGGTTTCAATTTGCAGCATATCAAGTAGTTTATAAGCTATGTTTTGCATAATTATTTTGTTGCAACTCAAAGACCAGGATGGAATCCATGCAATCCCCACACCAGATGTAAGACCAATGAATGTAGAAGCTTTGCCAGTTTTATGGGTTTTTTGCACCAGAGAATCTGGTGTTTTGTACATGGATTCCACCCTGACTCAAAGATTAGATTTCAATCTTACACTGATTTTGATGATGCTTTGAACTGAATACAAAATATCCTTTCATTCAAAAACCCACTTTTCACAAAGCTTTGTGGCATTCTTTAGGGTTGCAATCTTTTGGGGTCCTTAGTTTTATGCTTACAGGTACTCACCATGTGTTACTTTATTACTCAGTGTGGGTATTCTACCCTCTTTGTTTTGTTTTGCACTGTTTTGGTCTGGTACAGTATGCAATATTTTTTATTGAGTTATTATGTTTATGTACATGTTCTCCATCGTGTTGAAGATGTAGCAAATATATATCATTATCATATAGCAGCAATTGTGAAGTTAGCAGCATTGTCCTTTTTGTATTTATTTGAAACATCTCTCAAGGTGGTGATGATAGGAGAGTTTTATTGTGGGACGTGAACAAAGTTACGCACAAAAGACACATATCACCATGGCAGATGAAAACAGAACATCTATCTAATATATTTTGCACAATATTTGATAATGAAACCAAGCATATTTTCTCAGCTGGTATGTGAATTTATAATTCTCTATCCTTTTATTTCTATTGGAGAATTTGTAGTTTCCTGACCTTTGAGGAACAGCTCACTGAAGCTATGCCTACATCTATTGTTTTTTCTGCAGTGGTTTTTCTGTAGACTTGTCAACACACCAAAACTTTTTGTGGTCATGATGGTATCAGATCTTGACAAGGTTTACAATCTTAGTCAATATACATCCTTTTTCTTCCTTGATTGATATCCTATGTTTAGTTTATCTGGTTTATTTCATACTAACTTTTGAGTTATTAACAAACCAATATCAACATTTATGCATTTGTTTTCAATGCCTTTGAGCATAGTTGCCTTAATCATCTCCTTTTTCTAATCTTTTATGCTCTTTATCATTCTATTAATTATTTTAGTTTCACCATAGCTTTGATTCTCCTGATAGTTGAGAACTTATTTTCTTAGGTAATGATGAGGATGTTGTGAGGCATAATATTGAAAGGTAAGTTTTTTTAACAAATACTCAGATTTTATGTACAGTGTGCCCTGTTATAGAAAATTAAAATAATTATAATATAATATATATTATATATAATATTATATATTATATATATTATTGTAATTATAATTATAATTATAATATTGAAAGGTAAGTTTTTTTAACAAATACTCAGATTTTATGTACAGTATGCCCTGTTATAGAAGATTGGGTATCACCTTAATTAGTACAGGCTACCCACTCTTAAGAGTAGCTGTTGTTGTTATTATTGTTGTACTAGACTGGTTTGTAGAAGTTGTTTGTGACATCACTGGTATAGATAAGTATCTAAAATGCCCTTTAGCAAAATCAGAATATGATTTTTTGTTGAGATATTGTGCACAGTTTGTTGCCTCAGCCCTATGCACAGATGGGAACTAATATTTCTTTATGGAATTTTCTTAATTATTTAATACAGTAATTCATGTTCATGTGCTTTCAGAGGTAGTTTAGTATAAAACTACAGAGATTGAGAGCTAGTTTGATAGAAAACCACAGAGATTACTTAATTTACGTATAGTACTAAAAGCTCTTTAACAAAATGCAATTGCACTCAATGAATGAAGCTCTTGTTTGTGATTATTATAGGCTATGCAATGAGCCATTTTGCATTTTGTTTTATAACCAGAGCAGAGGCAGTTGGCCATTACTCACATGAGGAAGCTGTTTATTGTGTAGCTTTACCATATGATGGATCACATTTCTTTGCAAGTGCTGGAGAATGTGGTGCTGTATTTTTATGGGATGTGCGAGCCCCTGAAGGTATGCTCTTTCTACTTCATTGTGATCTTTATTTTCTGGTTTTATGTCCAGTTTATCATTATATCATCACTAACTGGCCTGCTGTTTGTAAATGAAGCTCATTATCTCTTGATGCTTCCTCTTATAGTCAGTATAGTCAATACAATATAATTGCTGGTCATTAAGATAAAGCCCCAAGGGTGCATGTTTAATATAGAGAATAATAGAATAGAGATTCTTTTGTAATTAGAATATTTGTAATTATACTAATTACTTAATTATTAATTTAGCTATAATAATTATGAAGATCATTAGTTGTATTTATGTAATTATGTTATATATTATGCTAGTGATTTTCTTACCATGTTCAAAAAGATTGGTTTTGACAGAAAACCCAGAAACTGTATTATAGGGACATTAGCAGGCATTGCTATTTGATCTACACACTGTGTATTTTGCTACTGATAGAAGGAATGGAACAATCAAGAACTTTTGATTTATCTTATAATTTTCTATAAGTCTTGTGACTTTTGTTCCTGTTATCATATCTTTAATAACAGTATTAATCAATTGTAAACTACCTAGGAACTGTTAACTTTATAATGAAAAGTTTCCATTAGTTATGGTTTTTTTGTAGAGGAACAGTTGTGCTTGGCAATGTCAGCTGGTAGTTTCCATGGTGTTTCATTCAATCCATTTGAAACACAGCTTGTTGTCACTGCCAACCATTATGATGGTGTTGTGTTGTATGATTTACGCTATCCAGAAGTGTAAGTTCATTTACTCTCTAGTATACTATATAAGGGAATGAGAATTTTTCAGTATGAAGTAGCAAGGGAATCTAAGGTAGCTTGCTCTACCATATCCTTAGTTTTATACAGTAAACAAACTCCAAATTTAACAGAAGTAAAGTTGTACCCACAAGATGGTTAGCAGTATCTATAGCATCTCTTATAGCCATCCATTATCACATAGTGTGTTGCATCCAGGCCCATAGGCAGCTGGGCTGGATGGGGGGGGAGGGGCAGGAATGAAGTGATAGTGCAATTGTACTATTTGCAATATCATAAAATACAATCTCAGCAAATTGTTTAGGGATCACTGCCTACCCAGCCCTCCCCTCCCACTGTCTATGGGCCTAGTTTTTACTGACATGCCTGATTCTTTTAGCCTGGTGTTCACAGGCTTTTTTCACTAGTCACCAACAACATGAAACAAATATCTAGCATGCTAGAGTGTACAAGTTGTCAGTGATGACAAAAATTGCTGCCAAACCAACTCTGCACACAGGTGATTTTTGTTGCTAGGAACAAAAATCACTTTGGCAGATGACAAAAATCACCTGTGTACACTAGGCTTTTGCAGACTTAAGCCAGACTGCTTTCTTTTCTACTTTCTGTAGAGTGGTAGACCAACAGAGATTAATGATGCATAGTAATGGTCTATATCAATGATTCCCAAACTGGGATCCACCACTCCTCAAGGGACCATGACAGGTTTCAGGGGGCCACACAGGGTTTCAGTGGTCCATGAGAGGTTACCATCCCTCAACTCATTGTTTTATTATCTTGTATCACTGTTAATATTTGTTTTCCATTTAAGTATTTCTCCCTCAACGGGACCCTAATTCAAAAAGAATTGTTGTAGAGAACCACCATGTAGAATAAGTTGAAAGGTATGGGAACCTCTGGTCTATATCTGGAGGGCTTGTTGGTCTCTTATAGATGTCGTAGCTATGTGTATACATACCTTTGCATTCTGTAGCTGTTTTAAAATTAGCTTTTTAAAATTTAAAATTTAACTGTACCTATGGTTATGCGCATCAAACTCTATATTGCACATGTTAGGGGCTTGAAGCATCAGTGTCTTTTTGTGAATTATAATGCATTTGGAATGTGAGGGATAATTGTGAAAAGTTTATCAAACTGGAAGAAGTTATTCGCAATCTTTGACAAACTCGTTGTTATTAGAAAATAAGTTACGTTGCTATCTTACAATTGTATTCTACTTGCCAGACCGTTAATAAAGTATGGAGTTACTGGTCAACGGGAAAGTGCCATGTTTGCAAAGTTCAATCAACTTGGGACGCAAATTTTGGCTCTAATGCGGAGATCCGGGCCAATGCTGTATGATGTAGAGAATAAGGCTGCTCCATCGCAGTTTAATCATCCGGAGTATAAGAATATATGCACTCTGAAGAGTCCTAGCTTTATTGGAGATGCTGATGAGGTAACAGCAATAACTAAATAAAATTTTTGTACTTAGAAGTTAAAGTTGCAAGAAAGCAGATGCTTTTGAGTCTGTTATTTCTTTCTGTATTTTAAGTATTGACGTTCTAGCACAAGTATTCATGTCCTTTTAATACTACGAAGAAGTTGTTAAATATTTGTCATCTCATTCTTGGTTTTAGTATGATGTTTTCCCATAGTCATATATGATGGTATTAAGTTTCTTTTGGTCGTTTACAAAAGTCAGCGTTTACTGGTTAATTTATTCATTGCAGTTTCTTTAGTCCAAAAAGAGTTGGTAGAGGGAAAAATAAAATAGATGGTAAAATAGATAGAAAAACATAGAAAACTTTCCTCATAACAGCCTTAGTTTTCAGGGTTCTAGCGATGTTTGGAAAATTGGGATCCGAGTTTTGGCAGAATTAAGCTAACTTCCTATTGAGAACTGACATCTCAGAGATGTTTTTTCTCGTCTATTTTAGAGAAGAATTGCTAGCTCTGCTTCAGAAAAGCTGTTTGGCCATGAGAAGTGTCCCGTGTATTTAAGCGTGTGTGGGATTGTAACTGCTTCTACTAAGTTTGAAATCCAAACTAAGACCGCTAAGCTTTTTCTTTCTACATCATGAAGCTGGGCGTGGTATGCATTACTAAAGTTATACTAGCATCTGCTCAGAAAGATTGCATGTCTACCGCACAGAAAAATTTTTGTTTGCAATTGTCGTTCTGATTTGAAACTGGGTGCGTGGGACGTAGTACTCAGCTATTTTTTTATAATTATATATCTATTTATACATATATGTAAATAATTTAATACAAATATATTTATATATATATATATATATATATATATATATATATATATATATATATATATATATATATATATATATATATATATATATATATATATATATATATATATATATATATATATATATATATATATATATATATGTATATATATATTTATATATTCTAAGTCGTATCCACTAAGTATATAAATTGCATTAAAAAGAATCAACCAAAAATACACTTGTCTGTAAGTAAGCGTTTCGATTAAAATCTTCATCCAGGATGTTTATATATATATAAATTTATATTTATAGAGATATTTATTTTTCCAAAATTTCTCAATAAGATAAAGTCAGATATAATTCGAAGAAAAACAACTATGTTTCTAATTTTGCAAGACATGTTTCGGATTCATCATCCATCTTCAGAGATATTTATGTTTGCATATTTATATATATTATTTAGTGTAATATCATAATACTGTAACATCTGTACTCGTACGAAGAGAAGTACTATGAAGGAACATTTTTGTTTATGAAAGAGAAATTTTTAAGCGTGGTTTAAGATACTATTGTAGTAAAGGTTGGCGTTTTCCTTGCTTTATATAGTTTGTTGCAGCTGGCTCGGATGATTTCAACATCTATTTGTGGCGGAATCCAGGAAAAGATTTACCAGGTTCAGAATTGCATATCTCTACGTGTTAGATTACCTAGCTCAGTTTAGTTTGTAATGCTAAGTGCTACATTGTTGCAATGTGATTGCAGTTTTAAGGATTAGATATCAAACACTCAGAAGCTATTTTCCTATAAGTATAACTACGATCTATTGTTAACGATATTGTGAGATGGAAATAGTGATGAAAGACAAGGAAGCTGTAGTAATTGGACGTGTGTTTGCTTTTCACTTTTAGTTCACATATTGGTAAATGAATCGTTAAAAGTTTTTTATGCAATTTGTACTTTCTTTCTTGCAAGGTGAAACCAATGAAGATCCACTTATGGTTCTCAAGGGACATCGATCTATTGTGAACCAGATTCGATACAACCCTATTTCGCATACTATTGCAAGCTCTGGTGTGGAAAAAGTCATCAAGGTATATGTGTTATGTATTGTACATATGATGGACATACATAATATCCAAGTTTAAAATTTTGTTGAAATCAGTCTAGTCCACTTTTCCATTATCAACCTTAGTTTCAAAGAATTTATGCGTGTGGGGACGTACTGTTTTGCTTGTCTGTTCACGAAAGATGAAATTGGATATCTTTGGAAAACTAATTGCAAGTTCACGTTATTACAAATACAGTAAACTCCTGATAACTCGAGCCTTTAAGGGAGCAAAGAAAATACTTCGAGTTATGGAATGTTTGAGTTATCGAGGGTGCCAACAACACGAACATCGTGGAAAAGTTGTCATTTTTTCGAGCTATCGCGGGTTTTTATGTAATGAACAACAACAGCAGCGAAATGATATTGGGCAAGAATGGACTATTAGTTTGAATTGGGAGCTTTTCACTGAAAAACAATTTCGAGTATCGGTTTCTAATTGTTTTTTCTCGCCTATCCTCATTGTATTACAGTGATTCTGTTCAAATTCTATCCAATTTCTTTGTCATGTGTGGTGAATACCAGGTATTATTGCAGGACCTCCTTATGTTCGTTTTGAACTAGAAAGCTCTGTAGATAATTATGCAGTACGTGTCCTACACAGCAAAAGCTAGTGTTGGTTGCTTGAGAAAAATAGATTTTGGGCGTTTTCCTACTACCAAATTTTACTTTCTTCCAAGTCATCCTGTAGCTAAATACACCATCAATGTACCTGGTAACTGAAAACATTTGCATCTGTTTTTAAACAGTAACTTAGCCTAATGAAATATAAAAAACACCAGTGGGATTTTTCATTGCTGCTTTGTTTTCCTTCTCATTGTTAATAAAGTTTGAATTAGCGAGAGAAAAATACCCTAAAATGTGGTTCGAGATAGCCAATGTTCGAGTTATCGGAGGTTCGAGTGAACAGGGGTATTTTTGTATGAAAGTATTGCGCATTGTTCAAAGGGGATGCAATAGTGGTTCGACTTGGCGAAACCTCAAGTTATCGGGGGTTCGAGTTATCATGATTCTACTGTATTATGATTTCTGTTTGACTTCGAGTGCACCTTTGTTAGTTTATTCTTCTGCGTCGAAACTTGGTTTCCTTGAATAACAATGAATCTGTTACTGAAATCATAGCTCTTTATGGCAGGCTTTCATTTCAGAATCAAATCGAAAACCAGGAATCACCTTGCGTTAGAAAATCTTTCTAATTTTTATTTGGTTTTTGGTTTAGCTTTTGTTTTGGAGTTTGGTGTTTAATTTTGCTCGTTTGATAGATGTTGCCATTCCCATTAGTTTCTGGAGACCAATCATTCCCTTCTTTTGTTTTTACAATTTCCCATAACCAGTGGTGCCATGGAAAAATCTGGAGGGATGAGCTCCCTTTCCAACGAACGTGTGCTTGTGTGATGAGCTCCTATCTTGGAAGTGGGAACCAACCCGTTATTACGGCTTTATAAAGTATTGTGTGTGGTCATGGCTTTTGCCCATAGAAGTAGCTTGCAGAACAGCCCCCTTCTTAGCATTTTGGGACGGCACTCCTTCACATAACGCACTCTTTTACATTTATAGTTTGAGCTTGTATCTTTTATCTTAACCTCTTATGAATAAACGGGTTATAGTAAGGAAGAAAGATGCAAAAGTATTGCACAGATTGATCAAATATGGCGTTCAGTGAAGGAAGTTTTCACAGGTGGATCATAACCACAGCTCCTTTCTGAAAGCTAGAGAACCCTGTGGTCCATGTTTCGGCGGGAAAGTACTTATTGGATTGCTTACGTGATATCTGAAGCATAAAAAGTCTGTGCTTTCGTGCTTTTTGCTTCTCAAAATGTTCTTAAAGAAGTGTACCTAAATCAAACGATTGCCAGATAAAGAGCAACTTGCTGTTAAAATATTGAGGAAAATGAACATTGCTGTCCAAGATCTTCGGCTATTCCTGAATTCTAGTATATCAGTTTTTATTGTGAAATTAGAAGAACTTCAGAAGAACTGGTTTTATCTGTTTGAAACCAAGAGATGGTCGCTCAGAAACATTAATCAAGATAAGGGAGAGATTTATATTCAAGTTTTCCAAGAAGCTCAGGTTTATAAAATTGAAAACATTATCCAAAGAATAATCAGTATCGTTTCAAAAAAGATATTTATTAGCTATCTTTGACAGGCCTATTTTCACTATTATTGCATAAAATCTTACGAAATACAAAGAGATGGTTTACCTTTTTAACTTATGGTGAATACCACCTGTATTAGGTTTGGCTGTACCAAGTACACTTGGTCACTGGAAGACAGACCGAAGGAAAGAGGTTTCTTTTTCAGACGAATGTTATTTGTGACTGAAAAGGGATAGTAAACTGTTCATTACTTGATTTTTGATAGAAGAAGCCAATAAAAAAGTATTTTCAGCTCAGTTTTAGCAATTCTGCATCTGTTATATCTCAGACGAACACTGCGCCTAATGGCTTAGGGCGTTTGGTAGAATATATAAAACTAAAAACTGGTTTATTTATGTAAATTTTACTTCGTGAAAATAGGCTCTTGCGGAAGCTAGTAATCAAACCGACCAGGGATAAGGGAGGCCAGCTATCTTTAATTTTGACAATAAGTCTCCAAAACGAACTAAAAAGACGAAGATATATGTCAAGTTGATATCATTGTTGTGGTTATCTGGCCAGGAAGTAGTCTCTAGATAAATATTTTCGAAAGTTTGAAACTGATTGTGATATGCAAGGAAAAAATTTGTTTAGTGGTTCACTAGCAACCAAGGATGAGATTGATGATCCATTGGTCCAGAAACAGAGAAGTATACATCTCAGAATCTCATCGTCAAACTTAACTGGCGAGTTTCCAGTTGTGTCAAAGAAGCCTCAAACACAAATGGTTCTCCCACAAAAATTCGATAAATCACAGCACTAAAAGGGTGCCGGACTGTTTATGTTAAGCTGTTTCAAAGTTAATTGAGTTCTGTACTGAAATGTTGCTATTTCATCAACAAGGAATGGATTAAAGTCTGATAGGACGAATTGTAAGTTGAACATTAATTTATGCCAACAGCTTATCACCATGATGAATTTAGCCAACCTGTGCAATACTTTTGAGCCTCAAGTGTGCTTTTGTTTTTCTTAATCATGGCTTGGGTTTTATATCTTTTTGTGTGTAGTTTATTATGACTATCACGAAATTAAGGTGATAGCACTTTGGCCATTTGTGTTGACATATTTCTCTGTAATCAAGTTACATTGAGGCCTTAATGGTATTGGCTAGCTAGTGTCACTTGATCAGCTGCTTACTATCAGTTTGATAGAAGTCTTCTCGCTTTCATTGCATCGAATTTCACGCTTGCAATTATTCCCTGTTACAGCTTTGGAGCCAGTTCAAAATGGAGGGATGTCATGGGTATATAACAGAGGAAGAGAATATTACAAAAAGGGAAATCTACTCACACGAACAATACATGCAACTCATACTTGACAGTGGTTTACCATTGAGTCATGATTATGGTTTGCGTTCTGTGGACGAGGATCCACGAATGCTAGCGTTTTTCGATTCACTTATCCAGCGTGTAAATGCCGGCTGGTTGTCGGATGATTCATCGGATGAAGAAGCACCCGTTGACGCTATGGGAGAGTTCTTGCTGCATCTGGCAAGTCAGATTGGTGATGATGATGATGATGATGATGTGAGTCAGAATGCACCAAATGTGCTAGATTCCTTTAGACTTTTTAGGTCGAATCGTAGACTATTGACAGAAGAATCGGATCACTCTGAAGAACAGGTCACACGAAGTGCTTTGAGCAGGAGGTTAAGGCGTCTGCTTTCAAGCGAGAGCTTGCTAGCCCGTACTGCCGTGCATTCTGAGAGTCATGCAGAAGGGGATCCTGGGATACGGTCTAGAGAACTAATTGCCCAAGATGCAGTTGCTACTTCTGGTGATCAGAGCCCGAGGATTAGTTTTTCGAGTTCTCAACCAGAGAGTTTTAGTAGACGAGAAAATTCAACTGCCGAGGTTACTTCAGACACTGAAGGCTTCCTCAATGGATCTAGCGTCAGCAAAAGAGAAATGGAAGGTGATGATGATCGAAGAAGTTGTGACGGATCTAGTAGCTGTGCGGCATTGGAAGGTCAACAGAGTTACGATGCGCGTAGAAGTACCTGTTCAAGTAACGTTGACGATGATCAGGAAAGAGCTAGTGGTCTTATATCTGAAGTTGCTTCATTGCATTCAGCATCGAATGAAGAAGGCTACGACTGTTGTCTGCAGGGTGATAAAACAGAACCCAGGCAACTTTGCAACTCAAATGAGACATGCCCAAAACTAGGTAGCTGCCATAAGAACTCGTTGGAAAATCTGCCATCAACACATTTATGCGAGAAAACAAAATATGTTGCCAAATGCAACGATGTTAAACAGGAAATTATTGACAGGACGAACTCCAGTAATTGTTCTTCGTTTCCGACCGTCGATTCCATAGACTATGATAGAATTGCGGAAACCTCTTTTAGTGGCGAAAATTGTACTAGTTCTGGCTACTATACGAGTGAGAGAACTTGTGATGACGATCTTCATAACTCTAGGGAATGTAAAAGGAAAAAGTTTGACGATACATTCCCCTGTAGCAAAGGAAATATTATCGATGAAAGTCACAGCACTGCATTTCGTGTAAACAAGACTAAGCAAGATCCCACATGTTCCTCCACCATGGTCAATGCATTTGCTAGTGTGTGTGTTGCTGATGCTGGCAATTGCTCTTCTACCATCCCAACATCTTCCCTTAGGGAAAATGAAGCCTCAGATGAGCGTGATAGTGAAACAAGAATCAGAAGAAGGTCTGGATACAAAAAGCGTAATTACAGGAAAGCAAGTAGTTCCTAGATTTGGAGAAGAGTGTAAAGTTGAATGCATAATTGGAATCAGGAAGGGTTTTGTTATTGAATGTATCAACCTATATAATTTTGCAGTAAGGAGCTGGTATCATCTGAGGAATTTCTTGCATGCACAGTTGATGTATTATGATAGCCCAACGGGCTTGTGTATAATGTATATATATTATATTTTTGCCTATGTTTCAAGTGGTAGGCTTTGCTAGAAGCCAATCGATGGTGATTGTAATGTATATTCAGTGAAGTAAAGGCAATAAAGCTACTTCTTAATCACGTAATCATTATTTTGTATTTACTCTAGGTCAGTACTTCTTTTAGCTTTACACGGCATTTAGATATTTAAATATAGCTCTTGAATGGAATCATATTGAAAGTTGTATCGTAACTAATCGAAAGATGTGTCGTAACTCATCGATACCTTCGATTACCAATATTTTTATCCTTTTTGATCAAATGCTCACAGCATGGTTTGCAGAAAGGATGACTTAATATGGTTAACAGAATCTCACACATGTTTTGTATACACTTCCATTTCTTAAAAGTTTTGTTATCATATGCTTCTCCTTTTGTTCCTCATTTTTTAGCGTACTTGATTCTCCTTATCCTAGATTTATCCACTGTTTGCTTGCTTGATTCTCCTATTTCTAGATTTATCCATCATTCTCCTATTTCTAGATTTATCCACTATTTGCTTGGTTCATTATCATATTTCTAGGTTTATCCACCAGTTGCTTGCTCATAAAAAATAAGGAACAAACGGAGGAGCAGTTGATAGTAAAACTTTTGTTGTAGGCCGTTTTCAGCTCTTATATTATGTAGTCTGGGACATTCTTTTGCTCTAAACCTTTTTTATAGAAACCACTTTATAAAGAACCTTCATTTAGAAATTTGTGAAACTTCTGCTACTAATGACAAAGTCACTAGGGAACTAATTAATTTCAAACATTTTTATCGCAGCAAAAGACCCAGGTTTTAGGAAGCTGGTTCCTTTTAGTGCAGTGAAATTCATATGAATTGTGTGGAGCAAGTGTTTCATAGAGAGATTTTCGTTGTTTACTCTCTTGAGTTTAAACCTTCTGTATGGTTTTCCATCGCAACTTCCATTATCCGATCAATTTGAAGATCATGTAATCTACCCTATGTTTTGTAGTCCTCTCTCAATGAAAGGAAAACCATTTGCTGCGATGTGAATTTGTGATTCGGTCATATTTTAGTTCTGACATGTGGCCAAGGACCTAGTACTGATGTTATCTTTGCCCTCAACTGTCACTCTCTCTTATAGAAAGAGAATTGTAGTACTTTTTTGTGTATGATTTTGCTTACCTTCCACTGACTCTTGTTATCATTATTTGAGGATTACATCCTGATGATTGGTGGAAGCTGCGCTTTATTCATCAGTGTTGGATTTTTTCATATTGCGCAAGGGTACTTGTCGAGTTGAAGTGTTAAGTCCAAGTCATTGCAACTGTGTGTGAGACTAAAACCTGCTTGCTGGAAAAGCTTGTTATTGATCTTTTTGATCATCAAGCCCAGCTTCATCGTAACTGATCTTTCTTCTTTGCTGTTGGTTTGTTATTTCACCATCGCATGCTCGAAGGTACCAAATTTTTTGTCTTAGGCTGTAGCCTTTCTCTGATTCAAAAAAGTGATTTCTCGTTCGGTAGTATTCTTCATTTCGGAAATCATCCGCTAGGTGACTCATAAAACACCGGTTACAGACCCCAAGTGTGTTACCCCAAATGCTCCCTGGTAATGTGTATAATGATGAGTTTCAAATGCAGATCTTTGTTGTGCGCTTATTTGTATTTAGCGTTGTAGAGACTCCTTTATTGTAAAAACATGGACAGAGAAATTATGATAGAAGAAAAAGTAGAGATTGTATAAGAGCAAGCGTAGTTAGTAGTATTAGTACCAATTTTAAGATCTATAAATAATTATTTACCCAAATGTAGCTGTTTGACAGTTGTACAAGTTTATCACTGAATTGATTCCATCAGATTCAGAATTCTTTGGCCATAGGTTATGACATGTGCCCATCTACTGATTGACAGTGGCATATGGACATGCATGAAATACGTCTTCCGTAAAATGGAAGTATACGGTTTTTATCAAATTTTTTCCCAAGTTTTCGCTAGCCGATTGATAAGTGAATTTTCATACCCGATGAGACTTCTCTTCAACTTTTGGAAAATTTGAGTCGTTCCCATTGAAACAGGAAACCAAGCTGTGTGTGCCATTTATGAATTTTCAGCAGGACTGATTTGTGTTTGCCGACGGTCTCACTGTCCTGATTTCTTTACATCTGACAATCTCCTTAAATGTGCATCAAGTGTTTTGTTTATTCTTCTTAGTCTCAGCATGATATCTTCCATGTCTAGCCTCCAAAAAAGCATCTCTGCCTGCCTTTTCTTTTCACGTTCATCAAATGCTGCTGATATTGCCGTTTCGTACTCGCTTTCATGGGTTCCATGCTTGAAAGCAACATTGTACACTGTCTTTACATTCCTCCACTGTTTTTCTTGGCCTGGTTTGTTCTGACGCTCTTTTCTCATCTTCTCCACTCGATTTTGCTGGCTTGTCAGGGACGATCGTCGTAATGGATTGCCTAACAATTTTGCTTTTTCATTTCCTTGAACTGTTCCTAAATTTTCATTCTCTTCTTGTGGTCGCTTTGACACCTCGCCACTTTCTGGTCTACCATGTGAAGCGAAGCTGTTCACTGTAATTATTCTATGTCGCACCCCTTTGCCTACCTCAGCAAAACTTCTTTGTTTTTGATTCGCATCGGTGCTTGATTCTCTTCCATCCACATCTAGCGTTTTGTGATGCATACTAGCACCCCTGCCTTCTGTGTTTGATGACACTTTTCTTTGATATTCCTCGTCTTCTGGTAGAGAACCCAATGCTTCATTCATTCCTATGTTTGCATTGCTCTTCGCAGTTTGGCCTTCTCTTTGGTGTTTTCTTCCATCTTCATTCTGCCCATTCTTCATATGGTCATTTTTGTTATCTGTATCACCTGGATCCAATTCGCCGAGTTCATTCTTCTCCTCTTCTACATTTCCATCTTTGCTACTTCCATCCTCTGTATTTACATTTTCATTGCTATCACTACCATTCAAAGAGTCTCTCTCTTCATTCGCTACAATACCATCACTGTCGCTTTGAAGAGGTTTCGTATTGTCAGTGTTACTCTCGTTTTGAACTGCAGCAGTTTCTTCTCCATTTAACCCGTATGAATCCGGCTTTTGGTCCGTCGACGTAACCTTAGTTGTTCTTCTTCGTAGCCCTAAGAAAGGAATTCTCAATTTTACAGAGTTCCAGTGAGATTTTTTAGGCTTGTTTCCAGACATTCTGGTCCGCGATACTCTCTTATGCTAACTGTAAGTTCTTCCTGTTTGTGCACTTCTTGATCTCACAACCTTGCAGCTGCAGCTCAATTCCTCCTTTCAACTTCAATTTCTCCTTTTAACTTCAATTCCACCTAGAAGAACCTTGCCAGCCACTGTCCTGGAGTCTAGTTCACTGACGATGATTTCCGTTCCAAATTCTTTCGTTAGAACTCGCGATTCTTCATCTTCCTTCCCTCATGCTAACTTCTAACCAGAGACGAACGAATCGATTATCTTGGATTAAACTCCTCTCGATAGAAATTATTGTCAAACTCTTATCCTGTCAACCCTATTGATTGAACTGGTACAGGTAGGCGTTTTGAGCTTTCCTAATTCCTTTTTCAAGATGTATAGTACCAATAACCATCTCATCTACTTTACTTATACCTGCATTTGATTCAATCATTTGTCTAATCCACCGCATTTTAAGTGTTGTCGTGAAAGCCATTCAATTCTAGGCGATTATTCCGTATGAAAGAAAGCAAATGCCTGTTTTTGCCGTATTCAATAATATTGGTGTATTTTGCATCTGCTCCTGTAATCGCCTGCTGCATCTTTGTACACAGAAGAGTTTGCTCGTTATGCATGCTGCCAGTTGGCATGACAATGGGTTGCCTATTAATATTTTATTTTATTAGAATTGCTGCGATTACAGTTCAATAACTTCCTTCCGAACTGCTTTGCCAGTGCTTATTTGAAGGGCTATCCTAAATAAAATTTGCAACTCCAATTGAAAACTAAAGTCTAGAGAAATTACACTGAACCACAAAAAGTGGTTCCAGGGATATTTCAGCCTAAATATAGTATATTGATTTGGCTGATTCTCAAAGTGACCTCGATTTCCCACGATTAACTATGGTTTTTGAGATTTGGAGTGAGGCTGAGGTTTATGAATTTGCGAATGTTCATTCGTTCAATAATGAAAAAGACACTATGCATTGAAAGAAATGATCATGTCACAACCATCTGAACATCAAAGAAAACACTAAAAGGTAGGTAAACGTTACTGAAGTTTTCTCCTCCCGGATTGCTGAAGACACTCTATATTCGTATCCCTATTTAGGTTACAGAAGTAGCCTCCATCGTGCATTTGCTCTATCACCTTTTTAGTGCTGATTTATTACATATATATTCTAGTGAAAAAGCTCTCCTCTCGCACCACTTCTTTCGCCACAGTGCTATGGAATTATATCTACATGACAATGAAGAAAATGTACTGTGTTATTAGTTCTAGCTTAATATGAAGAGAAGGGAAGATTATTCCATCTTTTGATTACTCCGTCTCTCTCTCAGTACTAACCTCCAATGCGACTGCCCCACCAGCACAGAACTCGGAACTTTGTGCAGTAAAATTACTGACTAAATACGAATTTCACACCAATTGCCTTAAAAAACTCACTTATGTGTGGCGCGTATGATTCTTAGCATCACCTACTTGAAGGAACACATAACTTAAACTAGCTTTGAGCTACTGATAAAGAATGGTTGCGAATTTTCATCAGAATCTGGAATACCGAAGTGCAACAAACGTCGTCAACATCATAACAATACGGCTTACGACGTCATGACAAATCGAGCCAGGTAGATCACCTTGATCAAACAATTTTGGCTCAAATGAAGAACACTCTTTCACAGTATCAATGAGGCTGAAGTCTTCATTTGTATAAACATCATGAATGATATCATCACCATCGCTACCACCATCACCGCCACCACCACCACCATCACCGCCACCACCACCACCATCACCGCCACCACCACCACCATCACCGCCACCACCACCACCACCACCACCACCACCACCACCACCACCACCACCACCACCACCACCACCACCATAATCATCACCTCCCAGTATCCTTTTAGGTTTCATCCAGAAAGTCTTTCCAAATCCATAAGTGAATTTCCAACTTCAGTTACCTTTTTCGAACTCCAAGATGAAGCAACGACTCCAGCTTGGAATAAGTTGGAATGGCCTCTGGCTTGTGTATGAAGAAGACCCAGTTGTCTTTGGCATAACAACTGGGTTCGGGCCCCTTGGTGATTGCTCCGGAGCCCATTCACGCGTAAAATGTCAAGACATAGTAACGTCTAAGAACTTTTGTCAATAGAGAAGGGGCTTAGTAAATTTTTGCTCCTAAAAGGGGCGCTTATGAGAGGGGGCTTAAAAGAGAATTTACGGTATGCATCAATTTTCGGTAATTCCGTTTACAGTTGCACACTGCTTACAGTTACACTTTTCCTTAAACATTCGATGGGACTATGAGAGGAGCCGACTTTACCATCACTTTTTTATTTTTTTGCAACTCTGCTTTAATGCCAACTAGATTCATGTAACTGGTGAACAGTGAACATTGAATTGATCAGTATCAAGAGTGAGTTTAATTTTGAAAACTTTTACATTGTTTGTTGTACGAGTGACATTAAGGTTCGTGTATAAATCGCCGAAGACTGCAATATGACAGAGATAGAGATTCTATTCAACTGGTATATTATCAATAGGTAGAACAATATGAGACTCATGCATAACGATTCATGTATCCCGAGAAGCAAATACACTCTGCAAAATTGCTCTTAAACTGCTATGGCAAATAGAGTTTTAATATAGAAAACTACGTAGTACCGAGTGTTAAGTGCCCTATTGGAACTTTAACCATGTAATTTACAGTGGTTTTATATATCTTTACCTTTGCTCGATGACAATAGGCACGCCCTTTATTACTTCAAAGTTCACTGCGAATTCAGATAGCTGGAGGGATATGGTTGCCTGTCATTATATCACACTCTGTATTGTGTTCTCGTGTATTGAGTCAAGCTTTGCACATTGTTAGTTTGGATCTGAACGCAAATCTACAAACAAGAGCCTGTGCCATCGCTGTTGATCACATTTCAGTCGAAGTCTTAGAAGGCAGCTACTGTAACATATTAGAGTTGTCTTCAGTACATTAAATTCTATCTCATTAAAACACGTTAAATGCTATTCAATCCTCACGTCTTATTGACAGGTGCTATTCCAACCGCGCGCTTTACGTGATCTTGTTAAAGTTAGACTTGACCAGAAGCAACTTTCGTATCCCTCTTTCGATATACAAGGGCCACTAAAAGATTCCAAATGAGAGCGGCGAGTTCCATACATGTCACAGCAGAAACTCCAATCCACAGGCCCAACTGCCCACCAACATCAGAAATCAGGTTTTTGAACTGAAAGAATGAAATTAACGGAGTGACGGAACACATTGAATTGTATGTATAACGGCTTAATAGGCTTTCAAGGAATTCGATAGTGTTTCTATACAGGATCCCAAGGATATTTGTAATTTCTCTCAGTTGCTATTAAGAGCATGCCAGTCTCATATTAATTGCTATTATCATCCTTGCTCCATTATTAATGTGTTCTGAGAAAAGACTTTTGTGGTAATATTTAGTTTAGAAAATTACCCGTTGCCTTAAATTGTTAAAGCCTCAGATTAACAGGTAAATGCAAAAGATTAGATTTCTAATCTGTTATTAGACGGGATATATACCTCATAGTAGGCTTTTGTTTCAATCGTTTCCACAGCTCTGTTCCCATAATGTACTGAAAGCTGTATAATGTTCTCACTAGAACAGTTAAAAAAATGAAGCTCGCTGTTAGTGATTTCCCGGTTCGATTAACTTTAGCATCTAATATATCTTTTTATTTCTTAAATTATGATCACCACTTGCTCAGGCAGAGACAATTCTGCATTAAAGAAACTATCTGGAAATTGAAATGGTTCTGTCTGAGCGCTCATTCCACTGACCAGATTGGAATATGTGCAATATTGTGTCTACGCGTAGTTGCGACCAAAGTCGCAAAACAGTTGCTTGTTACAAGCAGCGGAAAATGGATTCAGCGAAACAAAAGAGGTGAGCAGTAAGGATAGATCATTAGTGACCAATTTGGGAAAGTGTAAATGATACAGTTCTGACATTTTTAATGAAAGGCTCAAGTGTTCATATCACTGGTGAGTGAGACAAATAAATATGAAGCTCTGCGACAAAAAATGTGGAACGTTGCGAGATACACCTCACGAAGTGTAGCTGCGGTCGCACGCAAGTCCTCCGGCCTGGTCCATTGGTGATTGCTTAGGAAGAGGTGTTTCTCGGGTTTTTAGTTTCTTTGTAAACTGCTTAGTTTGTTTCGTTATTCAATTATAAAGTAGTTGGCCTTATTCGGAATCATCCTGCTGCATCAACGGAAAAAAGACTTGCAATCGGGTCAAACTGTTTCCCAAAGAGCAGCCAGAGCATAGCCGCCAAATGCTTAAGAACCCTTTCAAGTCTATTTTCTCCCAACCTAATTGACCAATCGTCATGCGGGGTTATGACCACACATGTTAAGACTACGCCCATTTTGCATGCTGATTGGTCAATTAGGTTGGGAGAAAATAGATTTGACTGGGCTCTCAAACATTTGGCGGCTATGCTAGCTGCCAGTTTTAAGCGAGTACTTAGAGACTTCTATGCCATGAATGATTATTCTTTATTTTATATTAGTTTCTTTTGTATTCCACAAGTGCTTGATGAATTATCAAAAAACGTGAAATATCATACTTGATATATGTCTCGGACTTGTTATTCATCTCATATATTGCCTAGAAATAACAAAATTCATTTAACAGTACATTTACAAGTCTTAATCATGTGGATGTCATCCAGATGCTATAATATGGAGAGCTAACATGCAAAGGAAAGAAAACTGTGAATTGCAAACAGAAGAAAATAAACCAATCAAATCTACTCACCCTAATGAGCTTTTAATCATGCTCATCTTACAGTGTATTGCGTAATCATCTAAATTTCAAGTATTCAAGTATTCAAGTATTTATTTCAATTTGAAGAGATGTCAATTTTTAGCAAAAACTTCTGATTTGACCTCAACTGACACACAAAGACGGAAAGGGTTAAGAGCCAATCACAGTGGAACTAGATAATCACGTGTTCTTCCCTACAATGGATGCCTGAGATTATAGTAAGTTATTGTTTCATTTCATAACATAGTCATGTCAAATGAATGAGGCTGAATTCGAAGCGTATACTTACCCTAAAGCCATTCGAGTGAATTCTGCCTTGTGTTATTGTTTGGTCAAATATCACAGTTCTAGAATTGTTATAAGCGAACTACAGCTACATTCGAAGTGCTTAACGATGTTTATTATTGCATTATTTGTCTAGAAGACAATTCAAGTTTGAATAACTGATTTTGATACTACAATACTCGCCAAAAGTCCTTGGGACACTTAGGAAAACTGATAAAAAGATGACTTTCCTCTACATATTGTTATAGTTGCTACAAACACGCACCCCTCTTCTCCCTAGAACAATGTGGGACTCTTGAAGTTGGCGTGCACGCAAAATTTGCCCATTATCGCATGTACCTCTCCATAAAACCAGCATTGTTTCATGGGGAGAGGGGGGTGAAAGTTCATTGCAGAATACAAAAAGTGCTAAGTGTCGAATTCAAATAGAGTGCCCTAGGACTTCTGGCGACTATTGTTGCTAAAGGTTTATTTGACCTTAGAAGGCCGTCAACTATAATGAAAGATGGCAAGAAATATGTTTATAGTAGAATCTTGATATAACGAACCTCGAAGGGTTGGTTCGTTCAGTCAAAAATTGAAAACATTGGGAGTTTTTGCGCCAAAACCACATCCTGTTTACGAGTTGTTCAAACATATGTGTATATTTTCCAAATTAGTTTATTAGAAACGAATAAAAATTTACTTCTATTTTCTAGCTAAAGTAGGAACCCTTAATGTGATCCAAGAAAGCTTAATAGAAATTGTGACGATTCAAGGAACTAAGAAGACAAGGTTTTAAGCTTAAAATAGTCTTTTTAAGGTGTGTTTAAATGGCCAGCCTTACAACTTAAGAAAACCAGTAGTAAGAGATTACTGCATTTTTTTCTAGCAATCGAAGTTTCATAGAGTTTCTCTATCCCCGCCCCTTTTGGTGAACATTTTCAGTTGAAAGAGGAACCGGTAATCATAAAGACAGGTAAGCTGCTTGTGTAAAGAAACATCAATGCTTATTTGGACATTTGCTGCTTGGCAAAACTAGCAATTTTGCTAAAAAGCTATCTTTTACTCTCAAAGAACAGACAATTAGGGTGTAATTGAAGTTGAAATTACAGGAAAGCCAGTCAACTAAGGCGATGGCGAGAAAATGCAAGTTCCTTGTAAACTGAAGCTACCAGAAAGGACCAAGTTTGTCCTCAAACTCAAACTTTTTTGCTTGAAAATTTGGTTTGTAAACAATTTGAACTTCGATGATTTAAGTTTTTTGTGCTTTCTGTGGTTTTTAATGCTGTGAGTCGGTTATATCGAGGTATTTTGATTGGCGGCAGAGAAAATTTGATTCGTAAAACAGTGAGTTCGCTATAGCGAAAGTTCGTTATCAAGAAAGGATTTATAAGAATTTTTCAGAGCAAAATGAAGGGAAATGGACTTTTGTTCGTAAAATTGAGATGTTCGCTATATCAGGGGTTCGCAGTATCAAGAATCTACTGCATAGTGATGTACCAAGTGTACTTTTGGTGAGATTTGGTACGAATCTTTGAGAAATTGCCATTCTGAGATATATTGCTTAAATTGTACGAAACTGCTGAAGTTACTAAATCAATTCTGACATATATTACGTAGTAATGTAATTTGTTCCAACACCTTGATGTTAAGAACTTGGATATAAGCATATACGAATTCGTAAGCATTTGCTTGTTCCTCTTGCTCATCTTCCCTCCAAGTGCACTTAATGCAGCATATTTCATAGTAGATTTCTGGTATAAGTTAAAAATAGCATACCTGCATGGTATCGGACAATTTGCATCACAGCTAAACACATTGACAGAGAAATTGCTCTTCACTTCAAGAATGCATTCCGCTGAAAGGTGATAGCTACGTGAGGTTTCTAGCAGAGGATATTTGCACTCAACTCTGACATAGCATAGCTGCGCAACGTTTGAGAGTCCTATCAGGTCTATTTTCTCCCAACCTAACTGACCAATCATCAGGCAGAATGGGCCTAGTCTTAGCATGTGTGGTCAAAATCCAGCGCGATGATTGGTCAATTAGGTTGGAAGAAATTAGACCTGGCAGGGTTCTCAAACATTTGGCTGTTATGCACTCTGACATTGATTTATTTGATTGTACAACGTAGAAATAGCGTATCATCATTGCAATAGAAAGGTTCTTTGCCAGCATTTATCGTATTTGAATACCTCATCTTTTAACTTGTGAAAAGATAAGCAAGTTAGGAGCTTACAACCATTTTAGCTACTGCAGGACATAGTCAACACTTTTAACAATAACTTTTTATCTTATTAACTCTCCTCAGAACAACTTTAAAAACTAGTTACGCTCACATACCAAAAGTCAGCCATTCTAAACACAACGCATGTACAACACCCATGTGACACTAAACAACTAATGCAACAGTAAACTTGAATGAATCCAAAAGTACTACGTTTGATTAACCACTCAACAGACAATGAAGGTCCCATTATCTAATTCTGTTACATTTCTTTCTCTTTTTAAATCAAGGAATTAGTTTACAAATTACAAACTTAAATCACTGTGGCATAGAACTAATACAAATTCTCTTAGAAGGTAAACAGTTCTCGACTACACCACTTTATCGGACGCTTTACGTGACGAAACCACAGGAGGTGTGATCTAGCATATCTCTCCTCCTGCCAACATAGACAAAGAGCAATACAAACATTGATATATAACTAGCAAAAGTACCGTTCCTTTTCCAGTAGAGATCATGCACTCAAGAAAATCATAAGTTCACTATAGCACGAAAAAGCGGAAACATTATTTTAGCATACTGAAAGCTTTTTTCGTCCGACACTCGTCAGAGTATGAAACGTCGGATAACGACCGAAAGGTGAACCGACATATATAGCCAGATGCGGGTGCACGTGATATGATGAATAATGCGTCTATTTGGCCCTATGACTGGCCAATTAGCATCTATTTACCATTGTTTACTTGAAGAGTCCAAGTGAAAATACGAATTCTTTTTGTTTACACAAGACTGGGTTTGAGTCTTAATGTAAACTGATTCCAAAGCACCTAAATGAAAGGACGATCTTGCTTGCCCAATGATCTGAAAATTATCGTCTGTATATGTTTTGGCGCATTCTGGATTTGCAATAAGATGTTGTCCTATGGCCGAATCATATACAGACGAAAATTTTCGGATCATTGGGCAAGCAAGATCGTCCTTTCATTTAGGTGTTTTGGAATCAGTTTGCATTAAGACTCAAAACCCAAAACTGAATTGACTACCAGACATCGCAAGGTACGTTAAATAAAACCAAAACACTATAAATAAATATACGAATGTAATAAGATATGACTACATGGAGCATATTCTAGCAATCATTCGTGTCGTCTTTTTTACTCGCATCACACTTATGCAGCTATTGTGGGATTCACTATCGCAAGTAGGGAAAATGTTGGTGAAAGTTGAAACCTCCTACCTGAGCAGACGATGGAGCAAAAGCTCAAATACCAATCTAATCAATAAGTGCATTCGTTTAAATTTCCAGTATCGCCCCCCTGTTAGACGATTGATGTAGCACAGAAGTTATTCCATCATATCAGCACACTGTGAGTTCTTCCTTCAAAGGAACAGCTCACAGTATGTTATTATGATGAAAAAATAATGCATTCATATATCTCATTTATTTTTGAGCAAAATTTCTAATTCATATCAAACAGGAAGCTTGTATACATATCTTTCGTTACAAGAAACAAATTTATAAGAAACATGAGGCTCAAAGTAAACGAGTACTCTGAAAAGGCAAAAGCCAGTATTGATAGGCTGGCTAGAAAATCGTGCTTGCTAACAAAAGAGGAATCAAAGAAACTTTAAAGATCCTCAACGTCCAGCTTCTATTTTCGAAGGAAAATGTAGTGTAGTTAAAGTGTAGTAATTTGATCATGTGACTCATCTTGTTGCTGAATAGGCAGCACTTACGGTGTTATCTCCAGCCAATCCTGAATTAGCTGTCGTCATTGCTGAACATTTGAGATTCACATGAAGTCCCTCACTAATCAGACGATATCGTAAAAGTATTGTAAAAATCATGTGCTTATTTGGAGATATAGAAAATTCATTATCCTACCTTGGTCTATTGTCTGACAAAGTTTTGCATTTGGCATTGCAATATACTCAACGGCTGAACAGCCACACACTTCTTGTTGCTTTGTATGACGGCAGTATTGCTGGCAACCCTGTTCAATAGGATAAGTGGTTTTACTAGCGTTGCATTATTCTCGTTCCACAAATACTTGTAAAGAGCATTTTAGAGTGTTACCATTTGTAATAGAAAGCGTGATTAAAGGAGGTGACTGGCAGTTTCTGAAAATAGAATAAACGTACCTAGAGAGTCCATTGCTATTCGCGAATGGGCATCAAAGGTTTAGCATTCGCAAGTGATTGAGAGTCTTAACTCGCTACAGACCTAATTTGACTTAATTGTGGACAACCATAAAGTAAATATAAACTCAAGGACAGTATCACGAAGATAAAAGGAGGACTTTGTTTTTCTAGGAAAAATAAAAAAACTGCAATAGAATTAAGTTAGCTACAACGTATAATACAAACCACTGCCTATTCTAAAAAAAATTACGAAGACTACACTATGGTATGACAAACTTTGTCCACACCCTGTATGAATTTTGTGATAACGCCCTGGTATCTTCCAAAATTGCAGGTAATACCGTCTGTTGTTAACAATGCGCTGAATGGTGTAAGAAGCTCTTTCTGGCATACTATGAAGTGCTATAAATGGTTATCGATAGGAATGATGGTCAAACTGGCTGAAACAAGCTTCTGAATTTCAAAATGATCAAATGTTGACCATAGCATAGCCATTAAAATGTTTGAGAGTTCTGATCAGCGCTATTTGCTTCCTACCTAATTGGCCAATCATGATGCAAAGTAAAGGCCTAAATTTAGCTGTGGAGCGCATACCTGGTCAGAATCCTGTATGAGAATTGGTCATTTAGTTGGGAGATAATAGGCCTGATCATAGCTTCCAAACATTTGGCGGCTGTGCTGTTGACCATACTTCTACAATCCTCGCCAAAATTAGTTGGAACACCAACGGTTTAGTCATCCAGGAGAACAACGTTATTCCTGTTTTACTGCCAGTGGATAACTCTCCTGTTCCTATTTCCCCTCCCCCCTCCCCCCATGAACAATGTTGATTTTTACGTAGGAAGTGACCATCTACCAGTCATTAGCGAAAATAACTGTCAAAGCAGAACAATCTCGTCATACTTCAACATTGTATCAGGGGGAGGGATAGAGAAGGAGCAAAATTATGTTACAATGCAGTAGGTGTTCCAACAATTTTGGCGAGGATTGTAGCTGTGCAAGATCAAATTCTCGTCTCTCTAGGCTACAAGATGTGGCCAAGACCAAACTAAACTAAGCACTGATACAGACTTTAGACTCCTCCACGCACCGTTTTCCACTGAATACTAATATTTATGTTTCATCGAAAAAATCCTAAGGTATGATGAATCTGATATGAATTACCTCTAGTGAATACTTGATACCATTTCTTCTCACGACATCCTTGCAGCTTCCATTATTATAGACATCTGTTGTAATAATTAATTGCTGAAATGGAGATAATATCGTGCAACTACAGTTACTTCTTCGCATCTGATTTGCAATCGTGAGTTGATTTTGGAATTTTGATAGGCAACTTTTGAATCAACCTTGAATGTACAAGTGTTATGAGAGAAATTTCAGCACTGGGTTTTAAATAAACTTCGACAACTCAAAGAGAATTAGCCAACAAGTCCAGCATTTTGCCTACTTACTATTGACGTAAGCGTTTCAACTCAAACTCGAGTCATGAAAGAACGAAACCAAATCAAACGATGTTACTACTTATAAAAATACTAATGAAAACTTCTGTGAATTTTCTGCTAAACATACAATTGTAGTCCAAAGACAGCTAAATAGATAATACAATAAAAGAAAAAATACATTACTTAAAATTCAAAACATAAGAAGTTCCGCAGATTCCCATTCTTTATTACATTAGCAGAATATATAATATGATGGAGGTTCTTGTGCCAATGATCATGGTGCATCTTATTATGCGGTACTTTGTTTTGAAGCCTTTTAATATATAAAGAAAGCTATGTACAGAGTTTGCATATCACGGTTCTGACATGTGGTACAATCATATACCAGAGAGAGATTTAAATGAAGCTGGCAAACCAAAGATTCTACCGGACTTTGATATCCAAACGGATAGGATAATTGAACATCAAAGACCAGATATAGCATACAAGACATTGAAAGAGAAAGTCTCATAATAGATGTTGTAATACTTCCAGACAAAAACTTTGTAGATAATGAAGTTGAAAAAGTAACGAAGTTTTCCAATATTTTAATGCTTTAAGCCTCGGTCAAACGATCCACCATATCACCCAACATCATGTTAGGCGACTGTTCGATCGTCTGACCACCATGTTGGGTCATCCAACATCATTATTTTGTTAGGGAGGCTCTTTGTGTACACGCGTTGCTATAAGAAACTAAGAGTTTGCTCCAAATAATAATAAGAATAATAATTTTTTTTTTGAAACCTCATGATATTAATGCAATCTAAGTATACAATCATACACCTCACTATATTAAGGCAGTGCATAATTGGCAAGTCTGCAACTTAAAAAAAAAAAAAAAAGAAAAAAAAAACAATACAAAACAAAACAAAAACAAAAAAAACAAAAATTCTCAAATTGAAGTAAAGTAATAGCAATAGTAACTGTAATACTAAGGTAGTAAAGTCATAGTCAATAGTCCAGTAAATTAGGGTTAGTCCAAGGTTTATTTCGTCTACAGAAGATATAATAAGTACAACGTACTGCAATATTAATTGTTTTAGATAAAAATAATAATAATAATAATAATAATATCGAATGTTTACCCAGGATAAACACTTCAACTTGAACAGCTGTTATCAATGTGTGTCCAGGAAAAATAAAGAAAGTAAATTAAAGAGGTTACCTAAAAAGTCAAACTTAAAATAAGTACATAGGGCATTTGTCCACAAAATTTAACAAAAATGTGTCTTTAGAAACGATTTAAAATCAGATGTTGTCATTTCACGGGCTTCCAATGGAAGCATGTTGAATTCTTTAGCACCTGTCAATGAAAAACTTCTTCTAGCATACTCTGTTTTAAACCTAGGTAGTCGTATCAGGTTTGATCTATTCCTTGTCCCAATTGAATGTTCTATGAGCTGGAAGTAGTTCTTGAAGGGTTCGATGATATTATTATCAAGACAATCTCTGACAATGATACAAGCGCGCTTTTTGTTTGCATTTGTCACTGATTGAAGTGAGAGTCTAGCTTCATGCTGTCTGTTTATAATTGCCTCAGCTCTACTGTGGAAAGAAGCAAGCTTTTCAGATTGTGTTCTTGTATTGTAGAGCAGGAGAATACCACAACAAGTAAATGTTGGTAAGATCATGCTTTCGTAAATGGCTTTCGCTGCTTTCACGTCTAGTTGTTCACGTAGTTTTGCAAGTAGATTTAGTCGAGAGGACGCATTTTTGTAGCACTTATCAAAGTATGTGTTCATATTTAAGGTGCTGTCTATTTGAACTCCTAGGTACTTGTAACTTGAGGCTTTCTCAATCTCCATATCATTCACGTTCACTCTGAAATCTGCTGATTCCTTTGCTACAAATAGTTGTATAAGAAACGAAGAAAGTGGTCTAGTGAAGAAGGCTGTAAAATACTGTAAAATTCTATACTGATTAACTTTTTCAGCTGTTTTTAAAGTAATATTACCTATAATTACGTGTTATCTAATGGTGTTTGCTTTATTTTTATAGTATTTTGCTTGCATGGCACTAACTGAGGGTTGGGAAGGGGGGGGGGGCTGCACCCCAACGCAGTTTCTGAATATAACCCTGGAAATATAGGAGCTAGAATCACTCGCTCACTAATGACGTTGAAGAAAACACCTACTGTATACCAATGTCCACATATTTTTCGTCGTCCTTGTCTTCAAATCTAAACACAAAACTACGCTTCCCATCCTTAATACTGGTAATGTATATTGATAATATCAACATGTATAGCTATGGGCCACATCATATACTGGTTATTTCCTTACTGATGATGACCTTCGGATGGAGACAAACAGGTAATGTATAGTTACTAATTAGGTCGAGCCTACATGTCTCTAAAGAAGCTCTGGAATGTTGAAACATAAGTTGAATATCTGTCTTCTAGTCTTCCCACCTTTCTCGTCTTAAATTTCCTATTACTTTTGGTGCACCTCATTAGACACAGAAAGTCCATGCTATGAGCAATTTTGAGCACTTATGCATGATAGGAGTCTCTTTGGCAGAAGCTGTATGCTTTGAGAGGGTCAGGAATGACTTTATGACTGCAATGCCACTCTTGTTTAACAGACACTCATTAACGAATGTATGATACAAATAATTGACTTTTGTCTTTACATGTTGTACACAATCTTTCCCTCGGTGACGGCATGTTAAGATTATCTGATATAAGAAAGGACTTCTTCATTTCTTTTCATCGCCTTGTCACGTCCATGAAGGACCAGCACCATTTTAACATTCGAAAAGTAATATAATGTTTTGTTTTTATTGTCCCCGTGCTCTCATAGAACTTCATTCCAGAGAATAATTGAAATAAAAAACAGAAATAACTTTATTCTTCAAAATTGCTAATAAAAAAAGCAGAAACTGAATACCTTACGGATAGATATACGTGCAGAAGAGCCTGGTGGAATACTGAAACCTTTCTCATCAGGCAGCAAGGGAAGATCCTGGTCTTCTATCAGAATTCTAATCCCTTCATCAGTTGTCAACATTGGCAAGTATTCGCTTTTAGCAACGTCGATTGTGAGCTGAAGGACATCTATTAATGAAATGCAATGTAGGCTGTTTTAAGAACCTCCATTGAAAGCTTCAGCCAAGCCTATACTTCGACTATACTATACTATACTATACTATACTATACTATACTATACTATACTATACTATACTATACTATACTATACTATACTATACTATACTATACTATACTATACTATACTATACTATACTATACTATACTATACTATACTATACTATACTATACTATACTATACTATAATAAAATTACTGATGTCTTCTACAAAAGTAAAAGGGTGTGCCATCCCCACGCGTACCTAGTAGTTGGCTATTGAATCTACTACCCTAAGACATCGCAAGAGACTTAAAAAGGCGTATGTCAGGAAACAGGGCATATAAAAATACGATAACAAAGGGAGCTGATAACTTAGTAAATGCCATACCCATCGAATCGGAAACTTCCAGGGGATCAAGGGTTTTGTTATTTGCGAACGAAAAGCCATTAAATGTATAGCAGTTTCCATATTTCCAATTCCAGTCCTGCGTCCAGTATAGGTCTTTGAACTGCCTGATGTAATGAAGTAAAATCAAAGTTATGACAAATAGACTGTAGTGTGCATACCTAGTTTGATAATGCAGTGACAAGCAAACTTTAGAATTGGTAAAATGGTTGTTTGTAGATCTCATGAAATAATTACATCATACACATTTTCTTTTTTACAAGAAAGCCCCTTTTTTTTCTGAGCCTCAATTTTCTTAACTTTCCCAAAATAGAGGCTGAGGTTTTCGTTACATTTGCTCAACTTTTATTGCAGTAAACTGACTAGAGAGGTTGCCATTATTTGCTATAAAATGTTTGATCTTTGTTAATCAAGATTATCAGTGAAAAGCTTCGATCGTGTAAAGGGGCTTGCAAAGAATGAGCTAATACCGAATTCTGGCACGTGAAAAAGGTGAAGTTTGGAACTTGAGCCTCGTGATTTTCTTAACATTTTCTTAAGATTTTGGTCTTCTGCGTATTACTTTCTTATAAACTATATTCTTATTAAACACAACGTATAGTTTGATATTACCCTTTATCACAGCGAATGCCAGACCAGCGGCAACTTATTATAAATGCATTAAATTGATGTCCTCTCTTCATTTTTGTTGCCTTTGGTAGCTGGTTGATACTTCCAAGCAGTTCTTCTATAGTAGCTGCTGGCTCATCAACTATGAGTGAGCCAGCCTCTAACCCGCTAATTGACTTCTTTTCAAAGCGTGATTTGTAAAGATCCTTCATTTCAGACTTCGTTACTTTCGATGTCGAATTGTCGTTGAACAGATCTCGTAACTCTGTCTGAAGGAGAATGTTCAGGTTGCATATCGTTACGCCAGGAAATGTAAGTTTCTGAAACAAAAGTTGCAATTGTATCATCATGCAGAGCATTCTTTTACCATAATAACTACCAGGGAAAGTTCCCAGTAGGTCCAATGCTTTCTCCAGTAATAATTGGTGAGCAGGCCTTAATACCATTGGTCTCGAAAATTCATATAGTGGTCTTGAAAATGAAAATTTGTGCTGTAAAAAATTAGTGGAATCGTAATTGCCATATATGGCAATTACGAAATTTTCTTGCAAAATATTGAGAGGTTGAAGGTACATTACACAAAAAATGCGTTTCATGTAGGGCACAGGTGTGGTCCTAAGATAATAATAAATGGGTGTGGTTCTATGATAATAATAAATAGGCGTGGTCTTATGATAATAATAAATAATTGTAATTTCCTTATTCATGTTTAGCTTTTCTTCTAGCTAAATCTACTATACACAAAAAAGGTAAAAGCGTATCTATAGTAACTAATACACACAAGGACGCTATTCAATTCCTAGACAATGTTATTTCGGGCTCCGCCCATACACCCTTAGTTTCTCTTTCATAGTGGTCTTGCATCTTTGGCTTTTAGGCCCTGTTGGAAAAATCAAAGAATTCCCCCAGCTGTTTGGGCCTACTCAAAAAATGTTTTTGAAGAGAGAGTGGTATTCTTTGGGGGTCGTCCTAAAAAGACACGGAGATTCTGTTATTATAGACTTTGAATGATTGGTTGCCTACTGAAGTCCCAACACGATATATCTTCAATGCGAAATGGCCTTGGTTAATTTGCTTCAAATATTTAGGAGAAGGGGGCATGGGTAGTAGATTTGCTAACAATTGTCTACTTAAGGAAAGCATTTAGACTCACCCTTAATCCTCCAAAAGACCTCAGCTGCTTTTTCTATATTATGACAAGCTAGTAGAGCAACCTTAGCCCAGGAACCAAATCCTTTCTTAAGTAATATAACGATAATCAAATGTAGAGAGCTTAAAATTACCCTTTCGTATTTCACACTGACATTGGTACTAACAGGCTTTGAGCTATATAGTAAAACCAATTGAACCACCATGAAGATAAAACCAGCCATTACACCAAGCCATATGAGAAACCAAGAAACTTTTACTGTCCAAACCGGCGTAGTTGCAAAGCGGCTGATGCCATGAGCTGTCGTCGTAGATGCAAATTCAAGAAGCATTGCCTTCACAGCACTATCACCAGCTTTGTTTTCCGTGTTCATGTTCTCTTCCTTTTCTGTAATTTCCTAAAAGTGCGTTCCATTATTGCAGAAATTATGCTTAATAGTGATTTCGTTATTTTTCATGGCCAATCGTGGTAAATTATTCCGTCATAGAGACTGAGAAATTATTCTACTACCAAAATAATGCTTGGTCGCTGATACTGTTGGGTCGCTTGCATTCTCAATAAGCACTGACATAACGAGCAAAGAAAACGTGGTAGGTTGTAAGAAGCTGGTAAAATACAAACGATAAAAGGCATTCCAGTTTGTGACACTGAACCTGGTGGAACTAAGTATTAGAGCCATCATGAGATCACATGTGACTCTCTTCAGCAAAAATGCCAATAGGTCGTCGCTTGCTATCAATTTAACGAATTCTCGACCTTGCAGTTTATAGACACTCATCACATGAGGAGTTTACCAAAAGAGGGCAGCATCAATAAATATACGTCGGCCAGTTCACTTCTGCTGTTATTACTATTCAAGTGCTAAACACAAAACATTGCAAAATAGAAGTGAGAGAAAAAGGAATGACCCTATCAGGGTTCGAACTTGCGACCCTCCACATTGTTCATCGAGTGCTCTACCATTAAGTTATCATTTATTTATTTATGATCTATTTCCAATTTATTTAAAGTTGGCTAATTATACAGTTACTAAGCTAATTCAGGCCAACAAGAAAATGCACAAGAATAGAATGAATACATGCATGTACAGATACATAGATATGAAAGTAAAAACGGAATAGAATTGTGGATGTTTATTTTGGTGAGTGTAGAATCCTAGAACGTCAATATGAGGAATATACTGCTTGCAAGTGGAGATAGCACTCGACGCACATAGTTGAAGGTTTTCATTTCATAATTCTTCCAAATCCTGAGATCTTTAATTAACATTAAACTTTATAGTTTAAATTCTTAAATAATCAATGAATAATTCAAATACGAAAGCTTAGCTGAATCTGATAAACTAGCACATACTAGAGGCTGGACGTTTATTTGCACCATTTTGGGATCTTCATCCTGAAATAACAGTAGCAAAATATAATGAATAGTATGGTTTTGTAAAGTAAATTGTAAGAATTCAGTATGACAAAGGTGTTTCGCAGGTTCCAGGTATAAGGTTCAGTTGACTTAGCAAGTGCCTAGTTGCAGAGTACCTACTAGAGGTACCTAGAGCAAGTCGTGCGTGTGTTATTTTGCTTTAGAAGCCCCATACTAAAGCATTTGTAAAGGAAAGTTACCTAGTTGGCCAAGCCCATATGAAGTGCCATCTCTTCCGCAGCCAAATTCATTCAGTATGCCCAAAGGGAAGCTATCAAATGAGAAATTGTGATAGTTCTTCTCAAATGAGAAGAAAAATGGAATTCTGTTTCGAAATTAGGGCCTAAGCTAGAAGGACAAAAACTTTTAATTACATTTCTTCTACTGGACTAGGAAGAAGAGGACTTATTGGGCCTATGGTCTAATGCTAAAAGATGTCCTGCTGCATGCCCAAAAAATTCATTTTCTGAATTATCATCCAACAAATCTGTCATACTTGGATGCAAGTATTGTTCAGCAGATGAATTTTACTTTTGTATCGAATGCATTGAATGATTGTCGCTTTCAAATTCCTTTTGTAACCCCTTAAAATCTCTTCTCATTTGGAACTTGGTATGTCAGCTTAAAATTGCGGCCTCATATTCACAAGGAGATCAGAATACGCCAACTACTGTAATAAAATTACATCATAATTCTCAATCCAATGGTCTAATTTACTGTCTATGATTATTGTTTGGTAAGTTTTCTGACAAATCCACTTGCCATAGTACAAAATTGACCTATCCAATTCATTTATTGCTTTTAATATGCTCCTGTAACTAAGTTTCATATTTACTCTCCAAACTCTATCGATTAATAATAGCTTTGATTTGAGTGTAATTTGCTGATTTGAAGTTCTTCACTGTGAATTCAACATCTGATCAACAATCTTGTCTCAAGGTTTGAGACAAGCTGGTTTATCTTATTAAAAATGTTAATTGTAAATAAATAATATATACTGTATGAACCCACTTACTTCCTTAGTTCCATACTTGCTTTATCATTTATTTGCATACTTCCACACCTTTTTTTCCATTCATTTTGAAAATTTACTACAATTACATGCTACCTACTATACTACATACAGTTTACTTAACAATACTACAAGAACGATACCACGGAGTGCAATATGTCATGACAACTCCGTGGCCATTAACATGAATAACTCGTAACATGGCAAAAATTAAAACCCAGCTACAAAAATACATTTAAATACACATGAATTTCTTTAACTAATAAATACTTAGGTTTGTTCCATATTGTATACCGGGCTAGCCTAGAGCAAATCAGATCAATCTCTCTAGTGGTCAAACAGAGCGTAATCTGAAAAGTTTACATTTATAAATTTCACACTTTCTGACATACTTAATTATATACTTTCTTGCTTTCGCTCCTACTTATTTACTTGCAATACAGTAGTACCACATGAGTAGCACCCCGTCACTGAGAAACTCATTTGGCAAAAGCAAGCTACTTGGTTTCTTATATATTGACAAATTGAAACACAAAACAGGCTAAATAATTTCTTATACTTACAGCAAGAAACTCATCAAATAGTGTACATATGTTTCAAAAGGAACCATCACTTTCATTCATATACCGTATTCAATTTACTGTTGTAGTCTTGGTTTTTAGACATAATTTTTGTATCGTGTTATAATATTTGTTAAGTTTTGTATTATGAAGTGCTTGGAAATTACAATTTTTCCAATCAATATTATGTTTATGAAACTTGATTTATAATTTCAGGCTGATTACACAAGGGAAGATGTGGTGCCACCTGGCAGGCTGCAGTTTCTTATAAGTTTGTCTCCTAGTGGCAGGGCAATACTGCACTGCCCTGGAGAGTGTTGTACTGCTTTTACGAAATGAAATCTGCAATGCAAATTAATCAAACAGATACATATTTCTCTTGTAAACTGATCTTATTTCACGCAGAAACTTACCATCATATCTCAAAACTTGAATTTCATTGAAAATGTCAGTTGTAAAAAAATAGTAATCTTCTTAGTTAAGTCTGCAGTGATTCCTCATGTCACTGGTTACCGTAAATAGCTTTCCGTCGATATGCCGGGCTATTACATAAACACACATGAATAATTGATTTCGTCTGCCTGATATTTTCGAGCTTTTTTCTTAGAATACAAAATATTGAATAGAATCAGAATATAACTGCGAAGGTAGTTCTTTAAAAGTTTTCATGGACGTGAAGCAGCAGAGGTGCAAATAGAGGGAACTATGGGTGCAGAAAACTCCTGTAGAGCTAGACTACCACTTTTCACTGGACAATTTCTTATCTTACTCAATAATTTATCAGACGTTTTTCCATTCTATCTTTTAAATTTAGATGGGAAGGCTTTGTATAATGGAATAGCAAAATAGACCAATCATGATAAAACGAATATATTTATTATATTTTTATCAGTAAATCATATTTATGCTTTTCTTGTTGACTGCTTATTATCTACGCTTCTATATAACAACAATGGTATTATATCATGAGTAGTTTATTCTGTCAGATAAAGGAGCTTCATCTTTAGCATAATTTCGGGAGGGGTTTGTAGATTACCCCTAACACTGGAGAGACAGTTACAGCACTAAGATATAGTTATTTGATACCAACTCAGCGCTGGAAGCAAGTACTTAGAAAAAGGTCCTGCATTGTCTGGAATATCACTAGTTTCAAAAATTCAGTAAATTTGTTTACAAAATTGCATATAAATGCTCTTTATATCGTAAACTCATTACCAGTAAAGTAAGTAACAGCACAGGCAATCTCATTTATGAATTTAAATAGGCATGTCTTTTAGCAAGATGCCCAAGCACCAACCTTTTTCACACCGCATGAACGTAATTTTGTTTCCTAGGTACCTTCGTGATTGTAGGCACGCTAAATTGACCACGGCTGACAATACACCTAAAATCAAGAATATGAATTGATTGACAAATAGAAGGTTGATTAAGATGAATGAATGCAAATCATTATATCAATAAAGGCTTTGTATCGTATTGTGTAGTGACCAACAGGTTACTTCCATTTTTGTATTCAGCTTATTGGAAATCCAACGGTGCGCGTACACGCTTCTTCCTTTTGAGGCGAACATAAAGTTGAATGTCCACACCAAACAAGATTAATTATCTTGATCAGGGAAAATTGATTTTTGCTAATTGCACACGGTGAGAATATTTTACTGAGCAGCGTGAACTTTTACGAGATGATTGCCTCAGAAAATAATAATATCATATCGATACAGCAGTATGCCATCTTCTGGTATTTCGCTCAATGTGGGCTGTGCCTTATGCTTATTGCTAATGAGCTTAACTATTCATCGCATACAATAGGACAGTTATTTTCTCATTTGATTGCAGAAATTTGATCTTGCTTAATCTAACTCGCTACCAGGCACGCCTGCCCGCACCGAGGGCAGGGGGGGGCAAGTTTCATATTGAGGGCACATTATAAGCATTTTTGCACTAAAATAATTAAGTCCCTGGAAAGGGTAGAAGGGGCAGCTGCCCCCCCCTGCCCCCAGCGTAGGCGTCCCTGCTCGCTACTGTCTGCACATACACACTAACACACACTAACACACACTAACACACACACACACACACACACACACACACACACACACACACACACACACAATTTTTTCATATATTTGATTGAATGGATACCGTTGTACGCACGAAGAAGGAGTTCACATATGAAATCTTGAAATCGGCACCAAATAAGGCTTCATTTCATTTTTCACTTCTACTTACCGTATTTACTCTATTATTCCCGCTTCTCTTTTATTCCCGCCTCTCTAGTAATCCCGCCTTTATTGCATAGATTGAACGAATAATCCCGCCTCTCCAGTAATTCCGCATGCAGGATTGTTGTGTACATTACTTTTAACTTTATTTATTCACTTGAATAAATGTTCAATCTTTGTTTCGAATATCCACTGTTACGTTTCGAATACCGTGTACCGACATGAAATGAAAACTTAGCATCACGTCATCGGGCATGATCATGGCTACTAAAACTGACACTCTTGATGTAATGCTTTGGTTTTGCTACTTTGTTGGAAAATTTTTCGTTTTGAACCTTCTTCCTATTTTAAATTGTTTACTCTAATTTGCCGCAACTATTACTAAGAGCCTTGTTTTGTTGAAACGGTATCCTCAAACTAGACTTCAAGGCATTGAAAACACAATCCCGCCTCTCCAATATATCCGCATCTCTAATAATCCCGCCATTTTTTCTTAGGTTGAAACTCTAATCCCGCAGCAGGAATATTAGAGTAAATACGGTATTTATACATGGTAAACCCTCAGGTTATACATTTGTTTTGCAGGGCGACATGTTAAAAGCTAATTTATAATATGTGTAAAACTAATCAGTAATATTTACGAAAAAATAGATAGAAATCTCACATAAAATAGAGAAATAATTACGAATCAATTTAATGTTGCTATGCAAGCAAGGTTCTTAGGTTCGACATCCGTCTCTTGAAGGGTATGAAATAATAATTTTATATATTGCACTATCACTTTACCACAAAAGCCCTTTTTATTGCGATAATTAAAATAGAACCATATTATTTCAAATTGGCCAAGAAAGACTCTAACCCCCGTTTCGGAAAATACCCATATGGCCTGTACCAATCTTTTTCACTACCGGGAATGGTTAGGAATGTTACCTTTGCCGTAGGTATTCTCCACCTGGTCACAGAATAGATGGCCTGGTCTAACACCTGAATCAGTGACCTGGATCAACTGCTGCATAGAACGGTGCATTCTATAGAGAGTGACAGGTTCGAAGTGAAATGACGCGTGCTTTCGACTTGACTGAAAGAATACACAAGCTTATGTTCAATTAGTTCTCAAGAATCAAATTGGTCTTGAGTTTTCTAATAATTGACAGCTAGAGAGATCATGATACAAGAAAATATGTAAAATACCAAGAGAAAAGAGGAATAAAAGTGCAGATTTTGCAGTTTTTTTACATACATATGTCATTTAAGTCAGTTCTGAGAAAGATTATTCGTTTGCTTGTCTACAATGGAAGCATAATATCTTGGGTGTCACTGTTAGAGGAGTTGAAATGAAAAACACCAATGTGCAACCTCCTTCAACGTTTAAATAGCGACTTCTGTTCTATGCTATCCTTCGTCGTTGTGTTTTGGTTTGTGAAACCACTTTCAACCGGTTGTCTGTGATCGAATATTCAAATTTTCCCGGTATTGTAAGTACGCATGCGTACTCGCATTGGATCATTGATCTCGTCGAACAGACAGAGAATCAACGACAGTAAGTATGTTATGAAATTTTGCCCATTTTCGGCTTAGTTTTCGGTTTAGTTCTAAAGAGGCAATCTTCTATATCTCTTCTGTAGACACCTTTTATCACTTCTCGAATGATGTTGCTTTTCTCTTACAATATACATGCTTGACTTTCTCAGATAAAGGAAATAGGCCACCATCAGTCACACGTGCGAAAGTAATGGACATTTCGTCAGGGTCTTGAAGGTCGCTGTGTGAATATTTGATCGAAAGTCGTGTTAAAATAGAGAAAAGAGTCAAATACATCAGAATGACTTACCTGTATATGAAAGTCTTGTAAAACTCAAAATAGCCACTTTACTTTGAGAATCTATAGTAATGAATTTGTAAGCTGAAAGTTGCACACTGTATGATATTAGTATTACCGTTGACAAGAGTACAGCAAAGATAAAGGAGCCTATCTGTCACCATACTGCTCTTTTCCAATCCTCGGAAAAGACGTGGAAGTTTAATAGAATAATATCGATTTCAGCTTTTTTTGTTTGTGTTCTGAAATAAGCAGAACTTTGCTGTCTGGTTTGAAATAGGCAGAACTTGGTAAATTGTAATAAATCGAACTAATGTTAAAAAGGCAATACATAATGGTTTCCATGCTTTTATCTCCTAATGATTTTTGCAAGTATATTTTCTTATATGCCTGTTTATTACCTGATTCTCTTACTGCTCTGTTTAACCTCATAAGCCTGCTAGGCTCCCATTACATATCTATTTTGTAATCCTTCATGAAGATAATCGATTCATGAAAATCTATTTCTGACTTGCCAAAAGCTGAATGTTTATTTAGGTATTTTCATGAGTTTTATGTTTATGATCAGTACGAGTAAATGAAATCATAACAGGCTTTACAACCTGAATGTTATTTGTATGTATCTGGGATTTAAGTGCCATAAATATGAAAAAGTCTTTCTCCATTGTTTTGGATGGTTGGAAACTTTCTGTTAGAAATGAGGGGGGAGGGATCAAATAATCAACAGTATGTATGCAAGAGGGGAGGTGCACATGAAAAGTTTATGTGCAGGCTTTCATGGGAAGACTATGGTAGGAGTACTAGATATCGCATGCCTAAAAGCATCCAGGTGTGTGGTGGTGTGTAATGCCCCGTGTCTCTGTGTACATACGGCTCAAAAGCAGTGTCCCCATGTATATGAAGATTTTGGTCACCCTTCCAATAGCACACCCCAGTCATTTCTGAAAATGGCAGATAAAATCTTTCATTGGTAGCTATTTATCAATTGTGATAAAATATCATAAGGATTGAAATGACTTGGGCCTTGTTCACATTAAATATGTTTTTGGACAAATTTGATATTGCTAGCTCTGTTTTTGGCATTGCGCACAGATTATTCCACTGTAAAAACGGAGCAAAACAAAACCGCTGATAAAAATGGAGCTGTATGAAAATGGAACTAAACAAATATGAGCCTCTGTGGTCCCATTCACATTATCTTGTTTTTTTTTGGATTTGCCTTCACATTACTCAACCCTATAAACGGAGCTAAATGAGGATGCTGATAGAAATGGAGCTAAATGACAATGGGACAGAAAAATTATGGATATTTGTCGCCCCATTCACACTCTTCTGCTTTTTTACAAAAGCAGATATGTTTTGCTCCATTTTTGCAGAGTGGTGTGAACAGAGAAGACAAATAGCTCCATATATGGAAGTAAATATGAATCAAAAGGAAACCAGAGTAATGATGACAAGGCGACATCTCCTTTAAAAGCCTGATGCGTTGGGTGTATGAAGGGAGGGGAGGTCAAATTTTAGTAATTTTGGTGTTTATGTACTAACTGAATTACCCCTATAGCCTTTACATGAAAAGTTGCCATTTGAATTATTGAAGATGTGGATTTTTCTAGAATTAGCACTTTGGGACAATGCCTGCAGGAAAGAAAAGAGCCAAAATCCAACATACAACTCAGGAGGACAATGTTGTGCCCAAAAAAGCCAGAAGAGGTATATACCTTTTTGCTAATAATCAAGCAATTCAATAGAAATTAAGATGCAACAGTTTGGGCTTTCAGGGTAAAATCAATTGCATCTGAGATAGTGCTTTCACCAAGGGCTGTTTCCAATGTCATGTTGTGCTGTGCTGTACCAGGCAAATTGTCACTGAATTTAGCTGACTACAGCACAGCACAACTCATATGCAACTAATTCACATATTTTTGTATATTCTTGTTTCTCATTGAATTTATACACTTGATTGACAATCTGTGAGCTTATGTGCTAGAAATTCATACATACCTGTTTGGATCTGCCGTGTATGGAGATTAGCTCACTATTTGCTTTTAGCATCTCTTGGATTATATATATTAGCATATTACTACCTTTGGATGTGGTCATTCTCAAATATCTTTTGAAGGAATGATTAATTGTATTAGATGAAATATTGCATCATATGCTAGAAAACAGATGATATTGAGCTATTTAGGAAGCTTTCTTTGTCATACTTCTCTCTATCACAATTTTATCTTTGAATAGTTTCTCATCCATCTTATGAATTTCAAACAAATGGGTTGGTTCTAACTGTGGGCCAAGGAGATGTTGGGCAACTAGGACTGGGTGAAGATATTACTGAGAGAAAGAGGCCCACAGTTGTTTCAAATCTTGAAGGAAAAGATATTGTTCAGATTGTATCTGGTGGAATGCATACAGCAGTCCTGTCAAGTAGTGGTGAGGTATGAGTTGTAATTGTTTGGTCATCTCATTGGTCAATATTTTGCTATAAACAGGGTCTTGTCATCTTACTGGCACATTTTGCTAAAAGTAATACCCCAAGAAGTGGAGTTCGGAGATGCCATGGAGGGAGGGCTTGCAGTGAGTAGAGTTTTTGGAGACTCAGTCCCCTTTTCAATGAGTATATGTTTGTCTGGTTAGCCAACCTTTTGCCACAACTATATTATGTTGTAAGTCAGTCTGTTTGAAGCACTGAATAACTTTGTAGTTATCTGAATTTGAGTAGTTTTAATCAATTTTTGGATTGAACCCTTTTGGAGTTCTTAGACTTTTATGTTTGGTCTGTCTGACTTACTTTTTATTGAACGCCCATTTTTCCCATTATGCTCGCCAAATTATGAATTTCAGTAGGATATTTTCTGCTTTTGTAATAGTGTGTTTATTATATGTCTTTTTTATTGAACATCACAAGATTTCACTACGTCATCTTTCATACAAAATATAGTAAACAGCAATCATAAAAATGGTTACATGTATTACAACACTATTTGAGGTTGTCAAAAGTTAAAGTCCTTATAGATTGGGTAATCTAGATCTAAAAAATGCATCCTTGTCATATAATGTTTCTTAAATATCAAGATCAAGCAGACAACATAGATCTAGATGTAGATTTTTTATTTAAACAAAAAGGTCCTAACTTTAACTAGAAAGACAGCAGATGTGCTAAATATCGAGTTATTTAAAAGTGTGACATCACAATCCAAAAACAACCCACCCACCCCTTGTCACACATTGTCACAAAACTCAGAAGACCCTCCCACCCCCCTCGCATGATGTAATATGTGAATGACCCCTAAGAGCTTTGCGATTCTCATATAGCATATGCCAGTGTTGTCGTCTGCGTTTAATGTTCAGCTGTACTGAAGTACTAATTATTACTCTTACATGTAGGAGAAGTTTGCTTCTCACTTAGTGTACACCAGTGCTGTTTCCTTTTCATGATCATTTGTACTATAGTAGTACTAGATTTGAACTTTTGATACCTGCAGAAATACTTGACTCCCTTGCATATTATGCATTTTTGCAGTACACTTCCATCTTTCTTGTCTATTGTACTCCCATCCCTATTATACCTCCATCCCCATTTCACCACTGTGCTATGTTAAGTTTCATCTTTGCTACTGGATCATTTTAGTTGTACACATGGGGATGTAATGATGAGGGAGCATTAGGAAGAGTGACCTCATCTGATGATGGAGATGAGTACATGCCTGGACAAGTTCAATTGCCATTGACACCCAAAATTGTCCAAGTTTCAGCTGGAGACAGTCATTCTGCTGTGTTGCTTGAAGATGGCTCTGTTTATGCATGGGGAACTTTCAGGGTATGTGATGGCTTATCATTTTCCTGGTATGTTTGGCCACATCGGCAACACACTGCACTTACTCTTTAGTCCCCAATTAGACAGGGGGTTGGAATAGTAAGAATGGGTGGAAAATTCCCCTAATTATAATAGCTATAAATGGGTTTCACAAGTTGTTTGAACTACTTGCTGCTCCCTAGTAGTAGGGGGCTTATTAAAAAGAGAGGGGCTGGCAATTTTCCCAGAAAAAATAAATAGGGAGGGTAATAGTAAATGGAAATGGGTGGATTTTGTTGTGCAGTGCTTAAATAGGGGGTTGTCAATAGTTGAGGGGGTAGCATTAATTTTTTTAAGTTTTGTTGAAAAGATACTATCATACTAAAAGATACTATCCTAACCCATATAGCATATTCAGTCTTAAATTGTTGCACTTGAAAACTATTCTAGGATTATTTTTTGTTCTATTTCCGAAAAAAACTTGTTTGTTACTGAATAATATACAGTACTTCTGTTTTCATTTTATTTATTTATTTTTATTTATGGGGGTCTAATAAACAGGGGTGGATGCAAAATATTTTTTTCTATTTAGGGAGTTTTAATAAATGGAAATGGGTGGTAATTTTTGTAAAATGTCAGAGTTAGGGGGGCTACTATTAAGGGACGGAGAGTATAAGGAAAATAAAACAATACGAATTTCTTACGTTGCTTAATTACAGACGTGAAATAATAAATGGGGAGTCTTGAATGAGGATGTCCTGGGTGGATTTTTTCAGAAGTCAACAAGCGGGATGGGTAGGTTTCTTCGAGACTTAAGAGTAATCAATAGTCTTGAGTACACTTGCCCCCTCCCGGATTGTTAGCTTTTGAAGGTATGTCCAACCCCCTGCATGTTTGTCCCAACCTCCCAATCATAAATGTCAATAATTTCATTTATAGAATCGAGTTTTTCCCCATAACTTACAGACCAAACAGTTTTATAATTACCGTTCACAGTATATCTGGATTTGATTGCATAAACAAATGGTACGTGAAAAGCAAGTGCGAAAGTTGTTTATCGAAGCGTTCTTCTTCTTCTTCTTCTTCTTCTTCTTCTTCTTCTTCTTCTTCTTTTTCTTCTTTGCATTCCCTATTCGGGATTGCAGCAGCGCGTCGCCGTTCTCCACCTCAGCGGGTCCTCCGCGTCCTGCCCATTTTCCAAGCCCCAATAGTTAATTTTCAGAACATTTTCAAACCCCCTCCCCCCATTATTTCCATTCCTCGGATTATTCGACACTCAAGAGTATATTTGCAACTAATATAGTTGCGTATAGCATTCCCCTAAGTTTCCCTCAGAACAATTATGCTTTGGAACACCTTACCTTCCGCTTCCTTTCCTGAATACTATAACTTATCTTGCTTCAAATCTAACATCAACAAACTGGATCTTATCTCCCTATCTACTTGACTTTCCTTTCTCTTTCGTCCTTTGTCAGGGTTTTGTTATAGGCTCTATTGGCCTTTCCCTGACATTACTTGCTAAAAACAAAACAAATTGTGTTCAAACTGTTCGTTCTAGGACTCTAATGGCCCTATCGGCCTTACCCCCAACGGACAAAGCAAAGAACCTATAAAAGTATACCCCACAAAGGACAGCGAGGATAGAGCAGTCAAGATTACATCCGGGAATGATCATGTTGTCATACTTACAGAAGGAGGTATGATTTTTACATTTGGGAGTGGGGAACAAGGGCAACTTGGAAGAATCAAGGAATGCTTTACTCACCGAGGTGGACGAAGAGGAATCAGTCTTCTGCTAGCCCCGCAGTTAGTTCGCTTTAAGAAGAAGCAAAAGTTTAAAGATATATTCACTGGAAGTTTCCACACATTTGCCGTCACTGAGGGGGAAGATGATGTTTACGCATGGGGACTAAACAACTGGGGCCAGCTTGGTACTGGGGATACATATAACCAATTTGCTCCAACAGTTGTTGACTCATTAACTGAAATTCGTAAAGAACATGGCAAGGAAATAAGTTTTGCTGGAGGTCAGCATCACTCCTTAATATTGGACAACAATGGTATTGTCTATGGCGTTGGAAGGTCGGATTACGGTAGATTGGGACTTGGCCAAGAAGCAAAGGAGACATCAGAGCCTATGAAAATTAACAGTCTCGCAGAACTGAAAGTAAAGCATATTGCTTGCGGAGAAGCGTGCAGTTTTGCCGTTACGAGCACCGGTGATTTGTACTCATGGGGCCTTGGAAATACCCTTCAGTTAGGGAACGGCAGTGAAGATGATGTACAGCTGCCAGTGCAGATTCGATCGAAAAATGTAGATCCAAGCAAGCATGATGTGATATGCGTAGCATCAGGAGGTCAGCATACAGCTATTCTAGTTAAGGAGCGCAACTCTCCTGTGAATGGTGACGTCAAGTAGTCCTTATGTCTCTTCACGTCTTAGTATTCGGGTAGTTTTTAGTAATATTTGTATACTTGCACGTGTCAATCTATGCTTTGCTGTCATTTGGGTGCTAGGCTTCAAGCATATACTTACGATTTCCTTCACGATTCTAATTAACGCCTAAGATGGAAATGTATGTTAGTATTCTTGACTCTCCTGACATAAAGGAATCAGCTAGAAAGAGCCGTTATTTTGGAATATGTGGACAACAGAGGTGGTTGGTTCCAAATCAGGACAAATTCTTATGGGGGTTTTGTATTGTAACGCCCCATGAACCGTTTCTAAATCAGGGGGCACAATAGAGCAGTATGGCAATAACCAACAGCTTGAGTTTCCAAAGAAGGTTGTTCATGGCACATGCTCTGACATCTGTTTACATGCCTTTAAGAATAGAAATCTCTTTCAGGAATATTTTTGCTAGACCTATATACACCATGGTATCTTCCCTCGATTGCAGAACCATTCCGTTCAGATCTCTTGAAGCTGTTTTTGTGGCTTTGAAATTATTGGATTGCTAGGCTTATACATCATCGCTTTGCGTATTAAGTGATACCTGAATGGGAATCCTTTTTCCTGCCAATGGTGTACACATTCGTTGTGCACTATTATGCTTATCGTGGAGATCTGTTTGGTTTTAGCGCCCCAGTAGAACCCTTTATAATTTAGCGTTATTTTGTTGCAAATGGAATTATCCAATTCAACCAATAGAGGTAATCGACTACGTTTTGTAAAGTAAACCAATCCCCGATTTCATATGGGGTTGAGTTATGCAATGGCTTGACTTGGCTTTCCTTTCATTTCTAGCCCTACTATCGTTTTCTATTTTAAGATAGTCTCTTGAACAGCTACTTCTGAAAATAATTTTCTCAATCGCAAACAGCCAATCCTACGAGTCTGTCAAATCATCGCGGAAAGTCGAGCTGTTAATTAATCCAGATAATTCTTCGGACTAAATGTACCACACTTTTTCTAAGACCCATTGTATTTGACCATGTTTGTTCAAGGCCTTCAGGTCGTGGGTAGATTTTAACGAAACATCACCACACTTGCTAGCAATCGTTACTATTATTTCCTCTCATAAAATTGCAACAAATTGTACATCTGTTGTTACAAAGCGATTTGCGATTTGTTGCAATTTATAGGAAGATGAATAGCCGTGAGAATCTACGAATGACCTGTGGGTACTTGCGTTTAGTTAGTTTCCAAAACCCCCACAGGGAAATAGCAATTCGCTACATTTCCTATCCTATGATCCACACTCAGTCCATTTTTTCTGTTTTGCCGATAATGTATACTATCGAATTTGTAGTACTGGGGCCTAGGACACCTGCAGCAAGGTGCCAATAGAAGTGATTGTCCCAACCCTTAGTCCATATGGGCGCACAGGTGGACGAGATGTGCCATTTGGAGTAGTGCTAACCATTATCATCGCAAACGGAACTTTGCAAATGTATTTCAATGCATTAGGTTAAACTAATAGCTTGCAAGTATTGGTTTGCACCGGAGCATAGTGAAAATGCTTGGTATGACACTATATTCACATCCCTGGTGCCCTGTGAACAGACTTTGGCCCCGATGCCCGTTTTCTTCGCAGGCGCCTCTGACTGGAACGTAGTATAAGCAGTGACAGAGGAAGAAACGAGATGGTTTCGAGAAGTGTATAGAAGCTTATCGCAATTCACGTTTTTTTTTATAAGACAGTGGTTAGTAAGAAAGCAGTGCGCAGCTGCTCAAAAAGTTAGGAAAGTGATAGGAAAGTTTCAGTATTGTGTGAAGAAGAACTTTCTTGTAAAAGAAAACGTGTATGTGCTGGCGAGATTTGTGCTCCTTCGTAGTAGTAGAAAACTATTCCACTCGAGTTGGCCTCATCAGAAATCCTTTCAAGAAAACGACTTGCAATGCACAGATATGCCTAAGTGGTAGAACCTTCGGTTCGTAGGCTGTCAAACACGAAAGAAACACAGCTATTCATAACACAAAAATTAGAGCAAAGAGCGTCCATGTTCTCAATTTTCAGACAAGGACGCCTCATTATCCTTGAAATCTTACCCAAAGAATTGAACGCTAGTAAACATTCTTATATGTTAATTACCCAGTGTAAATTAAGGACCGACTTCCCACTATGCAGAGCAATAGCAGAATTCCACAGATACTTCTGTCTTCAATTAAGTATTCACCCATTCCGGACAATTCCACCCGTTCTGCATTTTCCCACGGGCATTTTCGTAGCAGGAGAGTCGTGGTATTTTAACGGTTTTGGAAATAGCCATCTTAGCTAAATTGACAGTTTTTTAATAATTGTTTTAATAAATCACAGAACACACCGCTTATCATTAACTGATTCGTTATTATTTAATATCTTTAAAAGCTTGTGTGAATTAGAAGCATTCTTTTATTCATATTGATGGTAGAAGACACATAGGTAAAATGTAAAATGGATCTTGTAAGATTTCGGTATTATAGTTAAATCCAGATTGATTCAAAAGCATATTTGTCTGATTTGTTGAGCTCTATAACTTTCAGAATTGCCCATCAGATGTTTTATTGTCAGCACCATTGAAAGTTTTGGCAAGCAACACTCTTTACTTTTATCAACGTTTTTTCTTCCCTGTGGCATCCGTTAAATTTGAGAATCAACAAATGGCATAATCTACATCAAGTGCGCAAAGACTTCTGTGCCAATAGTGTGAATATTGTGTTATTTAAAAGTATGGAACCACGTATGTGTGTCGTTGCAAGCTGGTTTCAAATCTCGATAGAATTATGCAAGTCGGGGCAGGCATTGGCACATTGTACATTATTAAAATCAACTAAGAGATTAGTTAGACACAAATTGTATTAAATATCTATTTTATCAATCTCCCTCAGCCCCTGTTTCCAACTAAAAACTGTGAGAATCTTGTTACTGCTATTTACGATGACGCGAGACCGCAGCCCCGATTTATACTTTGTTTCCTAATCCCTGAGCGAATCTTTGACACCCCTTTAGGACCATAGAAAGAAGGATGCGAGCTTGCAATCGAAGTTTCCTAATAGTGTTGAGGTGCAACAAATATACGGTGTTCTTAAAGATGAAAAGTGTGTGCACTCTTTTTGTATAGAAAACGAGCCTCAAAATTGATGTGAAATTAAAAACAAACTAAACAAGCTCAGGCTGAAGCACTGCAGCAAAATGTACTTTTGGGCAACGATGCATACGCTTCCAATAACATATTGACATGAAATACCATTTCCTTGTTAGCTTGAGGAGAATTGAAATAAAGAGATGTTCCTATCTTTTTTACGAAAAGACTATGGGAATTTTTTTCCCAAGTACACAGGACAGTAATCCAGATCATTGCCTTAATACGAGGAACTACTGACAATATCGGAAGCATGATAGCTTTGTATCATAAATAGAGCCTCGTTCGTATGATTCAACTAGATAGTAATGATGCTGAAAGACATTTAATGTGCTTCAATGGTAGAAAGAACGAAAGACAATTCTTTAGTAATTTGACCTATAGGCATGATCGTAGCTCTAATTCAACTGAACTGTTTTAGATAGACAACCAAAAATACCAATTTCACCTGTTACCATCATTAATTTGGTCCATTCACATATCTTGTTGCCGGTTAATGGTGAAAGTGGTATCGAAGCGGTTAATTGTTACAATGCTCTAAACAAGTACTGTATTGGCACAATTGAATTAAGGGATGCCTTTCATTTCGTATAACACCTTTTTCTGTTTCTTCTCTTGTGGTCATTTAGGAAATCAAACCCGCATCTGGCTATATATTTCGGTTCACCCTTCGGTCATTATCCTACGTTTCATACTCTAACGAGTGTCGTACAAAGAAAGCTTTTCAGTATGTCTAAAACATGGTGCCGCTCTTTCGCGTTGTAGTGAAGTTCTGCATTACCAACAGACTTTTCACGAAATCGAGATAGCACTATTTGCAGCGAGAAGTCCTATTTGAAATTAAAAGTTAGAAATTACCATAGAGAATCTATACATAAAGAAATTTTTCAGAATACTTGAACAGATCAGACGTTCCAGATGTCTGATCGTCTGTGAGGTTGTCCGTTTTCTTTTTGTTCTGTCAATGCAAGCTTACAACAATAACAGCAACAATAGCAAGTTATGCAAGATCTTGTGGCATTTGCAGCGAGGAAAGACACGAAGTCACCGAATCCTTTCTGCATTTGCCACTTGCAATTTTCTTGTTATTTTCAGCAATAGTACCCATGCTGAGGATCCTTGGCAGTTGGACGCAAGAGATATGAAATACTAATACGTATCATCTGCGCATAGAGAAGTATGCACGCAGGCTTAATATTTTAAAAAAATAGTATCCTCCGTTGTCTCATTTTTATATAGATGATTTGTTCCTATAATTTATAGTCTTCCTCATCCCACCCATAATGGTAAAACCGATAAGTAATTAGAAAGCAGATAAAACAGCTTTTTGCCTCTTAGGGACTGGTCATTAATTCTTCCAGGGGAGGGGGTGGAAGACATCTGGGAGGGGGGCCAAAAGTTTACACACTCAGAGGGATTGGGATGAAAAATAAAGCGCATTTTAAAAGAAGGACTATGGCGTACTAATGGTTCTTTAATAGTTGCTAAATGTTAACAGCACAGTTAGTGCCCGGGAAATAGTACAAAGGGAGCCAGGCGTAAAACTAACAGGTTTTTAGGGCAGGAGTGTAAAGCAAAAAAGAGTACAATACAAGCTTTCCAAAGAGAATGTATCTTGAAATCATATTTTTCAGTTTTAGAAGCGAAAGAAATCGTAGGGGAAAATCTCAGGATTCAGTTGCGCGCCTGGAAGCAGGAATAATTTGATATTTGGAATTTTGCTGTGATTGTTGCGGAGAAACAGATTATACACGAAATAGGCGTAAGTCATGCGAATTTGAGTGCAATAAATGCAGATACCGCCCTGATTTTCAATATTTTGCAGTGATAAAGATCAAAGAAATGAAAATTTCTTTATGGATTTTGTCTTAAATATTACAAGTGTCTTAAGATTGTTTGGCTCTCTGCATATAGGCTCCATGTAGAGCGCATCCTAAAAGGTTGTGCATTTAACTACGTGGTTTCTTTTCGTGGGGTGTATCACTCGTAGAGAAGTGTACAAGATTTTTGTGATGTTCTAGTATTGCTTTTTGCGAGTTTTGTAATGTTTTGGCGACTTTTTGGTGATTTCTTGTGATCTTGACCACTTACAATGTGAGTTTTGTTATTCTTTTGTGAATTTGCTGTGATTTTTTCGATTTTATCTCATTCATTTTTGGGGATTTTTTGTGATGTTGTTTATTTTCTTCGCAAAGTGCACAAGATTTTTCTGAGTGGTATGCCCCTCAGATTTAGTAGAAGACATCTGTTTATAAGACAGCAGTACTCTACTTTCAACTGTTCAAAAAGTTAAGAAAGTTCAGTACTTGATTCATGAGACTTAGCAAAGTCGACAAGTTCATATATGTTTTCATTTCAAATTTTCACACAATCAAATCATCTCTTGCACTTAACTTGCATAGATTTTGTACGAAAATGTATTTATTGCACAACTATGTTTGTGTGGTACCCATCTGCCTGTGTAAGTAGCACTGCAGTGTTATGCAAACACGAATATTATCGCTAAGAAAGTTTCAGAAAGAACTGAAATCATGAAGAAATCAAGGAATTTTCTGTACTAAGCGAAAAATTTGCTTATGATATGAGAAAAGTTTACTTGAACACAGAATGAATGCATTGAGGTCATTTTCTGCTAAGATAGTGAAGGCCTTTTTCTAATGGTTAGACTTTTAATCCAACAGGAGTTAATCGCTAAATCAAACTTGAGCATCTTCACACGAGAACAACCTGTTTGCGAATACTTTCCTTGATCTGTCAACTTGGATTGGTTTTCAAATAACAGAATGGACAAGAATGCAAGCTCTTAAAACACTCTATGATTATCTGTGGTTGAGGTTGATCTATGGCTATAGTTCGAAGCCGAGAACAATTATATTGGTAATACCACTAAGCTCCTTTTTTGTACACAACTATATCAAGAATTCAAGAATCGCAGACAGGATTAAACAATTCAATGCCAGTGACTTTACTTTGATTGCTGGAAAGATGCTTTTAGTTGCAGAACGTCTCTCTGTTGTTGCTAGAGGTCTGTCGCCTGATGTTTTCTGCTTGTACAGTTGTGTAAATCAACAACTGAAAAGCAGTGTGTGCAAGTCTGCAGCCTTGTGTGCGCGCTTTTGCTAAAACGTTCGATTAGTTTACGGAAATTTTGAGTTACAGCTTCTAGGGCGTGAAATACCTTTTTGAGATTTAGGCACTAGATCGTCATCTTGAACCAGAGATTTGTAGGATACAGTAGTTTATGCTTTGTCCATTTCGATAAATTTGTACAAAGAGTTTTGAGTTTAAGTAATGTAAATATCCTGACGCAGTTGGTTTCTTTATTACCTCTTCAATTCTTCGAATTTTCCAGTAGCAACCCTTCTCTTGTTTATACTCTTTACACGCTTTTTATTTTATAGGAGCCTAGCTCAAGGCATAGTTCTAAAAGTTCCTTATTTTGAACTTAAAATAATCAAATTGTAGTACTAAAAGCTCCTTAATAGTTCCTTAATTTCATTGCACATTTAGTGCCTTAAAAATGGTACAGACTCAATTAAAACATTGAAATTCTGCAAGGAAGGTAGGAAAAGATTTTATGAATGTTATATCATAATGTCAAATGTAGAAGCACAAAGCTTACATGCTATTTTATTTTTAAGAACTCACTTTATACGGAACCTACATGTGGAATGCCGAAATATTTAAAGAAGTTAGGCCTATACTACTAATGAAAAATTCCTAAGGAACTTTTCAATTTGAAACATTTTTATAACGGCAAACAATCAAGAATTAGGAAGTCGGTTCCATTCATTTGCTGCCAAAATCAGCATAAATGGTTTGCTATGCTTGTGTCAAGTGTTTCATGTTTCATTCGTCTTCAGTTATAGCCAAAATTAAATGCAAAATTCCGAATTTAGATATTTCACTTGTGTCTGTACCATTTGTATGGCGGTAATTGTAGAGTGAAAATTAAGGTACTGTCAAGGAACTTTTAGTATTACAATTTAATAATTGGAGATCCGAAAATAAGGAACTTTTGGAACTAGACCTCGAGCTAGCTTCCTTATAAAAAAGCGTGTAGTTCCAAAAGTTCTTTATTTTTGGACCTCCAATGATCAAACTGTAATACTAAAAGTTCCTTAACAGCTCCTTAATTTTCAGCTCACAATTAGTGCCATAAAAATGACTGGCACAAGGAAAATATTGAAATGGTGAATTTCGCTTTTAATTTGGGTATAACGAAAGATCAATGAAAAACGAATGACTTAACACAAGCATAGCAAACAATCTATGCGGGTTTTGGCTGCAAATGAATAGAACCTGCTTCCTGATTCTTGTTCAAATTGAAAAGCTCCTTAGGGAATTCTCCTTTAGTAATAAAAGTTCTTTAAATATTTCGGCATTCTACATGTTGGTTCCTTATAAAATGGTTCCTTATAAAAAAAGCATGTACTCAATAAAACACTTTGACACAAACATAGCAAACAATCTGTGCGGACTTTGGCTACAAATGGATGGAAACAGCTTCCTCGTTCTTGATTGCTTGCTGTTATAAAAATTGTTCAAATTGAAAAGTCCCTTAGGGAATTTTCCTTTGGTAGTATAAGTTCATTAAATATTTCGCCATTGTTCATGTAGGTTCCTTATAAAGTGGTTCCTTATGAAAAAGCGTGCATATCCTTTTCGAAAATAATGTTAAGAGAGCTCAGTTTCAAATTACACTCTCTTTTTACTGAGTAAAGTACCATTGGCACCGCACATATTTTATAGATATTTGTTAAGTTCTTTCCCCTATGAATCATATGAATTGACGTGGATGACCCTAAGAAAATCAGCATTGTAGCTGAAAAATGATCCTCACCAAATATAGTTTGATCTTTGCTCTCCTGATATTTTCCAAGCTTGCTAGTGCTCTGCCAGTTTTCATCCTAATCTCTTTGTCTGATTTCCCACTTTCATCCACATTTGATCCTAGATATGTCAAACACCGAACTTATTGAATTTTTGCCTATTTACTGTCAATTGTATCTTTTTACTTTCAACACCTTCCCATTTTCTAACCATGTCTCTTGCATCCTGGTAGCCCTCCTCATTCTTCTATGTCCTTTGTGTCGTCAGCAAAGCTCTAGTCTGCCACTTTTCTACCGTCACATCTTGCTCCTACATACATAAATCTTAAAAAAAGAGAATTATCATATGTCCATCAATTTTAAATGAGATCTGTAGTACCAAAAGTTAGGCTGAAGTATGCAAGGGAAGCTTCCACTTCTGTGGTATCGGAAGAAGGAGTGGCATCCTTACAAAATTAGGGAAGAAGGCTCAATGGTTCATTTCAAAAAGAAGTAAAAGTGGGTGCGTACATCTTCTCTCAAGTTCTTCAAAACAGATATTGCCAAGGAGGGAAATTTGCCAAATGTTTTGTAAATGAGAGAAAATCGAGTATAACTATTTATAAAATGAATTGATGATTAACAATAGGAATAATTTCATTCTTTTTTCATTTTCAATATTTAAGCATACCATAAGTATTGCTCTAGTCTATTTACAGCATGGGGTGCCATGGAGCAGCTTGGGGGTTCAGCTTTCTACAGCTCATTCTTCCAAACAAACTTGTGCTAGTTTGGTGAATTCCTAGGCTCACAGTACGGTCCATTCCTATTATTATGTCTATATGTATGCTTTACGGCAATAGAGACTAAATTTTATATGACAATGCATATATTTATCTTTGAATAGTTGTAAATGAGGTATTTGGTATGGTCATGGTTATGTCCCATAGAGTGACTATAATGATAATAATAATCCATTTATTTTGAGTTGATTGCAGGCCTAGTTCTACATTAATGCTGACTAATTTATCAACTATTTACAATTTTAACTGAGCAAGAAACCTATGATAGATTATAATTTAGAATATTAATAATCATTGTCTACAAATTATGTACTAGCACTACCCCACAGCACAGTCTAACCTCAAATTCTTTGGGCAGCACCTACGGTTGACAGTAAGACAGGGCAACAGATAGCCTTTTCCTAAGTTTCTTGTAAAATTGAAATAATCGCAGTCAAATACTGCAGGTCGCAAAGGGAGAGTGCTCAGAGGAGCAAGACGGACAAGGTATAGGCCTATATGGAGTTAGCCTGAGGGACAAAAATTGCCTGCCGATGGCGCATATCACTCGAAAAAATCTCGTATAGCTTGTGAAAAATTGCAAAATAGCAATGAAAATCACTTTAAAAGTCACAAAAGTTACAAAAACATCGTAAAAATCACAACAAATAAAGAAATGGCAAAAATAAAAAAATCTCGCACATTTCTCTACGAATGATATGTTGCCCCTCGCTGCCTGCTTCACACATTCACGATTGTGAAATTAGTTTGCTTGACATGTCAAATCTATAGTCCAGTGCGATTCCGGCAAATTGCTTGGCATAATTGTAATCGGACGTGCTACAGAGAAGCAGGTTTGTTGTTCAAAGCCAGTACGGAACACACGAGCTGGAATTCGAAAACCATTGTGATAAAAATAATTCCGTAGGGATACTTCAGTGAAGTAGCGGAGGACTGGCCAGTCTGGCTATGGGACTAGGTAGATTTTCTTCACAGTTTTTCTCCGCAATCTGTGCTTCCAATGAGGACTTAATTCTTGTCGCAACTGAGAACAATAGATATTATCTGAAAATGCTTGAAGCATCCTGAAAATGCAAAAGGCAAGAGAGCTACGACAATGCGATTATTTTGGGATCTACAGTCAGGACCCAGGTCGGCAACTGCGGCACTGAATACAACACATAAAGCAAGAAGTGTTGATAGCTAACCTTTGACTACGATAAATTACACCTGAGATATGATCCCTTGAATCTTCCAAGGGGGTTGTGTGGCGATAAAAAAAGTCGAGGGCTAGCTTTTGAGTACTTTACAGCACTAATATGGAATACCTTTAGCACTCCCTAAATAGGCACTGTGTTCGTGGGCTGGCTTCGTGTATACGCTTTGAACACCACGATTCCCAACTTATCAATTCAATAAACAGCATTAAATGAAATTCTTAAGTGATATTAGTCCGTTAGTCCGTTAAACTCCCCATACCGCATTGTTTTCTCAGCTCATTCAACGCCACATTCTTGGAATTCCAATTTTCTTAAGCTACGGTTTGAAGCAAATTCGCTTTGTCCTAGCACAACGCGTAGTGAAAACAACTCTGGTTGTATGACCTTCTTACGATTCAGATAAACATGCATTATGGCCTATTGCTACACTGCCTGATGCCACATACTGGAAGCTGTCAAAATAGCTTGTTTTCCATCGCCGTATAATGCCGAATTCGCATCAGTTCCCGAGGCTTGATTCGTTATGATTCCGAAATGCCGTGCTATCCCTAATACCAATCGATACTTGGTTTCCATTTTGCTGCTGGCTTGCAGGCTGTTTGGCTGTGTTTCTGCAGATAATACGGTTGCAGAATGCAATATTGTACTCATTGCTTCGACGATAGGAACGTTCGCCGTATGTGCTGTCATTTCACTTGGGCTCATCTTGTACCTTCGGCGGTGTCTCAAGCGCGGTGAAAGTGCGAAAGGTGGTACCATCTTTATTTTTTATTTTTACTGCACCTTGAGTGATCAAGTTGCTGGTATCAGTCAATAAATAAAAGTAGGTTTAGAGTTTTTAGTGGTATTTTTCCTACGCATAATTCTGAAGAAATTAGAAAGAATCTTGCTGTTTGTCTATCCAATGGCTTATTAACAGTTTTTTGGCAGTCTTCTCCAGGAGATTTATGATGAAATTCCTTTCAAGTTAGCGAGGAATTCTCGAAAGTTGATTGAATCAGTGATATGAATGCACGTCGAAGAATTGCCTTCGTTCTATTTAGCAAAATCCTGTTTTGCAATGAAGAACTTTCGACTCCATTGAAGATTTACCGATGTATTTATTTATATAAGCTATTATTAAGGACAGGAAAGAACCAGTCTGCATACTTTTTAGGAATCAGTGTCCTGTCTTCATCTGGCCGCCAAGTGTTCATAGTAAACCTTCTTCACAGAAGAAATTTGAAAAGAGCCAACATTTTTTAGCACTACATGTCGTTTATATCTCTGGGAATTAGAAGGAACTACAATAACTAAGCCGAAATTACTTTGATGAAGTGAGCTCGTTGTAGGCAATTATTCTAAATCAAATTGCCAGATTTTGACCCTGGAACAAACTGCATAGATTCTAGATAAAAGTCAATAAGCCTTCATCATATGTGACATGAAAAGCAAAACCTTCCTTCGGCTCTCTGCTGTTAATCCGTGAATTTTTCATGACTCTATAAAGGATGCCATAATGGGTAATGTGGCTGTGTTTGTTTATTTGGTTAGCAATGTGAATGGTGAATGCTAAAGATTGATATGTCACCCATATTGTATATAGGGCTTTTTCTATGATAGACGCTAGCAAGCTACACGTTTCTTATTTAAAAGACATTTTGGCCTAGAACTGAAACATGCATAACTTTTTCATGGTTTTAGTACTGAAACTTTCTTGAGGCATTCTTAGCGAGAATGCTCGCGTTTGTATAACATAGGTACACAGACAGAGATAGACACTACACAAGCATAACACTGAAGTACACATATAATCATTGGAAATCAATGCAAATTAAGTACAAGAGATGGTAGACCTGCGTGAAAATTTGAATTCCAAGTGTGTATCAACTTTGTTTAATTTGCGCAGGTCTCACAAATCCAGTACTGAACTTTGTTAACTTTTTAAGCAGCCGAGTGCTGCTTTTTTATTAGGCACTTGCTTACACGTTTTTTTTATAAGAACACTTGGTTCCAGTTTCAGCCTGCCGTTTCTTATTTTTCCGTATTTTCAGCCTAAGGTTTTTCTTATTCTGTTTCTTATTTTCGTTTTCGAATTTCCTGAGCATAGTAGTGTCAAGACATAACACGTGTCATAAAGTGAATCCACGTTCCCAAATTACTCTCATAAAGCGATGCCACGTTCCACAAACTCTCTCTTCTATCCTCTATCTACTCTCTTCTCACTCTACTCTCCACTGATATCCCAAGATACAATTCTACATATAAAATTCGGACCCAGTCCACTACAAATGTCTCTAATATAACATCAGCTATTCTACACACGTACTGTTCTGTTCTGTAGTAGATTGTTATTTTCGCTTGTTAATGATATTTTATTTCTTGAGTTTTTTTAATCTCAGCCTGCCTTGTTTCTTAAGTTGTTCTTATTTTTTGGCCTAATCTCAGCCTGGTGTTTCTTATAAAGGCTGTTCTTATAAAAAAACGTGTATACAAAAATGCTTTTTTTCCAAGATCTCTTGAGAGGGGCTGATAATTTGGTGTGGGTTGTTTTTGTTCATTTGCCGTTGTAAGTTTTTACTGATGCAATCTGACTTCATCAAATATACTTGTATTTTTTGAGTTTTGTGTACCAAAGCTGAATGTTGATGATTCAGAACTCAGGGGTAGTGTTAAATCAAGTTGATTTGGATTTTTGAGCCCATTTAATGAAGACTTTTGCCCCCAGGATTCTTTAGTCCATGTTGATCGTATTTTCTTTCTACCTCTATACATGCGAATTATTTTCAATATGTTACTAATATTTGTTATAAGTTTTATCAGATGTCAAATTACCTTGCTTATTGTAGGAGCTTCTGGAAAGTTGTATCAATTGTTCTCACTGTTGATTTTTTGAAAATCTAGGCCAGTATTTATTGTTCTAAGCTCGTTTTGGCAATACGGTATTAGTGCTGAAATCATGAACAAGCTTTAAAAGAAGGTTCAGTATTGGGCGAGAACTTTCTTGCAAAAGAGTGTATATGTCTTTCCCTTGGCGTGCTGGCGTGAGATTTGTTAGCGTTGACATACAGGTATACGTTGCTAAACGTATCTATTCAGGGGGAGCCCTGGGGTCTAGATCCCTGCCCTTTTCCTTCAAATGAATAAAATGCACTTTGTCCTGGGCAATTTTAAAGCTGTTTATTGTATTTGTGTTAAGTAGGTCTGCTTATATCATCCTTTTAGCGTTGAAAGTAGTGATATCATGAAAATTCTCCTGTTTTTAAATCTGAAGCATATCATTTCAAGTAATATCCTCTTGGAAAATCTTTAGTTTGTCATTTTATGAATTAGACACCTGTCTTCGAAAGTTCCTAGTTGCCCCCCTTCTATCTTTGGTACCCCTGCGAGGAGGCAAATCAACTAAGCGAATCTCCGCCATGAGCTATACGTGGAATGCATCCTGGCATGAGATGTAAGAAATTGCTTGTGCGCTTCCAAATCAATTCAACAATTCAAGGACATGTGTGGAAGAAAATTCAAACAATGCGTATCATAGAATCCAATATATCCTTGGATTTCATCATGCTAAGTTCCAAAGTCTCCTTTGATTAAATATTGCAGGCATTTGTTAATATTTTCAGCAACAAATGAAAGCATTTGCAATATGTTCTACTGACGTCGTACTTTGTGTTCGCAATCAAAAGACATTTAAAATCTTTTGTAAGAGGTATTATGTGCTTACCATCCTTTCTCGTTCTTGGAAATGTGACTTTTTGGGTAGGGGAGAGGGGTGGTGTTACCAATAATATACTGTTTCTCTCCTTAGGAAAAATAGTTTGAAAAATGCTGTGTTGATTAGGCTGTTCTACCTTGTTAAACCTGGGATGAAAAATGCGGGTGAAACTGATACTTGTTAAAGCTATATTGATATTTTTTAAGTTTTATTCACATAACGTTTTGTGTGTTTGTAATAGCCTCATGACATTATACTAGGGCCTTTTTGTTGTTTGCTATCGTAGTAAGTTCTGTTGGATAGATGAATTGGCGGTTAGAATACAGTGCATATGTCATGTCTCCTTAATATTTTATATTCACATTCCCAACGCATTCTGTGCATGTAGATTTTGGCCTAATTTTACACTAAATATTCAAATTACTTGACTTTCTACTTTATGTTTACCTACTACCAAGTTAATCCTTACCAATTGTGCCAGCTTCATTGATTATATTTCAGCAGATCCTCTTTTACAAATTCACTAACTATTTTACTATTTTATTTAACAGCATCAAAACGACGGAGTTCAACACTTGAAAGTCCCGTTAAGGAAAGCTTGCATTTTCAAAATAAATTCACCATTTCTCAAGGTATGAGTTTTAATTTTTGTCTCTTATTTACTTTGACTTAGGCACAAGTGTATTATGTCAATTATACCTGCTTCCGAGCTTTCATGCATTGATGAACCTCCAAAGGTGTATCGCCGTAGGACCAGTTAGGACTCCTCAGTGTGGTAGCATGTCCTTTGAAAAATGCCAAGTTTGACATGTGAGGAGATTCTTTTGCACTTGAGTAAATGATTTTATGGTCCTGGGGTCTAGGCCACTGCTTTTTTCCTCAAAAAGTTAAATGTCCCCGTTTCCTTGGAGAATTTTGCAACTTTTTGATGTACTTTTGTTAGGTAGACCTGCTTAATCCTGAAGAAATCTCGGTCGATTTCTTTTATTTCTAAATCTGAGAAATATGATTTAAGAATACATTTTCTTTAGAGAGTGTTTAGTGCAAATTTTGTGGATTCGACCCCTGCCCTCAAAATTTTCTAGTTGTACGCCTTTATGCAGTTGGTTTAGTGAACAAATATCTTCTGCACAATACATTATCTCATAGCTCGGTTAGTTTTTCGGTACGTTATCTGATAGTTCCGTTGATCTTTACGATACATAACCTCGTAGCTCTCTTGGTTTTTATGATACATTTTCTTAAAGGCCTGTTGGTTTTTACAATACATTGCCTCATAGTTCGGCTGGCCATTATGGTAAGCTATCTGGTAGCTCGGTTTTGTGCTATACGATTTTGATTTCATACTGCGCACTTTCTTACAAGAATATAGCCTATGACAGGGATGGGCAAACTACGGCCCGCTAAGTGCTTTTTTGCGGCCCGCCAAAAACTGTTAGGAAGCAAAAATAACTTCGTTTATGACATTGTCCTTTTCGTCTATGACATTTGCATTGACATTGTCCTTTTCATAACAGTTGGTAACTAAATGATTTCGTTTTCCAAATGTATGTGTTTCAGTTCAAGTTTCTACTGTTTAATATTACTTAATATTACTTCAATAGCTGGTTATATACCACTCTGTGTCTTGAGAAATACTTGGCAACATACTATGCGGCCCTAGAAAGACTTAGAATTTGTGAATATGGCCCTTGCACTCGAAAGTTTGCCCACCCCTGGCCTATGAGAATATCAAGGCTCAAATTCTCTGACAATTAAGAACAGTTTAAGAATATTGCAGGCTCAAGCTTCATCAAAGTTTAGATTTTTTGCTGATTTGAGTTTTTTTAGAAAACAAAACAAGAGTGAGCTTCACATATCTGTCTGGAACTCGTTGCACTATGATTCGACTTAGAAACTCTTCAGGGAGTGTCAGTTGCACTTTTTGTTACAAGAAGATTGTCTATGCAAGAATTAATGCTCAGAATCGCTTAAGAATAAGTCAAAAATAGTCTTAGGCTCCGATTAAAAAAATATAAGAATACTGAAGCTCAATGACAAATTAGGTATTTTTATAAAAAATAATGTGTATTACTCGAAGCTTTCCTCAGCTTGTTCGTTTGGTGTACGTGACGCTGCTATGTCCAACGCTTTTCACATGGTATGGACTGGTATTGTCACTAGCAAGCCAGTTGCTATTTAACTGTAGGGCTACCGTGCCTTTGAGAATTTTAAAACAGGAATGATATCATCTGACACTGGGTCAGGCTGCTCAGAGGGCTCACCAATGAGATAAAATTGGCTCTTATTCGGGGACGTTTTGCTCTGTAAGGATGAAAATTGTCTCTAAACTGCTACATTGGTTGATTTCTCACCTAGAGACTTAGAAATCTATTGAATAAACATTGCCCTTCATTCTGTCTCCCATCAAGCACCCTTTGCACTGTGTGGAATCTAGCACACAATCGTTCATTTAAACTCGGTACGCGCTCTCTATGCTTTCCGATACGTTTGAGAGAGAGAGACATACGAAATATTAAAACATATTTGGAAATTCCCGTGAGTAAATCTGCTTCTGGCCAAAAGTGTTTCCCCTATAAATGTGCGAACATGGGTAATCGTTTGAGTTCGCATTTAAAACTGTCACTTACTTTGAAAGCAATCAAAGAAGCATAGCAAGTTGCATGATGTAATGTGTTTCCTTCTCTGACATTTGCCCTTTTACTTTTTTAAATCACTTCGCTGTCTACATCATTAATTTGTTAGTAACTTATGTATTCCGTAATTAAGTTATATTTTCTTAACTTAGCTTCTTTGCATTTAAATAGGAATGGGGTGCATTGTAAACCAGTGTAAACTGATTGTTTTACCCTATAAATATATATATATATATATATATATATATATATATATATATATATATATATATATATATATATATATATATATATATATATCTATTTATAGGGTAAAACAATCAGTTTACACTTGTTTACAATACACCCTATATATATATTTATATATATATATACGCGTTTTCACTTCATTTTACAATATATATATATATATATATATATATATATATATATATATATATATATATATATATATATATATATATATATATATATATATATATATATATATATATATATATATATATATATATATATATATACTAAGTCATGAGTGGGCTACCACAATTGGAAAATTTATTTTGGCCCCAGTGCGGATTCGAACTCACGATGTTTGGATCAGAAGACTCCTGTGCTAATCAATTGCGCCATCCAGGCACAAAAGAATAGCTGTGGAATCTTAAGGTCATTCTACCGTGAGTCCCTCAACGCATCTAGGGCCTTCTCTATGTTTCGGCTATAATGCCTTCTTCAGAGCCAAGCGTACTATATCATATTAATTCGGCTGATGAAGTGAAAACGCGTGTATATATATATATATATATATATATATATATATATATATATATATATATATATATATTGCAAAATGAAGTGAAAACGCGTGTATATATATATATATATATATATATACACGCGTTTTCACTTCATTTTGCAATATATATATATATATATATATATATATATATATTGTAAAATGAAGTGAAAACGCGTGACTAAGTAGTATAATTTCTTTCAAAATTCCTCGAAAATACGAACAGCATTATTCTCCATAATGAAAATGCTATATTTCGCTCGACACTCGTCCGTACATTTTTGACGGAGAACAGAGTTTCCGCCTTCTCGGGCAATCTTGTTAAATATTATTGTACAAATAGTTTACTCCTTCACCTGAACTGTATTGTTATGTGTTATGTTTTATAAGCTCTTTCTATTAGTGTCAAACAGAAATATGTCTTATCGCGGATTTAACATTACCCGTGTGATCCTAAGAAAAAACACTTTCTACGCATCAAGTAGCGTTCGCTATTCCCTATTTCTAGACACATTCTTACGATTGTGCTTTCTTTTGCGTTTTTGTTTACCCTCAAAGCCGCAAATCTCCTGAGAATGCTATGCAGCGCCATGGCATGTGAGACTATGTGAGACTTGTCTTTCTTCTCCCGAATTTCTTTGGTTTAGTTTAATGCAAGCTAACTCGGTTGTTTTGTTTTTCATCCGACTTTACATGTTTTTGTAAGAAAGTGGTTTGTAAGAAACCATTGATCGACTGTGTTCAGTTCTGGATTTTTGAGACTTAAAAAAGTTGATAAGTTGATACACTTTTGAAATTCCAATTATCGCACAAGCGCATCATCTTGTTTGGTTAATTTGCATAGATTTCCGGTATCTTACTGTATTATGCTTGTGTATTACTTGTCTGTCGGTGTAGCACTGCAGTGTCGCACAAACTCGAATTTTCTTTCTAGAATATGTTTATGCAAATTTTAGTATTGAAATTATAAGTAAACTAAGAAAGTTTCGGTACTTGTCAAAAAAACTTTCCTTTAAAGGTACGTGTGTTGCAGTTTCTTTGCCATTGTCGTTAATTTTTGAGAGGGCTGAAGATGGACTAGCAGTGTAGAAGTGCCTCCTGTCTATCAATACTCTTTTCATGCACTTCTTTAGTACCTTTTGGATATGCTATCTTTTTGCTGGAATACTGCATACTGCATTAATGTTGAGCTGGCGTTCTTGCCAATTTCGTTTTTGTTGATAAGTGATTTGGAACTAAACTGAGCAGACACGTATTTCTGTTTTTGTGCTTCAGCTAAACCTTCAATATAAGAACAGAAACATAAAAATATGAGTTAGTTGGGGCTAAAAGGGCTTGTTTCGCTTTAACCTTTTCGTAGTCATAAGGATATATTTGTCCATCTTGGCTTTTCACAGGCAAATATATATTAAGAATATGTTAACTTCATCTTCAGCATCATCACCATCCCTTATTTACAATCGGCTGTTTAAAACAAGAATAGCGAAAGTACCACTACTTTAGACCTACTGTATGCAATTTGCAAGGATATAGTAAATAGCATAGACGTCAAATGCTTGAAACCTCTGATCATGTCTGCTTTCTCCCAACCTAACTAACCAATCAGCATGCAGAATGGGCCTAAATGTAGCTGCGGAGCACACGTGTGATGAGAATCCTGCATGATGATTGGTCAACTAAGTTGGGAGAAAATAGATCTGATCAGCCTCTTACACATTTGGCGACTATGGTATAATAAGTATGCTGAAAACGTTCGTGTTAACAGCTATGTAGAAAACACAAGCTATGTGACTAAAGCAAATTGTGAGGATGGGCAAATTGTGTCCAGACTTAAAACATGTTACAGTTTGATTGAAACTGCAATCTTATGCTAGGCCACTAGAGAAAATTTTGCTTAAGCAAATTTCTGTCGTGTACATAAGTATTTGCGTATGTGAGTTGTCATTCGTGACAAAAAGTAAAATTTCTAGCGTATTTGATATTTTTGTCATTCGTAACACTTTGCTTGTGCGACGATGAAAGTATTTTAACCAATTGTACATGTTCTGAGCTCAAAGTAGATTGGATTGCACCTAGGTCCCTGTATTTTGGTGCCCTTATGAAGTAAACCTAATTATTTATCTTCCTTGCAATTTCTATCAAGCTTCGTTGAAATTTGACGAATTCCTAGCACTCAGTTTCATCTACCTTTCCAGTCTTGTGACCAGATATCATGTAGGAATGGGTACTCAGGCTATAGATCGATCATTTCTCGTCAGGGATTGCTGCATTCATAAATTCTATGTATGCAGCATTGTGCCTTCGCACACGACAGAAATTTGTCTAACAGAGTGTCTCTCGTGGTGATCTGCTTTAGCAAAATTCTTTCGTGTGCGCTTAGCGCTAAAACTTTTTAGCACATGTATATTCTGGACACATACTGATAGTTTTATGGAAAGGTTTACACCGAAGGTGTTATTTCGATGCAGATTATTATCATTGAAGTTGTTTTGGTTGGCTCTTCCAGAATGACCTGAGAAATGAAAAAATTCCAGAGGTGCATTGGTCCAGCTCGCGGGCTCTTTAGGAAATTTGTGGTAGCCATTCATTGCATAGCAAAAACATGTAACTATAATGAAATGGATAGACAGATGGGCCTCCGGAGGGATGGATGAGATGGACAGATAAGATGGCTGGATGGCCGGACAGACCGAATGACGGATGAACGAGTTGATGGGCAGATGGAAGGGCGAATGGAATGACGGACCATTGGATATTAGTTAGTTAAATATTTCTTTGTCTATATACATACATACATACATACATACATACATATATATATATATATATATATATATATATATATGGATGGATGGATGGATGGATGGATGGATGGATGGATGGATGGATGGATGGATGGATGGATGGATGGATGGATGGATGGATGGGTGAGTGAGTGGAGGGACGAATGGCTGAGCGATCTTGGTATTCAACCTGTGGAGGGAGGCGATACTTACTGATAGTTTGGTCAGGACGAAAATATCGAATACGTGGGAGAACCAAGGAAAGAAGGAAGTAACTGTACAACAGGTGCAGAAAACTGTGGTCCTCTGTACTCTCATCATTTAACAAAGCTACTACTCACAATACCTTTGTAGCTCGTACAAACAAAAGCCATTCATGGATATTTCCATAAAATGTTTGACAGGGATGAAGGCATTGATGAGCAACATAGCCAACAGTGGTTGTAGGACAAGTACCAGACTTCAAATTGTGCAGCATAAGCATGTGCGATACAAGAGCAAGAGATATCAACAGAATACTTGATTAACAAGAGAAATCGCGATCTAGTTCACATGCCCACTGTAAATAACCGATGCCGCCCTTGCAAATCAAATATTGAAGACAGCACGGCCGTTATCAGCTCATGTCCAAAGATGTCAAATCGCTATTACCTGCCGATGCACCACGTTACAGTTACAAAAGCCGTTTTCTTGTCACATTTAAAGACACATGCAGCTGAAAGGGTGCAGTTTCCATATGAATATGAATTTGTCGAGAAACATGGGGATTATGAATACTGCTGGAGTATTCCGATCAAAACTGCAACAAAATTAGCCCACAACAAGCCTGATATTTCGATATGGAATAAAGCAGGAAAAACACGTGCAGTTGTTGAGATAAGCTGCCCTGTTGATGTGAAAATGTGGCCCTGTTAGAAAATTTGTAAATTCTTTATCAAGACTACTAATTTGAAATGGTCACTAGAATAATTGGTGTACTGTAGGTAAAATCGAAAACCAACCTGGAGAAACTGAACTTTGATGAGAAGGAAATACAACGCATCACCAGAAAATTACAGCCTATATCGGTAGCCAGAACTGATAAATTCATGAAAACTTTTGGGATTCAAAATTTGAAATCAAGTCAAGAACTGATTGATGTGTCTTATCCTCGAGTCCATTGCAGCTCTGCTTTTTACTTTTTACTTTTTAATTTTGAAATATTAATTTGCTCTGTCATTGTTCTATCGTCTAGAACCGGACTCTATTATTGTACATGCAATTATAATAATGGAATAATGGAATATATTCAATCAACTTCTTACTAACTTGCTTGCCTGACTTAGTGAAGACTGCAGAACTTGAATATTGAGCACCAAACATTGCTCTTCAAGTCTTGGGTATACTACGGATACCCGCTCTTAATCTCTGAAGCGTACAGTACAATTTTTTTGAGTTTGCTTTGTCAGTACAGTGTCAAGATCTAAATTCCTTGTCTTTGTCACAGTTTCTGAAACAACAAATGGCTGTATGGGAAATACAAGCAATGATTCGCTGTACACCAATGATAGAAGTGTCGAGAACGCCTTAGCATTAAAGCTGGAATTAGTCGATAGCAGCACACAGACCAGTGATTATGATGTTGGAAAGCAGAAAGTAAGTTGTATATTATACTTTTTGGTGCCTAAATGCTGGGGGGGGGTCAGAATTAGGTGGGGTTGGAATTTTCAAGAAAATCCAGTTAGCTTGGAGTTGGAATTATAGCGGAAGGTATCAACTTTATGCAATCACGCGAATAAATGAATTTAGAAACTTATTCTAAGCTAGTTCGTTTTCTCTATTAAGCAGCAAAATCCCCTAACATTTATGGCTTCAATATTCCGGTGCAACAAGTAAAGAATAATGAAAACTCAGTTTGAGGCAATATCAACAGAACGATTATTTTGCTATGAAAACAGAACCTAACTTAGCAGTCTGATTAGCATATATTTGCAACAGTCAGTTACAAAAATTAATAAAACCAATGGGTCTTGCTAATTGCACTTATTCTTGTTCTAGGTACTTTACACAGTTAGTCCTTCAAAGTTAATTACCCTGGGGGTCTTAGTAAGGGCGGGGAAGTTGGAAAAATTTTCAAAAACGAATTAGCGTGGGAGGACGGCAGTTAGGCACTATAGAGTAAGTCCTTTGCCATATGTAGCTACAGTTTATTAGTTTTGTTTTCCTCCGTTCTTTTGCAAAATTTTTGTGCTTATATAAGATTTCTTTTCATTTCGTTATACATAAGATAGCCAGAAACTTCATTTTGGTGGAAAAAAAAGTAAAGATGCTACCTTTTCTTTACAGCTGTACATTCGACTGCACTAGCAAGCAGTCATTATCTTGCTCTGATACCACCCACATGTTGGTGCAGTTGAGTATACAGTTGTAGGGGAAATGTGAAATCTTTTCTTTCTTTTCTTTTCTTCGAAATGAAATTTCAGGTCATTGTATAAATTATCAAGTTACTTGCCTGCATTGAAATTTTCTATGTCATGAATTCTTCATACAGATATAAAGGGTGTTACAGGTTTTCAGTCTTGCAGCGATGCTCAATAAATTTCTCTTGCATAGTTGCATTTGCCTGTGGCTTTGGTCTAGGTGACTGTTTAGCACTATTGAAAATTTCAGCAGAAGGAATGAGAAAAAGATAAAGCGTTTCCTTAACTGTCTTTTAAACACTACTTACCCGCCAGTGATATATGCGCTTCTAGATATGTTTCAAAAGATGTAGCTATGTTGAAAATGATATGGTTGATTCCAAACAATGTTCGTTCTTCTGTGCTGATTTCTGACTTTATACCTTGTATCCTTGATCATGCTTTTATTTAGTATTTGATGCTAAGCTGGGAGAGGTTTGCAAAAGTCTGTTATAGACTTGTGCAATAGTTCCTGTTCATCATTTAGTGATGATCGTAGGGTACTTCATTGGCCGCAAGCAGGTTACGTCACAGAGATTTAGGTGCCTACTGAGTTCGGGACAATTTGGTTCAAAATATGTGAAGTTAGGCCCCAAGTGGATTGACATTAGTTTAGAAATTAAAATATAACTTACTCCAATATTATTAGGGATGATTGTTACAGCGAAAATGGAAATTACATTTTCATGACAAACGAACTTCTTTGTATGGTATCCGTGGAAATCTTACTGAAAGTGGCGAGAAGTTACTCAAGGTATTATAGACAGCTTTGGATTTCAAATACATTTCCTAATGGAAAACGTTGCTTCTTCAACAAGAACGCTACTAATCTACGAACAGCATACATAATGGCTTGTCACATGCTGTAATGTTTTCTTTACAGGAACAAGTTGTGATCGAAAAACAACAAGATGGCAGTGTAGGCCTCAAGCTCTCAGTTGCTGGGTTGTTTGTTCTTAATATTTGTGATGATTTGTCAGTCAAATCCGGAAGCTGTATTGAGCCAGGTATTTTCCTTATTTACTGCACATCCTCTTTACTTGGTGAGCATTGTCAGGAGGAGATTTTAACTCATTTTGAGACAAAATAGCACATTGTCTGAATGGCCACCGGTTCTGAAATTCTGTAAATTCCTTGAATAGTCCTGGAGCTTTTTTGTTCTGGAAGTGTGCTTGAAGTTGAAAGTTTTTATATGCAGGGATTCGTTGTCCGCTTTTCCTAATTTTCAGTATAGCTCGTAGGAAGATTGATTCCGAACGATTTATTTCGTTCAAACTAACGAAGATTATAGTTATATCGATAAAAGTTGCAAGTCCATATAGATGGTCTATAACTTGGTAGAAGCCTGTAGTTTATATAGCTCATTATAATACAGTGCAAACCTGTTAATGAGGGCTCCTTGTCGTCGACTGCAATGCGTGCCAAAAGTACTTGGAACACCCACACATATTTATGAATTTCAGGCTCCTGCCGCTTCTCCCTGACACCGATTAAAAGGTAAACCCTCCACCCTCCCTTAAGCAATGTTTAGTCGATAGCCACCAGCAATGTTCTGGAATAACTAGCTGATATCAAGGACAAAGTAAAGAACTAAAAGGGTTCGAGTGTGATGATGAAACTTTTATGCTAACATAGTGCATGAGGCAATATTTCAGATTGTATTGCTTTTCAGGTAACATATCACTCGCATACCAATTTGACTATTTTGCATAGCCTTCTTCCTATCACCAGCATAATTTCTCCTGTTGGTTTATTGATAACTTAGTTTATTTCCTACCACACAAGAAGTTAAATAATGTTCTGCAAATAAGCTCTGAAATTTCCCATGAATCTACAGTTGGATTTCCTTGTACTATCACTCCTGTTATCGTTAATGTCTTCCCAATATCTATTTGCAAGTATTAGTTTGGATTATTTGATAGCGTACATCAGCTTGATGATGCATGATTGAAACGAGCAGAAGATGCATCTTTTCCATTCTAAGTAGTAGATGCCGTCATTATGAAGCTAGGTGGTAATGCAGTACCATTTTCAATACCATGTCCTTCATTGCAGACTCGTCTCTGACGTACATCAGAGCAAGACAATTATCTAAGTATAAGTTTTCACCCAGCACTTCAAAGGATATTAAGCTTAAAATATGTAATGCTAGAAATTCCATCTGAGTTATGTAGAAGATAATTTAATCTGTGCACTAGGGTGATTTGGGGTAGCTCATCATTGTGTAAAGGATAAGGGATATGCAATTTTATTTTAAATATTTTGGTTTCGTTTAAGTTCTCCATTTTATGTTTTATTGAAGAGCTTTGTTCATTTCTTGGTTCTCCTAAAGAGAGATTAAATGTTTTGTTGGTGTTTTGATTCAACAGTATATCTACTTCTCCTGTAACTCATGTAAACACCAAAGTTTTAGGTTGGTATTGAGAGACGCTTTTACTTTTAGATATCGTAAATGGTGTTTTATAGCAATGGGTGAACATTTAATCTCGCATCTTCTAGGAGATGAAGTTTTGTCAATTAATGGAGTGGAAGTTGAAGGCATGTCTGATATGGAAGCACATGCCCTGTTAGCCAAATCTGGGCCGTGTGTGCTTTTGGAAATAGTGAAGCATTCTTGTCTTTGGCAAGGTAAATTTTAAGAGGATGTTATAGCCTATTATGTTTCCCTTTTGTGCACGATGCACAGTATTCTTTATATGACAATATTCTCCATTAGCTTTCACCAGAGTAGCAATTTATTTTAAGACTCCCATGTTGCGACTCAATATATTCATTCACACTGGAAGGAGTCTTGTGTGTGTATTTTGTTATTAGAAGTCATATGCGAGAGAGGGAATATTGAGTTTAGCTGATTGCAGAGATTTAAGGAAGGCCTTTTTCCTCGCGTTTGCTACGGGGCGTCGACCATCGTTCTCGTAAACGGATATTACATCTCGCAATACATAATTTAATGCATTTAGTATCATATGTCTTGGGTTGGCAGAAAAGTCCTATAGGAGATGAAATGCATTTGGCCTAGCATGAATCAATGATTTGATCAGTGGTCAGCAATCATCGATCAACGATTGATCAAGTTGTTATCGATAAGCAAATACTTCACACCTATCACAGTTTTATACAACATAACAAATAATATTATCGTACCACACTTGCTATTTTTGCCAGCACTCTCCTTGTTTTACTGCAATGTACTTTAATATTAAACTTCTGAACTATTGTCTTATGTTCTCATTTCTGCCTTGTATATGAGTACTATATTACCTATATTATATGAGTACTATATTACCTATATTATATGTGTACTGTATTGCCTATATTATATGAGTACTATATTACCTATATTATATGAGTACTATATTACCTATAGTATATGAGTATTGTATTACCTATATTATATGAGTACTATATTACCTATATTATATGAGTACTGTATTGCCTATATTATATGAGTACTATATTACCTATATTATATGAGTACTATATTACCTATAGTATATGAGTATTGTATTACCTATATTATATGAGTACTATATTACCTATATAGTTCAACATCTCGGCGATCAACGAACACAGCAGGATTCCAAAAGGAGTCAGAAGATATCCACATCTCCTGTATGTGTAGAAAAGGAGGCCGCTTTGAAAAGAGCTAAAATTGAAATGGATGAAGCCCTTATGGAATTAAGGCGAACTACCACCACGTCGTACAAGGAGTCCCAGCTGCACACATCAAAGCATCGCGAAAGTTCGAGTCCATACCAGTCACTCACAAGCTCCGTAGAGGTTCAAGAGCCTATTGCGGAGGAAGACTTTGTGGTGATTGATAGTAAGGAGATTGCTGCAAGTGACAGAGTTGCGCAGGCAGCAAAGAATAATCATACCACATTAAGTTCTAAAATTGATATAGACGATAGTGGTAATATCCCTACACGCCTAGCAAAGCCAAAGGATTTACCTAGCGGAACTCCTACAAATCATGAAAGCAAGACAGGGCAAGTAAAACCCGACTGCGATATGGATACTGTCACAACGATTCGTCAAACAGCGACAGAGCTGTTAAGCAAAGGACGTGAATTAGATGTTTCTCAAAGTGCTCCCGTTTCAATACAGGATGAATATAGTATGAGACAAGAACTATCATTATCGTTGCCATCAGTCGGCAGTATACCCAAAAAGTCATCTCCTTCAGATGATCGAAGCAGGTTTGCTGCATACACATCATTAAAGGCAGCTTCTCCTACTAAGGTACCAGATAGGAATGACAAAATCAGTTTGGCCCCTAGCCTTTCCTATTACATTCCATATGATGACAAGACAACGCAGTTTGCGTCATCCTGCTATGATATGGATAAGATAAACCCACCTCCTTCGTATCACGTCGCGTCGCAAATCTTTAATACTCAGAAACCTGGAGTAAAAGGAGACAGCACCGATCAGAAGACGAGTATAGTAAGTGCCGTGAATGGCTATTCCTCGCAAGGGTCATCTTTTGATGAAATCGATTCTGATTTCCCTACAATGCTGCCGAATACATGTCGGGAAGCTCTTGGCATAGATGAACATGTGATGAGATATATGACAAAGAAATACAGCGAGCCAAGGCTCCAGGCTACACCGGTTCGCAATGGAGTGATCACGTCAGCACTTAATGGACCGAGATGTATTTCCCAAGGAATAAGAACGTCAGGCTATATTGTATCACAAAATTCTGTGACTGATCGTCTGTTCGTGACTCAGTCTCCGATGAAATCCACTCGAAGCGGAGAAATGGACTCGATAGCAGCTGTTCCAAGCAACATAGGGTTATCAGCATCACAGTCTGTAGCAGTTTTGAACCAGCCACTTTGCCAATCAATTGTATTTAGTACAAACGGGCCAAAAGAATACATTTCAAATGATGATGACCACACTGTCATGATAGGACAGGGACAGCCTTCGATAGTAGAGATGCAAGGCAAGTCTGCTGTGCAAATGCGTATGAAAGGTCCTGAGCAGCCCAGCTTTCCTCGTACGGACTATGATAATGAGCTGCTTGCTGTCAATGGGATAGAAGGACTGAATATATCGCCACGAATACCACCGGTTAGTCATCAACGGAAAACAATAAACTCAGGCAGAGCATCAAAATCTCATAGGCAGCGCAATGCATATGATAGCTCGTCGGAAAGCATTCGTCGAGCTACCTCGAGCCCATCGGTGAGTTCAGATCATGAGCCAAACGGTAGTGTTGAAATGGAGGCTGGCATAGTATCTGGAATAGCGCAAGGGACAAATAGGAGGAGTACCCTTAAGACGAGGGATGATTTTATGGACAGACGGAAGTCTATCGATTCCGGATCCTTGCGAAAACTCGCAGCAGAGCTTCAAGCTAATCAAAATCTGAGTGACGATTTCCCGATGTTATCCAAGCTCTTAGGCGGTGCTGGACTGCCAGACTTGGAAAATTCGACAAACCTGCCTAGGTATAGGTCCAGCGATACTTTGTATGGAAAATTCTAGTATGTCCGATATAAATTCAATCATGTTATATATATATATATACATATATATGCAAACATTTTCATGTTACATTGATATATTCGAAATTTACTCAAAATTGCAATGTCAAAATTCCACCATGTTTTTCAGCTGCATCATTTGCTCCCTCTCAAGGAATTCTCGAAAGCTGGATGTTTGAATACCATTATGCAAATACCTTGTAGTGAAAGGCAGGTAATTCCCAATGGTTTGACTTGTATCAAAAACTAAGGTTATACTCACTAATTGTATTTAAGTACATAAAAGATTTCTGCACAGGTCAGCTTTATCTGAGAAACTTAGGTTATACTTTTTAATTTTTCTTGACACGAAAGCAACCTTCATATCAACCTAATTTCCGTCAAGGCGTACGCCAATCGTCTTGGTGTTTTGCAAAACAATCACCCAACTTCAACTTTATTGACAGTGGTTGCAGATTGAAAAGTGATGACAGCGAACGCACTTTTTAAAGTAACCCTATAGCCCGGTCGATTCTGATTGCAGATTAAGATGCAAATGAGCCAATTGTAGCCAAAAAGGAAGCCGATATTCTTGGTATTCTGCCAAACACTGAATGAACTTGACATCAATCGATTTTGTTGAGAACGCTATTCATTGCACACTCAAACCTGATGATAATCAAATACATTTCATCAACAAGTATCCCTATACCCTTGATATATTCCCAACACATGGTCAGACTTCAACCTACTCGATAGTGATTGCAGATTGAAAGGTGATGAACCCGAGCCAGATTTGCCAAACACCTATGTAAATAGCCTTGCTATTTTGCTACAACCTGACCACAACTACAATTAATTCACTATGATTACAAACTGACAAGTGATGAAAATGAGCGATTTTTGGCCAAAAAGTAAGGCTATAGCCTTGGTATTTTGCTGCAAAATGACCAAATTTGAAATTGATTGATTTTGATTGCAGATTGAAAAGTGATGAAAATGAGCGATTTTTGGCCAAAAAGTAAGGCTATAGCCTTGGTATTTTGCTGAAAAATGACCAAATTTGAAATTGATTGATTTTGATTGCAGATTGAAAAGTGATGAAAATGAGCGATTTTTGGCCAAAAAGTAAGGCTATAGCCTTGGTATTTTGCTGAAAAATGACCAAATTTGAAATTGATTGATTTTGATTGCAGATTGAAAAGTGATGAAAATGAGCGATTTTTGGCCAAAAAGTAAGGCTATAGCCTTGGTATTTTGCTGAAAAATGACCAAATTTGAAATTGATTGATTTTGATTGCAGATTGAAAAGTGATGAAAATGAGCGATTTTTGGCCAAAAAGTAAGGCTATAGCCTTGGTATTTTGCTGAAAAATGACCAAATTTGAAATTGATTGATTTTGATTGCAGATTGAAAAGTGATGAAAATGAGCGATTTTTGGCCAAAAAGTAAGGCTATAGCCTTGGTATTTTGCTGAAAAATGACCAAATTTGAAATTGATTGATTTTGATTGCAGATTGAAAAGTGATGAAAATGAGCGATTTTTGGCCAAAAAGTAAGGCTATAGCCTTGGTATTTTGCTGAAAAATGACCAAATTTGAAATTGATTGATTTTGATTGCAGATTGAAAAGTGATGAAAATGAGCGATTTTTGGCCAAAAAGTAAGGCTATAGCCTTGGTATTTTGCTGAAAAATGACCAAATTTGAAATTGATTGATTTTGATTGCAGATTGAAAAGTGATGAAAATGAGCGATTTTTGGCCAAAAAGTAAGGCTATAGCCTTGGTATTTTGCTGAAAAATGACCAAATTTGAAATTGATTGATTTTGATTGCAGATTGAAAAGTGATGAAAATGAGCGATTTTTGGCCAAAAAGTAAGGCTATAGCCTTGGTATTTTGCTGAAAAATGACCAAATTTGAAATTGATTGATTTTGATTGCAGATTGAAAAGTGATGAAAATGAGCGATTTTTGGCCAAAAAGTAAGGCTATAGCCTTGGTATTTTGCTGAAAAATGACCAAATTTGAAATTGATTGATTTTGATTGCAGATTGAAAAGTGATGAAAATGAGCGATTTTTGGCCAAAAAGTAAGGCTATAGCCTTGGTATTTTGCTGAAAAATGACCAAATTTGAAATTGATTGATTTTGATTGCAGATTGAAAAGTGATGAAAATGAGCGATTTTTGGCCAAAAAGTAAGGCTATAGCCTTGGTATTTTGCTGAAAAATGACCAAATTTGAAATTGATTGATTTTGATTGCAGATTGAAAAGTGATGAAAATGAGCGATTTTTGGCCAAAAAGTAAGGCTATAGCCTTGGTATTTTGCTGAAAAATGACCAAATTTGAAATTGATTGATTTTGATTGCAGATTGAAAAGTGATGAAAATGAGCGATTTTTGGCCAAAAAGTAAGGCTATAGCCTTGGTATTTTGCTGAAAAATGACCAAATTTGAAATTGATTGATTTTGATTGCAGATTGAAAAGTGATGAAAATGAGCGATTTTTGGCCAAAAAGTAAGGCTATAGCCTTGGTATTTTGCTGAAAAATGATCAAATTTGAAATTGATTGATTTTGATTGCAGATTGAAAAGTGATGAAAATGAGCGATTTTTGGCCAAAAAGTAAGGCTATAGCCTTGGTATTTTGCTGAGAAATGATCAAATTTGAAATTGATTGATTTTGATTGCAGATTGAAAAGTGATGAAAATGAGCGATTTTTGGCCAAAAAGTAAGGCTATAGCCTTGGTATTTTGCTGAAAAATGACCAAATTTGAAATTGATTGATTTTGATTGCAGATTGAAAAGTGATGAAAATGAGCGATTTTTGGCCAAAGAGTAAGGCTATAACCTTGGTATTTTGCTGAAAAATGACCAAAGTTGAAATTGATTGATTTTGATTGCAGATTGAAAAGTGATGAAAATGAGCGATTTTTGGCCAAAAAGTAAGGCTATAGCCTTGGTATTTTGCTGAAAAATGACCAAACTTGAAATTGATTGATTTTGATTGCAGATTGAAAAGTGATGAAAATGAGCGATTTTTGGCCAAAAAGTAAGGCTATAGCCTTGGTATTTTGCTGAAAAATGACCAAATTTGAAATTGATTGATTTTGATTACAGATTGAAAAGTGATGAAAATGAGCGATTTTTGGCCAAAAAGTAAGGCTATAGCCTTGGTATTTTGCTGAAAACTGATCAAATTTGAAATTGATTGATTTTGATTGCAGATTGAAAAGTGATGAAAATGAGCGATTTTTGGCCAAAAAGTAAGGCTATAGCCTTGGTATTTTGCTGAAAAATGACAAAATTTGACATTGATTGATGTTGATTGCAGATTGAAAAGTGATGAAAATGAGCGATTTTTGGCCAAAAAGTAAGGCTATAGCCTTGGTATTTTCTGAATAATGACCACATTTGAAATTGATTGATTTTGATTGCAGATTGAAAAGTGATGAAAATGAGCGATTTTTGGCCAAAAAGTAAGGCTATAGCCTTGGTATTTTGCTGAAAAATGACCAAATTTGAAATTGATTGATTTTGATTGCAGATTGAAAAGTGATGAAAATGAGCGATTTTTGGCCAAAAAGTAAGGCTATAGCCTTGGTATTTTGCTGAAAAATGATCAAATTTGAAATTGATTGATGTTGATTGCAGATTGAAAAGTGATGAAAATGAGCGATTTTTGGCCAAAAAGTAAGGCTATAGCCTTGGTATTTTGCTGAGAAATGACCAAATTTGAAATTGATTGATTTTGATTGCAGATTGAAAAGTGATGAAAATGAGCGATTTTTGGCCAAAAAGTAAGGCTATAGCCTTGGTATTTTGCTGAAAAATGACCAAATTTGAAATTGATTGATGTTGATGTCAGACTTAAAAGAGATTAGCAGGATTGATTGTTTATCAAAATGTAGGGCTATAACGTGGAGTCTTTGCCCAATAGTAAGATAAATTGACAGTCATTGATTTCGACAGCTGATAGAGAAATAATGAAGATGAGCCATTTATCGCCAAGAGGTAAGGCTAGAGCATGCGTACTTTGCGCATAAAGTAGCATATTTGAAGCTCATTGATTCTGATTGCAAATTAAAAAGTGATGAAACTGAGCCTGTTTTGACCAAATAGGTAAGATTCGGGCTTTGGCGTTTTGGCCAAAAGTGACCAATATTGAAATTCGTTCATTTTGATTGAGCATTAAAGGGTCATGATACTGAGCCATTGTTGGCGTAAATGTAACGTTGTATCCTTTGTATTTTGCACAAAGATGACCAAAATTTAAATTCATTCACGTTTAATTGCAGCATTGAAACTTGATGAAAACGAGCCACCTATAGCTAAGAAGCAATCCCATAAATGGCTAAAATCGAAATTCTTTAATTTTGATTGCAAAGTAAAAAGAGGTAAAAATGGGCCATTTCTGACCGAAAAGTAAGTCTATCCTTGGTATTTTGGCGAAAAGTGACCAACACTGAAATTGAATCGTTTTCATTCCATAGGAAAAGCTGATCAAAAGGAGCCAGCTTTGGCCGAAAAGTAAATTCTGTGCCATTACCTTGGTATTTCGCCTAGAATTGAACAAAGTCCACACTGGTACATGTTAATTGCAGATTTGAAGCAATGAAAGTGATTGAAACTGGAATTCTTTCATTGTGATTGCATAATGAAAGTTTATTAAACTGATAAATTCTTGCCTAAGAGGTAAGGCTTTAAACTTGGTATTTTGGCCAAAAGTGACCAAGATTGAAATTCATTCATTTTGATTTGATATTAGAAGGTGATGACAATGAACCATTTTCGGCCGAAAAATCGCTCCTTTTGGTTGCAGATTGAAAAGCGATTAATATGGGTCATGTGTAACCAAAACTTTTGACTATAGCCTAACGATAAATGACCAAATTGAAATTCACCCATTTTGATTGCAATTTGTGAATTGATTAAAATGAGGCATGTTTGGCCAAAACGTAGCCATAGCTTTGGTATTTTGCCGGAAAATGACCCAAAGTGAAATTGATTGATCTTGATTCCAGGTTGAAAGGTGATGATAATGAGCGAATTAGTGGAAGTGAACCAGTTGAAGTTGTAATGCTCTTGCTCTTCAACATCAGCGTAATATTATTGAAAATAGAGTGGGTTGAATATGAGTTCATTTTGGAAGTTGATGATAGTCAGTAAACCTCAGGCGTATGTAAATCTATGCTCTTTGTATTTCACCGAAGAAATTTCCAGAAGTGGAATTTATCATGTTGGATTGCAGATGATGAAGTTCTAGACGAGCAATTTTGGGCAGAAAGTAAGGCTATACAGGCACCGCGGAACAGGGGGGCTGGGGGGGGGCTATAGCCCCCCACTTTTTTCGAAAATAAACAATAATATTTTAAAGAGGTCAAAAGAATTCGCTAGTGATTGATTACTGTAGTTTTCCGGTACTCAAAGGGGGCATCTGAATTGAGCACTAGTATTGTGCTGCAGGGATTACTTTTTTGTTAAATCGTGACGTCAATAATAGAGTAATATAGCCACTTTGCTAAATTTTAGCCCCCCCCCCCCACTTTCAGACTGCTCCGCGGTCCCTGCTATAAGCATATGCCATTCGAATATAGACAACACATATGCCGTAAATAAATAGTTACCATTAGGCCTAGTTAATAACTTTCCTTTATATCCAGAATAGGCCTATTCGGAGATTTGTGTGATTTTTAAGAGTCAAAGAGTAATTGTCACCTTTTGAAGAAAAATCGACATTTGCTGAAGTTTCATGACTTTTTCTCTGTTAGTTCCATATAATATCTGAGATCCGAAAACAATTGACGAAGGAGTCTAGCACGCTCCAATACCAATTTCCGACTATTCACTGGGATTTGTCAGATAAGGGTTTTTGCGCACATATTAAATAGAAAAGCTATATGATGAACCTAACTGTGGAAGATCATAATATTTATTGGAACTGGTACTGATATAAGCTAACATCTCTCAAGAGATCTTCATATTTAAATATGATTACCATTGTACGCAAGTAGGAGGTCTGCTTTTTGCATTGCAATTTATGTTGCATGATTTGTGTGTAATTAATGTAACAGTGTCCCATAGAGAGGTTTACTTTAAAAACTGCAACGTCTACAATATCTTGTACATAAACTTAAAATGCTTTTATACCACTAAATGCAAATGCAAAATCAAGCAACTACTCTTGAATATTAAGTATTGCAATGTAGTCAAAGGAGGTCCGAAACGATTGTTCTCAAAGAATCAGACCTTGAGGTAGGTTCGGTATAAAAATGTGTGCAGTGGATAGGCTTTTTTATTTAAAACCGATCACATGCACAAAAATATTGCCTTAGAACATTCATTGCATAAAAAAAGTTTCAAAGATGTGTGGTATCGATCGGCATTTACTAACAAAAAATGCACAAATTGGTATTTTCATCAAAAACTCTGGGGAGCAACTTCATTACCTTATGTGTTACATAGCATAGTCGCTAGATGGTTAAGAGGCTGATCAGATCTATTTCTCCCTACCTTATTGACCAATCATCATGCAAGATTCTCACCACACTTGTGCTCCACAGCTACATTACTACCCACATATGTAAATTCGAATATTGACATGAAGGCCTATTGCAGCAAGCACTACTTAAATGCAAAGTAAGATGTACTTACATACGTCATTCCCAGAATGCTGTTCTTCTAGCTTCACCAATCCAGGATTTCAAACGATGGTAAGGCTAGCAACCACAATATCAAGACAGGGAATTTTAACTCCATTCGACCCTGGAAACACCGTATGTAGCTCTTGTTGCTTTCTCTTTCCGCTGCAGGTAAGAGGCTGTGCCAGGCTGAGATCTGCAAGAGGAAAACATATGTGGCAATACTTTTCAACATTGGTAAGGCATGTAGAATACCCAACATACGCAACCACGGGCTGGGTTATGGGGTCTAGACCCTGGCGTTTTCCTCAAAAAGTTAAAAGTGCCCTTTTCTTGGAGAAATTTGCAACATTGCAATGTACTTTTCTTAAGAAGACCTCCCTTTAATCTTGATTACTTTATTACTAGTAGCGAAGTCTTGAAAATTCTCGAACAATTTCTTTTATTTCTAAATCTGCAAAAAAATTATTTAAAAATAAATTATCTTTAGAAAGCATTTAGTGTGCCCTTTTTGCTGATTCGACCCCTGTCCTCAAAACCTCCTAGTGGTGTGCTCTTATACCGTACGGAATGCTGCATATTACTACGATCAATGACACATAATTTTATATGAATTCTACAGATACTCATATGCGAAAAGTCCGTTGGTACTACAGAACTTCACTATAGCACGAAAAAGCGGGAACATTCTTTTAGCATACTGAAAGCTTTTTTCGTCCGACACTCGTCAGAGTATGAAACGTCGGATAATGACCGAAAGGTGAACCGAAATATATAGCCAGGTGCGGGTGCACGTGATATGATGAATAATGCATCTATTTGGCCCTATCATAGGTGCTAATTGGTCAATCATTGGGCCAAATGGACGCATTATTCATCATATCACTTGCACCTACATCTGGCTATATATTTCGGTTCACCTTTCGGTCGTTATTCGACGTTTCATACTTGGACGAGTGTCGGACGAAAAAAGCTTTCAGTATGCTAAAAGAATGTTCCCGCTTTTTCGTGCTATAGTGATACTCATATGCATTAATTTAGCACTTCAGCTAAATCAATAGATTGTAACTTACCATTATAGTTGCTGTATATTAACTGTGAGAAGGAGAGCCATAGCTGCTGGAACACTGGAGAAAAAGTAGGCCATGGGAATGGCAGAACAGAAGGAGCACTGAATACCACAGGTAAGTGAAATGAGCCGAAATATTTGGGAAGCTTTGTTACCATTTACCTTTCCTACTGCTTGGGTTTTCACTGTTGTGAAGCTGAAAAGCAAAAAAATAACCATTGAATACCACAGGCAAGAGAAATCAGCCGAAATATTAGGGAAAATTTTGTTTCCATTTTCATATTGGAATTCTTGGGTTTTCAATGTTATGAAGTCAAAAATGCAAAAAATAACCATTTTGTTGGAATTAGCGTTTGTGCCGGCAAAAACCTTCTGACCACCGCAAATATGCGGCCCAGCTTAGGTTCATGATTTACATATGTGATGTGAGTGAGCACCGCCTAATTGAATAGCTCTGGTATAGAGTCATTTGTGCTTTGTCTCTCTAGAAGACAAATGCCTTGAAATACTATTACTTCATCCCAATCCATCGTTGTTAGTAACATTTCACTATTGTATAAGTACGAAATAGCTTTAACCCCCTGGATTGAAAGGCTCAGTTTTGCAATCAAGATCTAGTTATAGATTAGAAATATCTTTATCTATGATTATTGGCTTCTATGGTTAGCCTTGGTCTTTCAGCTTATCCTATTAAAGCATCACTGTTGGACACCCTAGGATTTGGGCTGGCAAAGAGCCCAAAAGTTTCTGTTTTGTAAAACCAACTTTCTGCATAATACGGATTTGTTATGTGTTTTGAGTCTCAAGTTGCAAGTTGATAAACTTATTTCACCCAAGGAGCAAGGACTGTTGCAACGAGAAAAGAGAACAATTTTGGCAAAAGCCTAGAGGAACTTCACTTTGTCATAACAAAAACAAGATTGCATACAAATTTTATTATTATTCGCGGATATTTAAGGATACAGGACTATATCAATAATAATAATAACAATGATAATATATTTTACTTACAGTTGGATGCCGTGATAGTTTATACTGATGAGTAAAATTAATAAATACAAACTAAAGGCTGGAGAAGAGTGATGGAGTAGAAAAGACACGAGGCCAGAGGGAACAATTTTCTTATTCCTTGGACCTCATCAGATTGTGGACTATTGCTTGTGATAAGTCCTTTTTTTCGATACCCCTTTTGGTTGACTGCTTCGACTCCAAATAACTTCATTGCAATAATCGTAGTTTATCTGTAAGTTTTTGTCAAGACTATATAATTGTTGATCACACTGTTTAGTTTGATTAAGCTAAACTATCATAATCGCATCTTTGAAAAAATGGACCTAACTACACCAAAAGCCATGCCTTTTTATAATGTTGCAACTAGAGAGTGCCCCCTTATTAAAAATTTTAGAAATCAACCATGGACTCCTGACAACGCCATTATTTGATCATCATGGTCAAGTGATCATCTTGATCATTTCATCATCTTGATCACTTGATCAATGATTCTTATCAGTACCATTTGAGTGAAAATGATATACCAATTATCATTGTAAAAAATGCTGCTTGGAAAGCATGTGTCCAAAACTTAATCGATAATCTTTCTCGTCAGGGAATTCTTCATGCAACCAAATCTCAGCATGATTTTCTAACGGAAACTCTCGGAATACGAGCCCATTTGTTGATCAAATTGAGCAAATTACAAGCCACAGCTTGGTATAAATTCTGATAGGCTCTCTTCGATCATTCTACTCTGCCATTTCATAACCTGAGGAGTGTCAGCCGAAAAGCTATTAGTAAATGTCGATAATGCTCGCTTTCTTCGATGAGCAATTAGCTAAATGCAATTATTAAATCATTTGATATATGCTGTAATCACATCTGTAATTCAATAACGGACCTAACTTGGTGCATTCAGAGGGGGGGGGGGATAAAAGCAAAACCGTATATTGGCTCAAAAAGAAATGGAACACCCATGATGACTTACTTCTTTTTTCTTGGGGGGGGGGGCATACCGATCACTTGGATCTGCTACTAATGTAACATCTAGATTGACATAATCACTTTGAAACAAGCTGACTAAAACCAGATATGATTTTAGAAATGCAACACCAAGGGTAATGCTACTATTTTAGGGTGATATTTCACAACATTATTTTGATCCAAATTCCATTACACCAAATGCCCAGTATTGAAGTTATGCTGTTTCTACGCAACAAGCACAGGACGACACAATGCTCGTGAGGAAAGGAATAATTGAGCTTGTGAATAGCGATGGACACACTGTACTTTTGCCGCAGATTTTATCAGCGAGGGAGCTCAAGTTATGTGTTGTTTCATAAATTTATGTCAAAACAAGGCTTAGAAATCCATGACGCAGTTTCCGTTAAGGCACCCGAGGACTTGGGGAACGAAAACCCCTTGTTTTTAACCGACAAAGAAAGTTCCTTTGAATACATGTTCCCTGGTGAAGAAATGGTTTTTCATCTCGTCTGGTAACATTCGTCATTCAAAAATATGGCGTGAGTAGTAAATAATGAATAGATATCCGCAAATAAATTATAGATAAACTTGGATAAAATCCCATTTTCATTTAATTCAAGAAACTTAGATTTGATATGAGAAGGGGCATATAATCCATGTCCCCTTTATCAATATGTAAAAAGAGCAGTTATGCAGTCTAACTCGCGTAAGTTTTCGATTCAAATATCTTCCACAAGCTCTTATTGACTCCTGCACCATGTGAGAGTATGAAGCTCATTGGCTGTAATACGTTCCACCATTGCTATTGAAATCATGATCAATGTCTGACTTTTATCGTGCTATTTTTAACCAGATTTGAAAAATGTTCCAATTTACGCGAAAGTCCAGAAAACTAGTAAGAGGTACGAGACGGCTTTATTTCTCCATTCGCAATAGGACAAATGTTCTTGTCTAAACAAAGTTAGAAGTAAAATTTTTTTCTGACACTTCATACGTGTGGGCTAGACAAGTGTAATCATTCTAACACCATACGAGTTCTATTACAATGGTCTGAAACACTTAAATTTTTAAAAATATCCAAAAGAGCTGACTTGGTTGTACAAACCACAGGAAATGTTGTTCTTACAAAACAAAACGTGTGTTCTTCATAGGAGTTTTTTTCAGTGAAACATAGATGACTGATTTATATTAACATCTGTTTGATGGAATATAGCATTAAAGACTTTTCACCTCTGAGAATAACCAATCCATTGAAAGACGACAATCACATTCAGCAATTAATTGCTTTAGATTTGAAATCACTTCTATCTAACATGCAACCTCACCAAGCTGATTGTCTTGCCCTTGTGTTCTCTCCTAATCTACTTCCTGCAATACAACCATCTTCTCTCCACGTATCACTGTTAATGAATGAATCCTTCCTTTAGATAACTTAAGTCATTCATTCCTTTGGCTTTGAGCCATGCTCTCTAACTGTTTTTACAAAAGAAGCAAATTTCTGGCCTGGCAAAGTCTTTTTGAGGCTCGAATGCTTGCAAGAGAACCATAAAAATTTATGGCATGGAAATTAATCAGGCATTGATTAACAGAAATGATAGAAAAGAAGTACACAATGATTTAACACAAAAGGAGTACACGAGAGTAATTTAAAATTAATTTTGAACAAAATTTAACCAAAGAGGACACTTGCTAGTGGGGAATCATCCACCAACAAGTGGAAAAGTTCTGGTGGGGAATTCTCCCACTAGCTTGTATATTAGAAGATCTGGCAAAGGAGTTCTTTCAATTTGACTAAAATCCGAGGTTCATTTTTGAAACAAAGTACACTTACAATTGAACTTCAGTGTGTTCTAATGGACGAATTTTTAAATTTGCCATTATTAGTCAAATACGTTGTCAATGTAATAGTAATATTTCAGTGAAAAGAGCATGATGGGATTGATGATGAAACTAACTTAACAATAAGATATTATAGTCTCGAGAGAAGACTGTTGGTTGCATTTAATATAGGAGATAGACACATCTCAGTTGGCGAGACTGAATTAACCTCAACTTGAACTTGTGTGTTTAGACAGATTTGTGAGTTGAAAATGAATACAGATAACGTATATGTGATGGCCATGGAACTCACATTTATAGACAATTGAGCCACAGTTCTTATCGTTAAGGAATGATTTCGTGGTATCACCGCCTAAAGTGGAAAGATATCGGGGCAGAAAACGCATGCATTTGAATTATTTTTGCAGAAATTTATGGATTGTGTAATCTACACATGTGTAGCTTTTTTAATCAGCCCAGTTTAGCAAGACCAAGTTTGTTTTTATATTCCAGGTTAAAGATGCAACGCCCAAGTAATTGTTTTCATAATCTTTGGTACATTTAATAATGAGGAAAATCGCGATCATCAAGATTATGACCACGGTGATGATGGTAACGACGATGATGATGGTGATGATGATGATGATGATGATGATGATTACGACGACGATGATGATTGTGATCGCTAGCCCATGGTTGGAGACCTCCTCGTGGTGGCAAGCGGGCACAGAGAGACTCTGCCCTCAAGTTGATAGTGATTCATTTCGCGAAGATTCAGAATTGGGGCAGATGTTGACGACCTGTGGCAAACTTTCCAACCAGCCCCCTTCAGTGAAAGTCAGGCACAGCAGCTTCAGGCTGCAGTTCTGATAAGTAACTGTTGGGGTAACAGAGTGGATTGAGTGTAGCCGACTCAATCACCTCTTCTAAACAACTTGAAGGCGACACTGACCTCAGGGTCAGCCTAGGCCCCGTAAGGGGCGTACAGGAGAAGAGGAGGAGAGAGGACAGGATGATTTTGATAATGATAATGATAATAATGCCAGCCCACAGTTGGAGACTTCCTCGCGGTGGTGAGCGGGCGCAGAACACACTGCCCTTAAGTTGATAGTGATTCAGAATTGGGGCTGATGTTGATGACTTGTGGCAAACTGTCCAACCAGGCCCCTTCAGTGAAAGTCAGGCTCAGCAGCTTCATGCTGCAGTCCTGATAAGTAACCACTGGGGCAACAGAGTGGATTGAGGGCAGCTGACTCAGTCACCTCTTCTAGACAATTGCTAGGTGGTCCACTGACCCCAGGGCCAGCCTAGGCCTCGTACGGGGCGTAACGGGATAAAGAAGAAAAGCGAAGAATGATCATAGATAGTGATGATTAGCAACTTCGGTTGAAAGTCTATGAAGTGTCCAAGATAAATAGACTTCCAATACCTACTAGCGCTACACGCTTTTTTTTATAAGGAACCACTTTATAAGGAACCTACATGTAGAAGGCCGAAATATCTAAAGAACTTATACAACTAAAGGAAAAATCCCTAAGGAACTTTTCATTTTCAAATTTCGAGTACTGTACTCAGATGCAAGTGAAGATTACATTACATTGGATGATATCAATGGAATAGACATGATATTTCTTGATTGAGATTATGCTTGTGCATATATAGAACTTATTTCCTGTCGCATTTGTGCTTTTTAGGTTGAGTTCTAGCCAGAATTAAAGGTAAAATTCAGAATTTCAATGCTTTTCTAGTGTCTGTGCCATGTTGTGGCACTCTATGTGCAGTGAAAATTAAAGAACTATTAAGGAACTTTTAGTGCTAGAATTTGATAAAAAGAGGTCCGAAAATAAGGAACTTTTAGAACTAGGCCTTTAGCTAGGTTCCTTTTAAAAAAAAGCGTGTATAGCTAAACGCTGCAAGCATTTCATCCAATAACATCCAAAAGTGTTGGCTCCCGCTTGTTCATAGCGTTTTGTCACCACGTTGGGAGCTGCAAGACAGTTTTTGGATGACATTTGATGAAGTTTCATTCAGATATAAAATGTTGGAAGGATTGGGTTAGCGCCTCTAAAGGAATTTTCCTGTCTCAAGTGAAAAAACAAGCGTATTTATTGAGCATAAACTGCTTATTAACACACAAAATGAAAAGAGAAGTTTTTGACACTTTTTCCTCACAGTTATCTCATACAAGCAATTTCCTTTACACGTCTAAGTCAAAGTTACCATCTCGGTAAGGCCCTTCGAGTTCGTTAGGGATGCGAATGATGAACTAAATAGCTCCAACGTACTAGCCCTTTTAGAATTTTACTGGCAAGTAAAAGGATAAGGAACTTTGAGCCTCATTTTGGTGAAGAAATTAAGAAGCCCCAGCATCAGCTAGGGTCGAAATTTCCGTACAAACAGAACGTGTAGAGCAACTGCGACTTAGCGAAAAAGACCATTCTACGCGTTTGGTTTATTCAGCGAGACCACAAAGTACGACTGCAAATTAACTTTGCCTTCGACTCCCCACCTTCGTTCTCTTTCCTTCATACTACATGACGCCCGTTTAATTTGAACCTAAAAAATTTTAATGGGAATTTGATGAAAATCGAAATCCATAATCGAAATACAATATTGAAGCTCTTAGGTAGAGTAAACTCCCTCAAATTAATCTGGTTACGCGGTCAGCCGATAAGCAGCAAGTTGCTTTTCGTTGCATTCCAAAGCTGCCCGAACTCATAGTGCAGAACATTTTCTATTTCTGTTGGTATATTGAATCGTTAAGAGTAAAACCCCGAGTCGTTTATAAGAGCTACCAATTTTTGCCTACAAATAAAGGCTTACGGCACGTTGATGGGAAGTCGATAGACTTTGTTGAAATAACAGAGTCCACAGAAATGTTAAGATTGGACACCTTTAGTTAAATCGATTGATTCTGTCCACCGACGTCCTATAAATCATTTATCTGTGAGCAGCGTAATCTTCAATTCAAGAGAAGTATGAACTCTAAGCCATTTTACGTCATGAATACTGGGGGTACATTCATGAGGCTTGTATGCAAATCTTAAGTATGATGCTGAGCATTATTCATTGGATTTTTGGTTGAATTGAATTGCAATATGGCTGCTCTCCTAATGTGCCTAAGACCTTCCCTCTTTGCTTTTTTACAGTGTGAAGTACAGTACCTCTTGTTTTAGAACCAAGGAAATTTCATAGATATTTTTAACTCTTACTTGTAACTCTGCATCTAGATATTGTGGTTACTTTGTCTAAAACAAATATCATACAGCACCTGGATGTTTCTTATTTTGGTATTGCGGAGCTGCTAACAATACTGGCTTCTATCTGTGATATCTGCTGGTGTTCAAAGATTCCATCGCTTGTTATTCTATGCTAATGTCCCAGCAGATAATAAACATATTTTGCTCGTAATATTGAAAAATAATTAACAGAATAGATAACACCAGAAGCTTGCAAAACCAGGGCTGTGGGGTGTCACACACTCCACTTTTGTGGAAGTTGTCGGTATCATTTTGACTGTCAGTAAAAGTTGGCATAACTATCAAGGCTTGTCAGCAATAATGGTGCATTGTTGAAAAGTGTCGGCAAATATCTTTTGCTACAACCCCCCCTCCCCCCACTCAAAAGTCCTTCAGCACGCCTATCTACCAAAAACAGATAAACGATTAAGCTCCGTATTTTATCTACCCACTGTCGCTAGATTTTCATCTGGCTAGAAACTAGTTTAACTTTTGGTCATGATCTCACGCTTCACATTCTGATCAGTGTGAGATGAGAAAAACACGTTCAGTATGCCTAAGACGTGTCAATATAAAGAAACATATAGCTGAACAGTTAGCTATTGCATAGTAAGAGAGACAATTGCAATGGCTGGAGAACTAAGGACAAAAAGGAGAATTACACGGGAAAAAATGGTTTCATTACCACTTCTCTAAGAATGTTTAGATTCATGGGCAAATCACTGCATAAAGCTAGGAACCCCGTATTTGGGTCTCATGATAGCCTATGATGTTGGCCACACAGAATTCTTAGCGATGCGTCATTACTCAAATTTACAGGGCCATGTGGGAGAGATATTTGAGACCTTTTATGCTGTATTCGTACAATAACACACATTTTATATCCAGCAGAATAAATTCTCCTAGAAAAACACACTTTCAGCATCGTCTATAAAAACAAGTATATGTTACTTCAGATCATATCATATCGTATCACATATATATAAAAAAAAATCATATCACATCATACCATACCATATCATATCATATCACATCATATCATATCAAATCATATCATATCATATCATATCAAATCATATCATATCATATCATATCATATCATATCATATCATATCATATCATATCATATCATATCATATCATATCATATCATATCATATCATATCATATCATATCATATCATATCATATTATATATCATTTCATATATCATATCATATACCATATCATATCATATCATATCATATATAATATCATATATTACATCATATACATATCATATATCATATCATATATCATATCATATATCATATCATATCATATCATATCATATCAAATCATATCATATCATATCATATCATATCATATCATATCATATCATATCATATCATATCATATCATATCATATTATATCATATTATATATCATGTCATATATCATATCATATACCATATCATATCATATCATATCATATATAATATCATATATTACATCATATACATATCATATATCATATCATATATCATATCATATATCATATCATATATCATATCATATATCATATCATATATCATATCATATCATATCATATCACATCATATCATATCATAGCATAGCACAGCACAGCATAGCATAGCATAGCATAGCATAGCATAGCATAGCATAGCATAGCATAGCATAGCATAGCATAGCATAGCATAGCATAGCATAGCATAGCATAGCATAGCATAGCATAGCATAGCATAGACTAGCATATCATATCAAATCATACGATCATATCAACAACCATCAGTAATTGGAATCAAATGCGTCATTATACAAGTTGAATTTTCAGATACAATTATATTGTTACATAGTTTAGTAATATTGTCCCAACAGAAGACGATAGTGCAACCACCTATGCACATCCAGCAACATCCTTGCAACAAAAGGCAACAGTGCTACAACCCATGCATATCTACCTTGCTTATTATATTGACATAGTGCAGCAATACCCTTGCAACAAAAACCAACAGTGCTCCGAACCATGCTCCGAACCTTACATACCCAGCTTGTTCATGCCGTTACATTGTGCAGCAATAATGCACACTTGCAACAGAAGCACCAGTACCACCCATTTTCATCAAGTATGTCTTTCTGCTGGCTCAATAGCTCCATTCCATACCGAATCGTCTCAAAATCGCAAATTCATGCTAATTGTAAATAAGAATGTATTACACACGGATTTCATTTTCTTTGCGTTGCGAAAATATACGGCATAGGGCATTTAAGCTTACACCATACATGTGAATTCTGAGAAGGCAGACATAAATTTCATTACAGTACAAATAGCGTAGAATTCTTACTTCTAATACAGTGGCCAATACCGTGAAACATTAGAACTATCAAATGCGATTGTATTAGTCTGTATGAGTTCTAATCTCTCTTGTCTTCGTCATAGACGACCTTTTACGTATCTGTTAGAAGATGAACGTAGTACTAACCCGCTAGAGACTTTAATCTAATGTATCCACTGTCGTCTCCTGAGGTGATGGAAATGTACTTGAACTCTATATGATCCCAATAGCTGTGAGTGTCTTGGCACTGTTCCATGTAATAGAGGCACGATTAACTTCCTATACTTTGTAAAGCAACCACCAATGGCCATTTCCCACTTAACTAAAGCCAACAAACCATTCCTCTCCAATAATCGACCCCAAACAAACAAGAACGTCAAATTTTCGAGTTGTTTTCTTATTTGCATACTGTTCATCTGACTTAGAACATTCTTACGACACGTGGTGGCATTGATTCTTGACATCACAGCTTTATAATACATTGTAAGAAGAGAACGATGGCGACAAGAGACAGCATAACCTCTTTAAAATAGAGTTGAAAAATCCAGGAATTTCGACATTGTCCAGTTGGTGCAAGGAGACTTACCCGAGTAAGGCTACCCGATAGACGTTTCGACCATACTTGAGTCACCCTCAGTTAGAAAGGGAATTGTTCAAAAGATTATACTTTTCAGTAAATACCTTTTGAACTAAGAAAGTTCCTCATCGTAAATTTCAAAGAGAGGCGTAACTACTGGGTCCACCAATACTTCCTAACGCTGGACATGGCTCATTTATTTTGAATTTGTTCGTTTTTGCAGAACTTTATAACTGAACAATGTATATGATTCTTAAAGTTACATGTAGCCATTTGATGGTTCTGAGATTATAACTACCATTTCATCGGGTTGAAATTCATAAATAACAGGACTTAAATGTACTATTCGGACAGAAGGCCTCGAACGGATTTCTTGCATTATATTTTTATCAAATTGAATGGAAGTTATGCCTAGAATGTGTTGTGAAAATTCAGGCAAAAGTTCTTCACACCCCACCATTGGCATCCCCCTGCATCCCCATTGAGTTTAACTTTGCCTAGCCGTCTCACTACTCTCCAGTCCGGAATAGACGTCCCCCCCCCGACTATTTATTTTTTCGAAAAATGCACACCAGGACATTCTTATTGCAACCCCCCCGCTTATTAATTTTGAGCCAAGAGGAAATTTTCCCAACCAGACCAAGAATTGTCCGGAGAAAGTAACTCGTTGTGAATGTTTGTTGTGCTGAAAAAATGCTATCGTGAAATGCGTAATTGCTGCAAGAAGCACTGAAAACTCAGCCGACAGTTGTGCCAATGATGATGTCATTCTGAACGCCGATTATAGACACATTTTTAGCATGCTAGAAATATGTAATAAACGCAATAAATTGTTTTTCAAAAAGTTAAAAGTTTTTATCCAGTGCATATGTTGGTCTTCTGTCCACATCCATTAATAACAGCCCACCCCATAGACATTCACCTTTGAGCTTTTCCACCCCCCCGCTTATTGCAACCCCCCCGCTTATTTACTTTGAGACTTTTTCCAACCCCCCCGCTTATTGCCACCCCCCCTTCTATTCCGGACTGGAGAGTATCCTGTAGCTAATACAAATCCCTCCAGAAGAACAAGGTAACCCAAGAACGGTGAAAGGAATTCTTCTTCCTGTTCTGTAATATATTTCTATTGAGATTGGAATGCTTGCATTATGACGCGTGACCTACTTGTAGCAATTGTTCTTTACGAACATTCTCCTCGACACAGATACGTCTGAATGTGAGCAACCCCCCCTGTTAATAAACTTACCAGAATTTAAGTGGACGGACGTGTAGTGCAGTCTGTCAATTTTGGTTGTGGTGCAAAGTGTAAGTACGTGATCGAGGTGGGGTACGACTTTCAGCATAATTTTGTTGTGCAGTAATGGGTTCCCACACTATTTTTCTTGTGTTGCTAGCAACGCTGGCTAACGTATCTGGAATGGAGCTGCGTTTCTCAAATCATTTTTCAAGAATGGGAAGGATCAGTTCTGGAAAAGACGTCACAACTTCCGACCAGATGAGAGCGAAAGCACTGGGGTTTGTAGCACTTCTGTTACCTTTGCAGTCCTTCTTGTCGAGAGGGACTCAGAAAGATTATATTCCTTTTGACTACCAGACAGATATAAAATCATCATAAGTCTATAGACTCCCTCAAATGCTGTCTCTCACTCCTACAAAAGCTGATGTTTTGCACAAATAAATAGCAAGGCGTATTTCGTATAGAGCTGTCGGCAGAGATTCATTTATTCACTTTTACTTTCATGTCCAAGGAGCATGAATAGATCATTTTACTATCATACCCCCCATTCACCAGCTCTAAAAGCAGAAAGTACATCGAAGAAATTGCTTACATAGCCCATATCGGATATCTCCGAATTAGACGACATGGATGCATATCGTAGTGAATTTTTTACGCTAGACACCGAGAGTCATTAGCAAATGATTAACAAATAAGACTTTATTTATTGATTATATTGCTTTTTGACTAATTATATAATTTTGCTTTTATGGTTTATGAGTAATTATATGATGTTAACTTTGTGGTTTAAAATTAATTATATAACTTTAATTCTATGGTTTCTAATTGATAATATAGATTATAGAACAACCTACTTCACGGATAGTGCACTCTCGATTCTGCTTGTTTGTGAAGGTGCTAGGCTTTAGATACTATTGCCAACGATGAAGGAGACTACAATAGCTTAGACTGTTTAAGTTCTCATGTGTATTTTTGCTTATACAGACTAGCTATTATATTCTAATTAATCTCTTAGTTTTGTTACAAAAATTTAGACAAAAATATGATGCAAGGCTACTTTGCAATCATATAAATGATACTTGGAGTCGAGAAGTCGCTATGAATATGTACATCTTGTAAGAACTATGAGATAACCTTGCAAAATGATAAGATCTGATCAAATATCGGCTATATGAGTCTTCAAATTTGGTCCAACATTCGTGTGCATACGCGTGTGTTCGCAAGTATTCGACTGGTAATAAAACTTAAGAGGGCAAATTTGGTCTAATCCCTGCCCTATTGTTTCGTCCGCTTTTTTGCGGGTCTTTTCTATGTATTTCAATCGTTAACAGTCTCTACGAGAGATGAAAACAGGATATTGCCCCCATATGATTACATAATGAATGTTATGCAATGTTACGTAATAGTCTTGATTGTTCCCCCGATATTCGCGGGGACTTTCTGTAGGGACTTTCACGCGAACATGACATAAAGAAACATAAAATTGTTTTCTTAAAGCTTCCTCAATGTTTTTTCATTGATGAAGTATCCTGGCATTCACTATACTTCATAGGCACGTTTGGATTACTAACGACATTTTAGAAGGACATTTTAGATTTTTACATTGTAAATTGGTGGATTACTTTTCGTTCTTTTTAATTTTCAGACAGGGCCCTTATTGATAACAATACTCATAGTATTGACAAGATTACCCTGTATAAATATTGCTCTTATTATTATTATTTGTAGATTTAAATATGATAAGTAATGAAGTTTGAAAAAAATTATTATTATCATAACATCGCAAAGAGAAGGGGCACAGTAAATTCTCAATATGTATACTACTACAATGGCCAGAAATTACTATCCTACAAAAGAATTTAGCCCGTCTACTAGTTTTTACAATAGTTGCGTCATATCTTGACACTAAGTGGACAAGAATAGCAACTTTGGTAGGAGCTTGAGCTCGTATGACAATAGCGCAATACTAATTTGTTCTGGGATGAGGAACGGTCTTCTTGACTTGTCCTCCTTGGTGTGTTATTCATGTTGTTGTTGTTTTTGTTGTTACTTTCATTTTCATTGACTTTATTTGTGGCTTCCATCGTGCAGTTAGTTTTAGCCGTTTCTTCTTGTTTCGGGGATGGTGATTCTTCATTGGATCCATCTTTTTTGGGCTCTTTTCTGCCACTCTTCTTAATTTTCTTGTTTTTCGTGTGTTTTGGCTTTTTACTTTGCTCCGTTATTTGTGCACTTGTTTTCGAATGGATATCCTCATAGGTGATAATAGGCTTTTGTGAATCTGCGTTGTTGCTATTGTCTTCATTTGAAAGGGTTTCACACCTGCTAGATTTTTCAGGCTTGGCTGAACCTTGCTCCCTTTGCAACTTCGATTTGATATTAAAATTCTCTTCAGCTAAAATCCGATTTAAATCCCTTTCCTTCTGAATAATTTCTTGGGTAGAAACCATCGATGCAGCTAATTGCGCAAAACTCCTATGAATATCGGAGACCTCGTCCATTCGTGAACATGAAAACGGGAGTCGGGAAATGTCGGGATCGAATGACTCCGTTTGTGTCTGTGTCGAGTTGATTTCAATAATTTCCACACTGGCTCTTTCACAGTTGATATCTATCAATGACTTCGATAACTCCCACTTTGCTTTTACATCTACATTTGCAATGTCATCTTGAAAGTTCACAATACCTTCATTTTCCAGGTTTTGGAGGGCGACTGTAGTGTCATCCGCATCTAGGCCCAGCAGCGTGTTGGCATCACGAACGATCGTTCCTTTCTCGATTTTCTTTTTCTTAACATGCTTTATGTTATCGATTATATCCAGTACAGCTTTCATGCGAATCTTACTCCTTAGAGCCATGCTAGAATCTTATTAGTACTCACTTGGTGCAGTTCTGGTAAACCAATGTCCATTCACCACAAGAATTTACAGTTGCTTGCTACTGAAATTTTTAAAACTCAACGGAATCTCAATCCAAGATTCATGAATCAAATCTTTGTGGAGAAAGATACTCCATACACCCTTCGTGGTGGCAGAAATATTTTGGCACCAAAACCAAACACCACAGGGTATGGTATCGAAAATGCACGTTTTCTTGGAGCGAAGATATGGCATACAATGCCATCTTCCTTAAAAGAGTCCCAGACATTGAACAGTTTCAAAAAAGACATTAAAAACCATCAGTTTGATTGCAACTGTAGACTTTGCAAACGATTTGTTAAAAACTTAGGATTTTTATGATGATTGTAACTAATATCCTCTTTATAGATAGATTTGTTATAAACATGTATTTAAGTTTGGTTGGCATTAATTAGCTAAGTAATTAGCTAGACGAGAAGCCAACGTTAAATAAAGAAATTATTATTATTATTATTATTATTATTATTATTCCAAAGATTGACTGCCCTTTTATATAAGTGCAATGCTCAACTCCTAGTATTAAGCTGGACAGGACCCACCTGAAGCTACGTATCTCCTTGACAACATAAGAAGGAAGCAGCACGGCTGCTGGTATAAATGAGCTTCAGATACCCCACCCGTTAGACTTGATCTCCTTATCGTCTTGAATGATAGGGACGCTTCCAGTCACGAAATCGGCGATGCTACTAGATGCTTCCGATGATTTGGGGACGTCTTTTTGGCGATGAAGCCGACGTTCCCATAGCATCACTGATATCCCAGTCGACACAGGAAGAGTTTAGGAGAGTCCGAGTTTTGAGAATGTCCCTGACGCATCACCATCGTGTCCTTGATGATTGGAACGCGTCCCTATCACTTATGAAAGTATGGAAACTAGACTGCAAAAAACTCACAGGACTCGAGTTGTTAGAGCAAGGCAAAGTAGAGAAATGTAGCCCAGTGTAGATAAACACAATTTGACGCTTTTGATATAAAGTAACTGTCAGCTCTTTATGGTCAATCATCAACGAGCAAACCACGAGAAAATTCAAGTATAGGCTTCCTTGTGATAAATCAACAAAACCTGCATAAGATTGCTGTTAAAGACCGGCATGTCTGTGAAGATTCACTTGAAAACTAGGCTTCCAGTAACCACACATTGATGGAAAGCCAAAAGATATTTCTGGGAAAGGAGGAGCATTGAATTGAAGTAGAAGATCTCGCCATTACATAGGCCGGGGGTTGCATTGTATATTGTGTAAATCGTTCAAAACAAATTGTTCTGTCAAGACAATATGGTAGGCTCATCATTACTACCCCTTCTAATCTGTAAGAGAACAACTCCAATTCAACTCAATATTGCTCAAGTCTCAAATCAAGATACCTGTTAAAATTATAAGAAACAAGAGTGTGAAATAGTTTTTTATCTTGTACCATCATTGATCAAGTTGTGGTCTATCCATGACGACATTTATGGTAAAACTTCTCGTAAGGCGATCGTCTACAAATTGGCTGTACAAGAGCTTCAAATTTTGGCCTTGAATAGTGAATTGATCCGTCTTGTTCTTGATCTACTCTTGCCTCTTTTCTCGTCCGCTTTGCAAGGCATTAGATCCTTCTCCACGCTACATAAGCTTCTAACTATGTGCCCAAAATGACAGAGGCTTTGCTTTATCAACCCGAGGATCCAAGCGTCCAACTGGGTAACATCGGGCCTATCACTCATACTTTAGTTCTTCAATCTAACGATGAAACTCTTAATAATCTTCTTCATCGCCACAATTCAAATGTGTCAATTCTTCTTATTTCATCCTTATTCGCATCAGGTCAAATACCTTGAGTGATACAACCGTTATGTGTGCTAGAATTTATCTTTCTATGAGCTTCCTTGCGCTAAATTCAAAGAATGCAATCTAGCTTCAGTGATGTCCCTCTATCCTTCAAGATCAGTGAACTGAAAACTGTTTCTAAAGCCTCAGCCAAACGATCCAACATTTTGTCCATCATTCATCCAACAAATGTTGGATCGAAGTTTCTATTGGGTAGCCAAACGATCCAACAAATGTTGGATGAAAATATCTGACACTTGAAACAGGATGGCAACAGCCTTAATCATAAAAGTTCTACATGACCATCACATGACCCAGCCTAACAACAAGACAACATCGTTATATGTACGAAAGATGCAAATTTGCCGTGAAGTTAACAATTGTGCGAATTGTTGAAGATGAAACTTGTCAAGCGAATCGAGAAAGCTTGTCAAGTTGGCTAGAAGATAAATGAACTTGAGAACGAAGTACTATAATCTCTTTTGCATCTCTTTTCATAGATTTCCTGTGCTCATCGATGTATTTCAGTGCTATGTATGTGTGGTGTGTCTGTTTAACACAGCAGTGTTACTTAAACTCTAAAGTCTTAGGAACATTTTAGTACTGGAATCATAAAAAAGCTAAGGAAGTTTCAGTTATCGGCCAAAAAATTTTCTTATAAAAATGTGTACTTCTAAAGTAAAACAAGAAGTCAAGATGAAAGGTTGAACTTTGAAAAACAACTGAATATTCTTTTAACACTATGTAACGAAATAGTTTCCACCCACATAGGCCAGCTCCCAGCCCGGTGCCCAGCAGAGTACCAGGCTTTTTCACTTCTTTTCTGATGTTATCTACCTACAGGCACTGGTAGGAGTGTTAAGCATACTATTGTTATGAGCACAAAGGAGTTTTCGCATTGGAACTATGGGAGACTTTGCCTAACTAACCTTGCAAAGCTCCCGTAGTGAAGACAAATTACCAAATAACCCATAGAAGAATAGGAGCAAACGTCATAAAAAGAGATATGGATTTTGTGCAAAGGTGATGGACTTATGTAAACTTGCAGAATTTGCAATAAATCTCATAGTGTTTAATACCTGAAGAGGAATGTTGTTTGTTATCTATTCTTGAATTAATACTTTGCGAAGATTTTGACCGTATTAACAAGTTCTGAAAATTCTGTTGGATATAGACCAGAATTAGTGGGCTTCTGTGGCTTAATGTCAACCCTTTCAAACTGTCTCTATATTGGAGCTGGGTCAATGTGGAATACAATTGTGTGCTGTGAGCCCCGTTTCTCAATGTGGGCGAGAATAAATGGGATAGGGGATATAGATGTATTTTGTGCAGTGATTTTGCTCCTGCTGACTGACCATGAGCTCATTAATAAGGACAATATTAGTTGGCACAATGGGACAGTAATGTGTAAAGCTTTGTGTGAAGAAAATATGGCCAGGCCCATGCTTTTTCATAAGTGAAATTACTACGTAAAGCCAAATATGATTAATGTATGAACATTGAATTAAGTAGCCTTGAGAATAATGAACATTTTTGACGGACTCTAAGGCCATTGTTTTGAAACAAAGCACTAATGAATCAATTCATTACTTTGATTATGGAATTTATATTGGGATTCTGAAGTTTCTCATTCATTTTCCAAAATTAACATTAAATACTACCAGCCTCTGCTGTCTTGAACCCTGATTTTGCTGAAAGTTCTTGTATCACATTTTACAAATCGTCTATAAGTCACAGACAAGAAAAATATGAAAACACGTTGTAGATATATGTAAATATATATTTATTTATAAATATATACTTGTATATAAATATATATATATATATATATATATATATATATATATATATTTATATATATATTTATATATATGTTTAAATCCATTGATATATAAATATATGTATATATAGATATTTAAATATACATATATATTTATTTAAATATATATATATATATGTCTATTATTTAAGTTTGTATGTTTGTGTGTATGCATCATCAAGCAAATGTTGTTACTTCCTCAATAAAGTTCTTAACGTTAGCCTTTGTATGTGCACTCTGCTAAGGTATACAAACCAGAGCTAACTCAGCTATTGCACACCTCTTTCATTCAGCCCTTCTCCATTTTGACAGAATGACAATAGGGAAACGAGTGTTTGTGTATCAAATTGCAGTAGATAGTCAACTTTTAAGTTTGTGGTTTTGTGTCCACTTTGATACATGTGTAATAAAGGCCATAGATAAAAGGAAAATTATCAGTGCCTTACAATAGACAGTGCTGTTCTACACCACACTCATTGACTGAAACCACCATAGTCAAGATAAAAATGTATCAAGCGATGAGCCCCTAAAGTTTGTTATCTTTCACGACAGTAAAGCTAATTAGCGTCACCTGTCTTGCATTTGGTAGAATGGCTTAAAACAAAGATGGCTTTCACAAAAGGTTGCTAACGACTAAATAAACAAACTGCATGGAACTTGCTTAGAACAGGCGTTCAGCTAGGAAGTTTCAAGGAGCAGAGATCTAATCCACAAAGATGGGAGTACTGAGAAGCTTTAAAGATTTAGATATGAAAGAAATATCAAAGAAGTGCTATTGATGTTGTAGCTTTCAATGAGACTGTTGATTGGAGGCAGACCTTCCTAACGAATATACCATAAAATAAGCAGTTGGACAATTTGTAAAGAAACAGTGTACCATTTTTTCTATTATGAAGAAGGACAATATCTAGACCAGAGGTTCCCAAACTTTTCAAATTTTTTTATATGGCAGTCCCTTGCTGCATACTTTTCCGAATCATGGCCCCGTCGAGGTATAAATATATATGTTTTGATATATATAATTTCACAGAAAAAAATATCTGCGGTGATACAGGTTAGTAAACACAGCTATTCAGCGAGCTGAACAAGCGACAAAAGCTCTGCACGATCCCATGAAACCCTTCTCGATTGCTCTGAGACCCTTTTGCCATCCGGTTTGGGAGCCATTGTTCTAGACCCCCAGGACCCCCTCAGTTACTCGCCTGATGAATGTAAAATTATTAGCTGACTATCTGATTAACGAACTTACCAGTTATTTTTGTAAGGAATTAAACTAGCCAAATATGAATTAGATAATTAACCAATTAACTAGCTAAATAATTTATTAACTAAGAAACTAACTAATTAGCTTATTAAGTAATTAAATAGCTAACTAACTTACTAGCTAATTGGTTCATTAACTAACCAATCAGTTCACTAGCGTACTAGCTAGCCAACGAATTAACTAACTAACTAGATAGCTAACTAACTAACTAACTAACTAACCAACTAATGAACTAAGTAAGCAAGTAGCTATCAAACTAACTGCACTACTAGATGACTAAGCGGTTAAGTAACTAAAAACTAAAAACTAATGTCCAATAAGTTAGTAGAAAGTAACCAAACCAACTATCAGATATGATAGTTAACTAGCATAGATCGTTTCCAAAATCAACTCAGATTTTGTGCATTACTTTATAGGTGATGTAATATCATTTAAGTGCAAATGAGCTAAGGATGAGCTCAATTTTACTGTACCACGCTGATTTTTAGCGTAGGTCTTAAGTAAATTGCATAAAAGGAACAGAGCTTTGTTCTGACAATTTTAATCTCGTTTCGTGCGGAGTATTATGGGAAGCATGAGCTACTGATGATTCTTTTCAAGGAAAAGAAATGAAATCAACTGTCTCAAACTTTTAGACTTTGTACGTCATGTGCTACACGCGCTTTTTTTATAAGGAACCTACCTCAAGGCCTAGTTCTAAAAGTTCCTTATTTGTAGACCTCAAATCAGCAAATTGTAGTGCCAAAAGTTCCTTAATAGTTCCTTAATTTTCACTCCACATTTAGTGCCATACATATGGTACGGACAAGTAAACATAGAAGTTCTGAATTTTGCCTTTAATTTTGCCTATAACTTAAGACCAATGGAGCATGCAACACTTGACACTAGCATAGCAAACAATCTATGCTGATTTTGGCTGCAAATGGATGGAGCCGGCTTCCTACTTCTTGATTGTTTCCTGTAATAAAAATTTTTCAAATTGAAAAGTTCCTGAGAGAATTTTCCTTTAGTAGTATGAGTTCTTTACATATTTCAGCATTCTACATGTAGGTTCCTTATAAAGTGGTTCCTTATTAAATAAAAAGCGTGTATTCTGCATGAAGAGAACAGGTCCTTGACGAGATGAGCCTACAGCGGTATGAGTTCCAGCCTCTAGCCTTTCGAGGATTCCTTAATTTAAATCAGTAGAGAAAATTAAACGTGATATGAAGCACCAAATTGTGACGCACAAAGAGATTCCGGCTCGAGAAAAGCTAGCCAGTTTCCCAATTACCTGCTATGGTGTTACCATGTTATGTTTTAAAATCACTGTTGAAGAATCGAAAAAATCAATTCAAACATCTCCTGAACCAAATTTGTATTTTTAGTGCTATTGCTGTTTACTTTTGTGCATTCAGTAACAAAAATTTATTTGTTATCATCTTCCTTTTTCAGGCCAAATATTTGTGTTGAAAGGATACCAATTGGATTTCAAACATCATGTGTGATGATCAACTACAGACATAACTGTACAATGTATGTCAACAATGAACACCCACTATCACACTTATAAATGCGTACAAACCATTCTTATCATTTACCTCATACAAATGAACCAACCCCAAGTAAATGAGGGCCATATAGGCTGGATCATTCCGCCATACTTCTATTCATCGTTCTCTATTCACGAGCATTCTCATACAAATGAACCAACCGCAAGTAAATGAGGGCCATATAGGCTGGATCACTCCGCCATACTTCAATTCATCGTTCTCTATTCACGAGCATTCTCATTTTTGTGACTTTCAATACCATGATACCTAATCGCGATAACATAACTGCATTACATTGATATGATATTATCAGTATTGATCAAATAGGAGAGAGGGAACAGCTAGGATCAGCGTATTTAGTTAGGTATAAAGTTGATCAGGGCTGTTCCGAGAGAATTTCAGGAGGGGGTGTGGCTAATTTCGTTTGCCATCTTTAAGTCAGAATCGTAAATACACACCTCTTTTATAAGAATACATAATTTTTTGCTGAACTTCAATATTCTTAAAAACTTTTAGGCTTGAGCTTAAGAATATTGCTAAATTATTCTTACCAGTCCCACCCTTCGTAATGTGGTCATTCATTCATTCATTCATTCATTCATTCATTCATTCAGTCATTCATTCATTCATGCCAGTCCCTCAGCTCATAAGAGCTGTTGAACAGGGGATTATCTTAATTTAACTCAAAAAACGTATCTAACAATTTATGAAATAAATAATGTCACTAGTTAAAACAAGATTTAATATAACGTAACAAAGCAAAACAAGAATTTAGCAAATTAGCCATCATTTCATTGGAGCTGTGAAAGCATATTCTTCAGCTTCGTCTTAAACGATGGGAAAGTACAAGCTGATTTACAGTGATATGCTAATGAGTTCAGAACCGTTGCCCGTAAGTATGTAAAACTGTTCTGTACGCATTTTCGTTTTGTTTTCATTCACTAGATGATGGAGCTATCAGTTGTAAAAGTTTCATAATTATCACATAAAGAATCCATTGGGACAGCCCCCAGTAATGACCGAAGTCAGACGCTTCCTCGCCAGATTGACTTAAAGAAAATTCCCGGCCTTCTGCTGTTTTCCCCGCTGAAACTATACGTATAATTCATGGGAGTTAGAAATGATTAACACTTAAATTGTGTTCTCTTGCACCATAAGTTCTTTTTTCGCCGAAAATTTATAATTTGGAAATTTCCCCCGCATGTTTTCAACATCTAGCGGAGTTGTTATTGAAGGCTTATTAGGAAATAAAATTCATATCACTCCCGTACCGTTAACAAATACCTTGATGACAACATTTTGCGACTTTAGGACCTCACATTATCGATCAGTGTTCTATTGCTGTCCTGGTTTCACTGCTGTGCTGGACAAGCCTGGATGCCCATATGGTATGGTAGAATTCAGCATTTCATTTATTTGTATGGTATATTTGGAGCCTGTTCACATGAGGTGTGCCAGCTCACTGGAATGAGCTAGCTCACTTGGGAGGGAGGGATGGTTCTTAACTTGAGTCCATATGAAATTTTTCATCTCACTTTGGTGGGTCAGCTTCAGATTGAAGCCGAGACTCTATTTGGCGAGGTTTCATATTTCTTTTCCATGTTCTGAGCTCTCATTTACGATGACCGTTTTGCAATGTGTGCACTTCAATCACGCAGTAATATCAAATTCACCTCATCTGATTGGGAGTGGGCTGGCCCAATTTCCAAATAAATGAAATTTTGTCAATCTAACCCAACTCATATGAACAAGCCATAAATATTTAATGTATTATAGGGGTATCAAAGTTACTAAGTAGATTTCGAGATCTAAGGTGACTTTTGAACAAAATATGGTTTCCATTATAGAGGATAATGTGGCAAGCACAGTTCAGTTTCAATGTAACCACTTAACTGCTATCAAGGTCTTTGCATAGTTCGGTTGTCTTGAAATGCAAAAAACCTTCTGTTTCGAGGTGAAAACTGACTTGAAGTAAACAATATCTGCCTCAAAGCAAAAGCCTTCTAATACTATCGAGTCTCTGAAAGAAATGTCAGAGTCTTATTGACTACAGAATGTTGCTTGCGATCTTATATCTTGACGCAAATTCTTTGTCATGACTTTATTTCAGAACTATATGTGACAAATAAGACTTTGATTCAAGAACTGCAGAGTTTGGACTTAGTTACATTAGAAGCACTTATAGAACAAGCTGGCCTGACAAAAGCACTTTCTGGGAAAGCAAAATTTACAATCCTGGCACCAAGCGAACAGGCATTAAAGGATCTAGACAAGGAAACCTTGAAAATGTTGATAGCAGACAAAAAGGCATTATCAAAGATTCTATTGTACCACGTGATTAGAGGTAAACTCCCATCTTCAGCTCTCAAGGACAATACGCTTGTAGGCACGATGGGTGGAAAGAACAAAGTACGAGTGAATCTGTTCTTTAATGACAGGGTAAGCTTCCATTACACAGTGCTTAGAAGGCCTTTGATAATTAAATCTAAGAAGAAAGTTAAGAATTGAGACTAGGATTGTACCTTTGAATAAGAAGACAATCCTATTCTCAATCCTAGCCTCAATCCTAGTCTCAATCCTAGTCTCAATCCTAGTCTCAACCCTAGTCTCAGTTCTCAGCTTCCTTCTATTCCTATGGTTCTCTTTTAGGCACTTTTGTAAATCTAAGAATGACATGTTTTTTGCGAGTTACTCAAACAAGTGGCAAATAGGGCGACAATCTACTGCACTTCAAAGGTCTTTGATACGCACATATTTGAATGAGAGTTACTCAAACAGTGGCAAAATAAGATGACAATCTATTATGCCTTAAAAGACTCTTGATAAGTCCACCTTGTAATGACATATTTCATTAGAGTTTGTCACATATGTTATATCTATCGTAATAATATTAAAAATTTGCGCTAGAAATATTCTAGATCTCATTCACCAGGTAGGGCATGACAGTAAAAGCCTCAATACAATCAGCAATCATAAATGCTTAAAGCTTCAGAAGCTCTAAACTTGTCCAATCCTTATCTAACATATAGAATACTAATAATTATTAAACATGAAAAGATTATATATTGCAAAGAAGTCTACAGATTATTGCAAAAGTGGAAATTATTTACATTTATTTATTTACATTCTTAATCACATGTTTGCATTCTTACCTACTTAAATACCCGCTTGCTTGCTTACTTTATTGTAGTTTATAACGTTCAACGGAGCCCCTGTCCGTAAAGCAAATAAAGGGGCGAGTAACGGCATCATACATGTCATCGACAAAGTATTGATACCACCTACGCTTACTGGAGAGAAGATACTGGCTGGATTAAAGGAAGTCTCATTGTTCAGAAAAGCTCTTGCAATGAACAACATATCTATCTCAGAAGGGCAGACTATCCTTGCACCATCGAATAAAGCCTTCAACAAGATCGATCCTACGATATTCGAAAGATTACTCCAGTCACCAAAATGCTTGAAGGTCTGTTCATAGCTTGAATATTAAGTAAAGGTTTAGATCAAGTAGATGGGATTTTACAGTGAAATACGCATGCTTTAACAGGTTACAACTTTAGTGCACCCGAAATTCCCCTCTTCTCTCCAGGGATACTATGGGTCATGAAGAAATTTTACCCGTTGAAACTGGATGAAAGTGCATACGGATGAAGGATGCTTTAACCATCCATCTGTACTGATGTTCCATATATGTATAATCTATCTAAACGTACCATATGTTTTATATAAGTTCATTGGACTTGCTACTTCATTTTTTTCAAATTTCAATTAAAGACCAGCTTTCTTTCTCTGCTATTGATGTTTGAGTAATCTCTTAGGTACGATTTGAAAAGTTATACTCGCAAGACGAAGTATAGTTCTGACTAAACGAGAAAATCAAATATGATAAAAGGGTTATAAAATGATATCATGAACATATTTAAGACCTCAATCTAACTCTCTTGGGATGGCATGGTAAATTCATTGCATGTAAGTCTAAGGTAATATGTTTCTCTAAACATGCTCCAGTTTCATTTTCCCACTTAGACTTCAGTGCAGACCTTAGTTCATGAAATTTGACTCGGGAGCTCTTTGGGATACAGGTTTTTCAACACTATGTTTGCTATCTTTTGCTTTTGAATAGCTATTGCTATAGCCAAGTTACTCATATTCACTACATGACTGTAGGCTAGCATTTTCTTGCTTAATAAGTATATTCCAGAATGGTTTCAATGAATTAAGTATCCAGTAATGTTGCACGATTTTCAATTTAGTGGATCTGTTTCATTCCGTTTAGAAAAAGACTACATGCTCGTTTCCACTCATTTTCGGATTTTACAAGTGAACTCATTGTTCCTACTCCACACATATAGGATTAAATTATCCACTTACAGTTCACCAAAGGATATTTCGATTGGAGTACCGCAGGGCTCTTTAATGGACCCTTACTTGTCACACTCCTTATAAAAAACTATTTCTTTATAGAAATGGAGTCCGAGGTATGAAATTCTCCCAGTGACGCTACAATTAATGTACGTGACGCATTTATCCCTCGAAATTCCAAATAATGCTTTTAGGAGGAAAAGATGAGTTAACTATGCCTACATATTAATGGGCACTTAATTCCATCAAGTACGCAAGCAAAGCTTCCACTTGTGAACATTGATGACTCATTTAAATTTGAAGCTCATATTAAAGGACTATACAGTCTAAAAGTTCATGCATTTGGAAGATTACGGCCACTTTTAGGAGAACAAAAGTCGAAGTTGATTTTAAACTCAATAATGCCCAATTTTTCATATTATCCTCTAATTTGGCTATTATGTAGCAAAGGGGCAAGCAAGGAAATTAACAGGACTCATACGCGTGCACTAAAAGCCTTGTATGGAAATTATGAATCTATGTTTGAAGAATTTTTAGAGAGAGACAACACAGAAAAAACCTACAAATGTTTATCGTAAAGTTCTACAAAACAACTAACCATCTAAACCCTGAATACATGAGGGAATTCTTTGCAATCTTTGTAGTAATGAATAATATAAGATCCCCTCCGTGAATTCTCAACGTTACGGAATATGCTCCCTATCATTTGGAGCAAGTCTATTGTAGAATACAGTTAATGATGAGATAACATTAGCAACTCCAGAAATGAAAAGAAAGCCAACGATAAAAAGTTTCAAATATGAATATTAATAGGAATATCAATCCGAATGTTCGCGTACCTCAAAACTTTCGCATATGTATGGACTGGGAACAATAAGTTTGCATGCGAAATATGAATTTTAAGTTGAAGTGGGCCTAAAAGAGTAGACATTGTTCACTGGAAAGTAAGAAAAGGCCTTTTATATTTTTCTACTTCGTTAGTTTGCTAAATCTTATCTAGTCCTTGCTTCAATTTTTGCGAACAGAATCTACTCTTAAATCACATCTTGCCAACACCAGTATTCACAACAACCCTTGATGACAACGAGTCACTTGGCCTCAGAACAAAGGAGGGTACGGCCTACTTTCTCAAAAAACGTAATGGTACAGTGAAGATCGGAGAAGCTACACTTACAATGGCTGACGTGCTAGCAACTGATTCAGTTATTCATGTGATTGACAAAGTTCTAGTTCCAACTTCAGGTATCAGTAAAAACTTTTTAGAAATGTATGTATGATATAAGGGAAGCATGGGTGAGTGGTGGAGTGTTTAGAGCGCTTGACTGCTGAACGGAACATCGATGGTTCGAGTCAAGCTCTCGGATCTTAGTTGAGATGCTCGCTCACTGTCCATCTATCAGTAAATGGGTAACAGGTGGCAACACTGGGGAGATAAAGGCGGGAAAGAAAGGAACTTATCACCCTACCTCACTATACCAATAGCCCAGGATATATGCCCTCTCTAACAAGCATTCCCTAACGTACGCAATCGTATATGAGAATAACCTTTACTTTTGCTACAGAAATGATCAAATAATGATAACATTCATATGTATTTCTTCATAAACACTTCCGTGAAAGTCATTTAGGACAACAAGAAATATATTTCGTTCACCATATCAACTTAACAGACATATTTTGAAAACAGTTTCCCAAGGAGAAAAGGATTGGCTTATATTTGAAGAAGTACACCTCATTGCCAGAGCTGTTCCAAGAGAATTGCCGTACTGGGGGTGTGGCCAATTTATTTTGCCCATTTGGAGTCACAATCAGAAATATTCGCGTATGCCACAAATAGATTTTGCAGACTGCTGTAAGAATTCTTATCGATTTGCCATTGAATATATTTCCAAAGGAGCTGTTGCACCCCTTAGCCACAGACGTAGTGACGCCCTGCTGATTGCTAATAGATTCATGTAGCTGAAATGCATGCAAACGACTTCTGCATCGTTGTACTAAAATTCCCCATAATGTCCCCTACACTTGTAGCATGAAAAAGTGTTTTAAAAATGACTCAATTTTTCGCAAAGTTATGAAATTCTGTAAAATGATAAGTTTAAATGCTGATTATTCTGCGCAAAATTATCGATGAATCGATTTGTGTTGAAAGACTGGTCTTGATACAAAACCGAGCGAAGGAAACAAAAAATTACATGTGCAGCAAAATCATCCCTTCTGCGAACTGCTAACATGTAGATGTCACTGGAGCCACATGTTAAGAAAATGCATTTTTAAGTAAATGAAAAAGCTGAATGCTCAACTGTTGGCTAGGAGTGCATACTCTACTCTTCCCTACGTTCCATGATACTCAACCATTGTGAGCTGACAACCCTGTTCGAAATTGTAAGAAACACGCCTATATTTATTTAACGGGAAAGGAGGCAGCATAGTGAACTTGATTATGAAAACCTACAGTGTTCCATTTTGGTTGACACATATAGTCTTCTGTCAATTGCCAGGTTCGACCAGAAGTATATAGATTAAGGTATAAGTATATATGTCCAGTGACAACTGCATATTAAAGCGCAGTTTCGAGGTTGCATTTCTGTAGTGTCGATTAATAGCGACTGTAATGCGACTGTAGTTCGACCATAATGCGCAATACTCGCCATATCTAACCATTTGGTCAGTGCCTAGCTCAAATGTAGCATGTGTCGCATTTATCTGGCACTTAGTGCGTTAGGTGGTTTTGCTTCGACGGTTCGAAAATGCGACTTTAACATTAGCCCTTTATTGAATTACTAGTTGAGCTATTGTAGATGTTTAGACTTGCAAATATCATAGCTTACCTGTCTGATTTGATTCCTCCGTTTTTCGACAGCTCTTACCGTTCTGGAGGTGGCAAAGCAGCGTGGTGCTCATTTGTTTTACAGACTCATCAAAGAAACAGGCATTAGATCACTAATCAAGGAGTCCGGGAAGTATACACTCTTTGCACCAGCAGACAATGCGTTGAAGAAATTTGTTGGCAACACTTCGTCCTCTGCCCTGTCGAAGATATCAGAAATCTTAAAATACCATATTGTCCCGAAATCGGTACAAACATGTGATTTTAAGACTGATTTACTTCTGGATACATTGGATGGAAAGAACAAAATACGAATCAATGTTTATGACTATGGACTGGTATGTAGGGTTTATTAGAAGAGTTTACCGCATACAGCATGCAAGATTGCACATTATGTAGATGACATTGTACCGATTTATTGGCAACTTCCTTAATGTGAATACATAGTAATACCTTGCTGCGGACCAATAAAAACTAAACTGCAGATCGCAACTGGCCCGAGTGCCGTAGTATTGACACCCCGAACGCAAACAGTTAGCAAAAACATACATAGCAGTTATGGGACTATCGTTTCTGATCTAATTTACGTTCTGGGACTCTGGGATATAGACTATCAGTTCTAATCCATTTCATTGCTGGCTCTCTTGTGAAAGCCATGCATGTAGAGGACTGTCGTGTAAGAGCCCAGCTGATCAGAAAAACGAGTTGAGTGGAGAATTATAGTACTATTTACAAAACCTAGTTGTCTACTTCATGGCATACGAGCTAAAGTATCGCTCTAACTGAACACCGACGAAGTATTGAGAGGGGCAGCCCTTCAGTCGACATTGTTTTATTTTCATTCATGAGCATGGTTCAAAAACAGGGGTTAGAAAGCCATGTCGAAAAGGACCCAGAACCAAGAATGGAACTCAGATTAGCAACATTCAGCTCAGATATTACAGCTAGGCACTCTTTAGAGACTAGCTTGACTTACGGTGGTACTCTTTTTCAGGCATCGTGCTAAGTCAGAAGACTAGTTTGGAAACTGGTTCTGGTGTCCTAGCTTCTGGTGCTTATCGTATTTTGCAACATAAAAGGAGAATGATATAGCTTGCGTGGCAGATTTATCACAGAGAAATCTAAGGGCAAATTTAGCATCATTAGAAGCAACTACCATCTACCATTTTACTTGGAAGTTAAAACAACAATAAATTAATGACATAAACATTTTTTGAATAATCTGTTGGTGCTGAAGGATTTTGTGAGTGCACGAAAAAGCAGAAGCATTTTAATGGCTCCATCCATATTCAGACTACTATTTTATCCTGAAAACGAAGGTGACTTTCCTGACTACATATCAGAAATTCATAATATTTTTCCTCACCAACCAGTGTTACAAACCATGCTACTGACCCCCACAGAAACAATGAAGATTAAGAATTGTATACCAGTGATGTTAATGCTGCTCTTAATTAGTAACTTGTACGCAAATAAAAAGGTGGTTTGCTTCCTTTGGCATCTGTTTACAATGTGCAGAGTTGCCTGTTGGGCACCAAAGAAGTCCTTTGCACAAATGATAAAAATTCTTGACTTCTCTACATGTGTCAATATAATTTCTTGACTTTTCCTGACTGCCCTTAAATACACAGTTTTTCCTGATTTTGCCTGACCATATGAACCCTGTTTTGGAGCATACTGAAAGCACTTCTTTCCTATACCTTTCGTGATATTATGAAATATCGTTCAACGGTCGAAAGATGCTGCGGATGAACTCTCGTGATATGAGTAATTGTGTGTCAACTGGTCTGTTCTGATTCACTTTTCGGTCGGCTCTCAGACAGTTCATACAATAATGAAAAACTGACTGAAAAAACAAGGAAAGCTCTTACGTTTGGGCTAACGTTATATTTGAATCTGACATTACCAGTAAGCTTGAAAAATACAAAACATTTTATTTTATTAAAAGGGTACTTAAAGACTAGTCGTGTAATTGTGATATTGGAATACATTTGTTTCTTTTTATATTTATTGGAGTACTGCATATTTGCTTTCATCTATACTCTAGAACAACGCTGTCCAAGGTGTTTGTCTGAGCTCTTCCAAGTGTAATGTTGAAGCTTGCAATGGAGCCGTTCATATAATATCCGAGGTACTCAAGCCTGCAAAGGATGAATTGAATGATATTGTAACCAAGGACAAGCGATTCACAGCATTTGCGGCTGCTCTTCAAAAGGCTAAGCTAGATTCCATGCTAAAAGGAGACCAACCCTTGACTATTTTCGCGCCAACAAACACAGCGTTCAGCAAACTTGAACCAAAAGAGTTGGAAGACCTGCTCGCTGACGGTCAGCGCCTGCGAGGCTTGCTCAAATATCACATCGTGCAAGGGACATATTTCCGCTGCGCTTTTGGTCATGAATGCCCGCTTGTTTCAGCCAATGGCAGAAGCATCTTGATCAAAATGCTGAATGATGTCATTAACGTGAATGGTGCAAAGTTAAGTGGCAAGGAAATTGCTGCAAGCAATGGCATCATCTACCCAATTGATTGCGTTCTCTCGCCGAAGTATAGACGCTCTCTTTTCAGTGATATTTGGCAAATGTTTCGCTTCTGATGGACAGTTAGGATTCTGGGATACTCCAGGATGGTATCAGAAGTGGTTTCGACAAGTGTGTAGCCGTAACTCATTCTAGTATTGGGACCCAGCATAAGTGAGCACTCACCTTTACTTAATCTAGTACAAAAGACTACGGGACTTGAACTAATAGTACTCTCCTTTATTGCCCAACTGCCGTCAAAGGGCGATTTTTGTGGGTTTTGTTCGACGTAGCCATCTCAATGAACTTAACGAGCTAGTACAATAATCTTTGGTTGATAATAAAATAATTCTGACTTCAAAAGTATCCAAACGACGATTTCCCTGTGTTTTGATAGCACACTCATCTGATCATCAATTTACAATTCTCATCGTTAAATCTTTCTTGCTGTTCATCTTAATTTTGTATAGATCATCTGCAGGTAGACAATCAAGTCATTTTGTTGGAAACTCATTCTTTTGGTGAGTTATTTCTTTCTGCTTCTTTAGCCTTAGGTCATGTAGCATTACCTGAAAAACTGAAACTGCAACCAAAGACTACTACTCATGTAGCTCTACACTTGAAACTATCATGCTCACTCACGCTGGATCACGTTGTGTAGAGAACAGGGCATCCTGGAACTTAGATTAGCAGGCTAAGCCCACGAGGCCCTATCGCATTCGAAGCCAGTTTTGGCCTGTAAACCAAAACGGGAACTATCCGATAGGTTCTTACTCTTCTACTCAGACTCACTTGTGTCCATTTGGATTTCGAGGACCACTAGTAAAATTTTTCACAAAAGAGGGATAAAGCTAGTGGAGCATAACATTGGCCTTTTTTACTGGTACGGGGAGAGGGCCAACCGAGGTAATGGCAAAGTAGTGAGAACATTGAAAGATACCCTGGTAGGGATGAACTATCAATGGAGTCTGTACTAACCGGAGATTGATCTAAGAAAATGATGTGTGATTAGGCTTACTGTATCATTATACCCTTTATAGTTATATCTTCTTGGTCTACTTTCTAAATCGGAACAGAGACAAATCCATTTGAACAAGAAGGGTTTTTAAAGTAAATTTGATTTGAACGGTAAAAAAGGTATGATAAACTGAACAATTTATGGGAAGAATTTGACTATCCGGATTTAACTGCTCTCAATTTTGACTTTGCCACTTGTCATCGAAGAAAACTCAGCAAAATGACGCGAAAAATTTTGTTTTGTTCAAGTGCAATGATTGACTAACTATTCACTGATTTTACTATAGATACAATCATATGGAATCTATATTCTTTGCACAACACAGCAGTTTTAAATATACCCATAGCGTGTTTTCAGATCTTTACAGAACCCTAAGTCTTAACTTTGTAATATTGAATATCGAGATTATTTTGAGATACCTCGTCAGAATTTCCAATAATATAGACTAGTTAGCTGGTTCCAGGCTTGGCAATTCTGTGTATATAACAGGTTCCATCTCCCTAGCCTAGATGTTCTTAATCGCCTCTACGTTACACTGATTCCGAGATAAGCAAACAGGCGAACCGTGCATACTCTCAGATAAGTAAATGCAAGTGTTGGATGCAATAGCCAGGGAACTGGTGCCGTCAGTACATGCTATCTTGAACTCAAGCAAAATCTTATTCAGTGGACCACCCCTGGACCCCAGTGGTTCAAAATACGACTCCAATTATGCCTGCAACCAGGAAGAATCTGGAGTTTCTGTTTATTCTGGTGTAAATAGTTTTCTCCTACATAGGACTCTGGAATATTAGATTCGTATAGAATGTACGTTATTGCAGTGAGGTCTGCTTGTAGTGCAAAATACTACAAAATATGCATGCAAGCGATGTGTGCATACTACCAAAGATAATTACACAAATGTATAGACGCTACATTCTGAATCATAAGACTCACTACAGGTGACCAATGTAAAGCAGCCCCAAACTGATATAACGATGTTCACAGAAAGGGCACTTAAGTTTCTTTTGATTCTGCATTTGTCGGTTCCGCACAATTGACACGTGTAACTAATGCTTATTTGAGCAATAACGCTGTGCGTTCTAACCTTGTAAGAAGGTTACTCTTGACTCCCGAATAAACGTCCTCCTTCCCCCCAGTTACTAATTTTTGAAAAAACCCACCCAGGACATCCTTATTCCAGATCACCCGTTTATTCTATCGAGTATGAAGTAAAGTGAGAAATCGTGCTTTTCATTTTGTTTACAGTTGAAATGAGTTCTGAAATTCATCCTAGCTATTACAATTAGTGGAATTCTCCACCCACCCCAGCTGTTCCAACCCCCCGTTCATTAGGTTCTTAGGAAATCTCCAGCCCCGGTACTATTCCAGTCCCCATCTATTAGGGACTTAAGAGTATTGTTCCAAATATCGATCCTATATACAAACAATTTCTGAAGAGTAAACTATAAGCAAAAAATCTACCGACTTTTTTTCAAAAATGAAGTCAAAAAGACAAATCATGCTTGCTCTCCTCTGCATCATTGTAAGCCCAAATGTCATTCCACTTGGAAGTGACATTTGGATTTGGCAAAAAATAAACCTCTCCATCTTCGATGTTCTTTGCAAACTGTCTTGGGGAAGAGGCTGTTAGTACATGACTTTGAACCACTGATGGTAATCTCGATTCAAACTTCTCAATACGGCCAGAACGCCGAACAGGCGTCAGTACCTGGCGGCCTAATGTCGATTTGAGCCTGAAACAAATAGAAAAACATACAGCTAAACAGCAACCAATGCTGGACGTTGATTTTATAGGGAAAAATCTCCTACTTTCAGCATGGGTGTTTCCCAATATTTTTTTCAAATCCAGCCGTAAATGTTTCCTAAAATTCTTCAAAACATAGATGATACAACAATGGGGCAAGAGATAGGGTGTTCAGACTATGTGAAAAGATTACTTAAGTTTACTGTGAAGTTCAGCCAGCTTGTTTTTCTCAATTGTTTCTTAAATTTTACTTTTTGAGCCTAAAGTTTCTTAAATACTTGCTTGTTATATACAAAATCCCAACCCCCCTATGAGACTACGTTGACTTCAATCTTTATATGCTTCAGCTTTTACAGTTGCAGTTGCTGGTCATTATTCTTACAATTATCTAAAAATTATAAATATATCTCTCAAGCAAGGCGACTGGAGATAGGTTAGATTATCTGAAATATTTCTTAAATATATTTAATGTTTGCTCGTTTTGAGCTTCGTGCTTCATATACACTTGCTTCTCATAAACAACGCGTATCGCATGTATTACATAAAAGTATAAAACAGATGAGAATACAAAAACGAATGGGTATCTATAGTTTACTATTCAAAATAAGTGATCGAAATTACCTTTTTCTGAATGGTGTGCATTCCAAAAGGCAGAATCGTATTAAAGATGATTTGAAAATAACATGCTGTTGACTTTCGGCGAATGTCACTCTTTTTCCAGGAGTCTTGGCTGCTTTGTTTAATGCATTATCCATTCCAGTATTATCTAAAGTAGATAATAGAATCTCAAGAGCTATACAGTACAAGATGGGACAACAACCGAGTGGCAGCACGGAAGGTCTATATTTTGAGGTATGCTTCTAGTTATGTTTGGATGTCCATTCAGCAGCAAAGGAGTACATGGTGAGGGCAATAAAGAAGCGAAGCTCCGGGGATATGAGCTCGACATCATACTAGAAGTGTCATTCGCTAATCGCTAAGGGATCATTCGCATATTACTCCCATCTCCGACTATTAAAATACCTATACACACCTAGTGACATGGATAAGGTCATCTCCCCGCCCTTATTGCTATTTGTTGCATACATAATAGCTTGATTGACAGAATAACTTGACTAACAAGTCTAACATTACCAAACATTATCGCTCAAGTACTCTGGACCTACTCGCCATTCACTTTTGATACCCATCAGAAATTTTCCCACCTTTCTTCCTATTCTGCACTATACATGTCCCCATCTTACATAATAATTTGATTGACAAGTTTAAGGCCATCGTTGCCAATCACCATATCTATTTTATTTTACAACTCCAATCATTTAACATTCACCTCGTCACCTGATCATGTCACGGCACATCCAGTACTCTGAAAAGTGCCAAGAGATCTTTCTCTTGAACGCAATTACTTTTTATTTTTATAACTGTACACTTGATTCTACGTTGCTCTCCCAGTGCAACCAGATATTTTTACGTGAATTGAACACGCATCCTTGCTTAATTTCTGCACTCATTTTATTTTACACGTTCCTTCACCAGTTCAATCTCTCTATGGCCCCTGATTCTGAACTAGATGACCGTACCTTATTCGCCATTCGAATCGAGTTGACGAGACTCAGCTGGACGAGAAAGGTAGCCATGAGCTTCTTTCTCTAACTGAGGACCATGCAACACATACGAATACCTTCACACGTATACTCTAACATTAAACGCAGTTCACCAAAAGTAATTGATGTTGGCTTTAAAACGCAACCAGAATATCAGAGACGTCATTATTTCCACACACATAGCATCCTCATCCTCTATGCAACGCTATAGAATTACAAATACATATACTTAAATGCACATGCCACAATATGTTATCTTTTCTTATACTGAAACTCTCATTTGAACTATATACAATTACGTTACGTATTCATTTGAACAATACGTGATATGATGAATAATGCGTCTATTTGGTCCTATGATTGGCCAATTAGTACCTAGTCACCATTGTTTACTTGAAGAGTCCAAGTGAGAAAATGAACTCTTTTTGTTTACACAAGACTGGGTTTTGAGTCTTAATGTAAACTGATTCCAAAACACCTAAATGAACGGACGATCTTGCTTGCCCTAGAATTTTCGGATCACAGGGGAAGCAAGATCGTCCTTTCACTTAGGTGTTTTGGAATCAGTTTACATAAAGACTCAAAACCCAGTCTTGTGTGTAACGAAAATAGCTTGTGGATATTTGTGTTAAGAAGATGTGAATGTAACTCTCAGTGTCAGTTGGGTGTGTCGTGATATTGGTAGTTAAGTTTGTGTCATGTGTTAGTTGCCAGACCTGCTGTGTTAGCGTCATAGCGTAGTACAAAAGAAGCAGTATACTATAAGCGAAGGAGTTCGTCGATTGAATGAATAGAACTGGTCATAATAAGTTGTTGTATTTCTTTAGGGGCTAGGCCCTCCAGCCTTACCTCACAAATGCCTTTACATGTATCCATAACAAAGAACCCACGGACGTTACATGTGTAAACGAAAAGAGTTCATTTTCTCACTTGGACTCTTCAAGTAAACAATGGTGAATAGGTGCTAATTGGCCAATCATAGGGCCAAACAGACGCATTATTCATCATATCACGTGTACCCGCATCTGGCTATATATTTCGGTTCACCTTTCGGTCGCTATCCGACGTTTCATACTCTGATGAGTGTCGGACGAAACAAGCTTTCAGTATGCTAAAGCAATGTTCCCGCTTTTTCGTGCTATAGTGAAGTTCTGTAGTACCAACAGACTTTTCGCATTAATAATTATAAAGAAATGCCTTTTTGTAAACCCACTGGTTTCTTTGTTGAGTCTATCTGTTTGTCTAGATCAGGGGTCCGCAACTGGCGGCGCACGCGCCACTTGTGGCGCATTCAGTAACGCGGAGTGGCGCGCAGCAAAAACAAATGAGGAAGGAAGAAAATTGCAGAATACTAGGGAATTATGAAAAATAAGTGTCAAACCCCATCTTTTATTTCAAAATGCATAAATATGTGCGTAGATAGTAATTCAAAATGCGTAAATATAGGTTACCAGTATTTTGATTTGTTTTCTGTACTTTCTAATGATTGGTCACATTTACATAGACATTGTATATATATATATATATATATATATATATATATATATATATATATATATATATATATATATATATATATATATATATATATATATATATATATATATATATATATATATATATATATATATATATATATATATATATATATATATATATATATATATATATATATATATATATATATATATATATATATATATATATATATATATATATATATATATATATATATATATATATATATATATATATATATATATATATATATTAATAACTGTGTCACCATACAACAATTTTCCTAACTTACGAGATGGAGGCATGCCGGGAGGCAGGTATATCAACTGACTGTGGCGCATCTTACTAGTTGAACTTTCGAAAGTGGCATGCAACAAATTTTACTTGCGGAGGCCTCGTCGAGATCAGTACATATAATTGCTTCATATATCTGTACCTTGTTGGCTTTAGGCAGCATGGTTTAGGGGCGAGAGTGCCCTATTTCTGTTCATTCGCCATCTTTGTATGCTTTACCACCATACCATGACATCTCTTTTCAAATAATCAAAGTTGAAGAAAATTGATCAACACAATGTGATATTAAGTGTACCTACCAACAGGATCAGAATTCGATTCAGTCAAGGTATCAGTTTCATGCTGAAGCTGTTCTCTCTTGAGCTGTTCCAAGTATTTGCATATCTCATCCCGAATGATGGAATGTGGCTATGAGTTTTATTGAGAAAATAGCTCTCAGTTCTACACCACACTACGCCATTAATCATGTAAAGTATGAGCAAATGAATAAGGGTCCTATGGATGTTTTCACAAAACAAGCAAGAGGTGCACGTGTATGCACTCACGTATCGACGTAAGAGAAAGTGTGGAGGAAGGAGGACAGCACTGGCGTAACCGATATAGGTTGAGACTAGAGCAACTTCTAAAGGTCCCCACGCTTTTGAGGCCCCAAAGAGGCCCTTTGGAAGTCCTCAAGGGTCAGTCTGGCATTTATTGGTTTGAAATGACATTTGATTAGCCGATATTCCCCCTTTGCAAGCTATTTAATGCTTCTTTTCTCCCTTATTGAAAAAGTTCCTATTATTTACTTTGCGTAACTTTGTTACAAAATGTCAAGCTCGAAAAAGCCCCAATGCAGAATATTCCTAAGGGTCCCAAGCCGTTCTTTTACGCCCAATGGAGGACAGACTTTCAGTCAAGCTGCAGATCACTCGCAAGCCTGTCTTTTGCTGGGTTCCCAGCTGCGCTAAATGTAGTTGTTACACTAACATATGAAACAAGAATCAATGGGCAGATCTGGGTCAATAGTGCTTGCAGAGTTTCGTAGGGTCTCAATTTGTGCCTACGAGTGGTGCTCGTGTGTTCCCATGCATTAATGAGCATTGCGACTACGGCTACCTTGTAATATACAATAAGGATATTACGGTGCTGTACCAGTATGATGACTTGTAACTGAATGCTATGATAAGGTTTGAATCACAGTAAAATATATTATTCACCAAGCAACTTTATTGTTTGGAATAAAAACTTCAAACAACTGGTTTGGCAATTATCTGCTAGGCCTATAAATCGCTATGTAGAACTTTGTTAATGAGGATCTGACACATTCTCTAATATGAAAGCTAGTAAGGAATATTGGTTTGACGTTTTTCTATGTAAACTGAATTGAGCAAGAAGAAATAAAAATGCGAATATAAGACGTAAAAGATACCCAAAGATTAAATTTCACCTCTCAATACAATGGCAATAATTCTATATTATGATAAATCATCAGCTATAAAGTAAATGATGACTTGCAGAGAAAGCATGGCAAAACTTATATTTAGGTTGCAAAACTTACTTGGGCATCAAAGGCATTTGCTTGCTCCAAAAGGCAGATAACTCTATCAACATCGTCTTTGATTGCAGCCAATCTGGAGCGAAGGATCCAAAACGAAGCCAGCCTGACAACGCCAGGAGACGTGGAGAGGATCAAATCGAGCTCTTCTTGAACTGCTTCAACCTCCGTTGGCTGAAAATACAATGACGACATTAATACGTAACGAATGTTTCCTAGGATGTAAAAACCACTTCAACGCTAATTCATGCAAGTTGAGCGTGCACGCGCGAGTGTGCATGTGTTGTACTTTAATGCGACAGAATGGCTTGGAGAAGAATATTTGATATAATTTGATATTAAATTCCCTAGGCACCATAGCCACGTCAATATAAGGAACGCCCTACAGCAGACTATACCAAAACACGCAATATTGCAATAGGTAAATAGACAGGAAAGGCATATATACAAACTCAAATAATCTTAATTATTTAAAATATTATCTAAAACTAAGCTGTTAAAAGGCTAGAACAAATAGAGCTGAAATTGAAATAATGCTAGAGATGCAAGAGAGAATAAGTCTTTCCTGCTGACGTTGCAGAGATATGTATTCTTAAAATAATTCTTAAGTTTTTAGAAGAATTTATTTGAAAGAAAAGATCATTGCATAGTTTAACAAATATGTGAGAGAACTGGTTCTGTTCAAAAGCCGATTTGCAATGGGGAACGGCTACATATATCTTTTCAAGGTACATTAAACAACATTAATATGTACATTTATATTCCTCTATAATTATCTACATTTGAATGCCTTGCTAGGTGTAGTTCTCTGCAGATCAGATCCAGAGTGCAAAAAGGCCACACTTACGTTGTTAACTCTCTCTATCATTTGCTGGAGTGATTCTTCGACAACTGCCTTTTCGAGTTCATTCATCTGTGGAATTCTCTTTTTAATTTGTTTTACTTCGTCATCGGCTTCTTCCTCGCTCTCCGACTCGAAGGTGAATGTTGTATTTAAACCAATCTCATCTTCATTGGAAGGCGTAGCTGGTTTCCTCTTCTTCCCGGGAGTTTGTCTGATAACTACAAATGGCTTTTTAACTGTATTTCTATAAAAAAGAAATAAGATAGTGTTAGTGTGAAAAATAAAACTGATCTGTACCAATAAAATTTCCTAGCTTGTAACACGTTTGTTCAAATCAATAAACATTTGAGGCAACAATTGCATTCAGGGCAAACTATTGGCTGCAACCGATAAATACTGACACATCAGTATCTGTCGATTCTGCCGCGTGGGGTCTATGTATTAGCTCTGCAATAAGATCCCTTCCCAACTATCTGGCTCAATGTTTTTCCTATGATAGTTATAGTTGTTCATTATCACCTTTGTTAGCACTGAATTGTAACAACTCGTTGATTAAAAATTAATATCTTATATAAGAAGTCTTGATATAGTGGCAGATTATAATAATTGAACAATGCTGGGCTGTTGAAGAGAAATACCTAAGGAGGTGTTTGAAAGGATGGTAATCATTTGCCATTATGCTTAAACCTGGAATTAACACAGTTTGGTTTAAGCATCAAGGCGTCTGAAATTATCAACTATTTGCCCAGTGATGATGTCTTTTCACGAAAAAAAAAGTGATCAGCATTGTCATATAGTAAACAGCGTGATTAGCAACACTGCAGAAAAAATATCGGCTTAAGTAATGGGTCAGTGGAAAAAGCATATAAAAACTCACCCTTTATGAGCAAACCAGAGGTCAAGTCTTTCTCTAAAATTTAAATAATGAAGCATGTCAAGTCAGACATCAAGACAGAATGTATGCTACAATTTACTAGCTGGTGAAATGGCCCGCTCGACACAGACTTGGAATAGGAAACTAGCCATGGAAAGACTAACGATCATGGCCCCCTCTCAGCCTCCAACAGGCTCCGGATTCTTGATATGCAAGACTCGCACAAGGTTCGCAAAGGATCATTTATCAGAGCTAGAATTATTTTGTGTATTTTTATAGAGATTTCCATTTGTATCATTAATTCGAATATATACATATGAAGTTTATGAAATAACTATTATTATTTATAATCTTTCTACACGCATATCCAGTCGTTTCGTCGAGAAGTTTATTTTGTAAAACCCAAATGGCGTGTGAAGTACGCTTTAAGGCGGGGCTCGATAGAAGCTAACCATAACACACATCACGCCAAAATTCTCCACTAGATCTATCAAAAATTATTTCGAAAGATGAAAAAGAAATAACCAGATTCAAGTACAAACTTTTAACACAATGCATGATAGAATTTCTTTAATAAGACATACAGTAATACCTGATTGATAACTCTTTGTTTTGCCATTCTCCACGAGGAGTAAATGGTGGTTGACATATTGGTGTACTATCAGGCCTCTCAGAAGCAAAGTGAAAAGTTTTTCTCCTCTGGATATTGCTCGATGGCGTTTTAGGAGCAACATTTGCAGCAGCTGTTGACATGCTCTGACGGTAAGACCTGCTTCGGCGAAGCGGTGCACTCCTAAGGAGGCTGTTGGGAGGCAACTTTGAAAGTGTATTGTTGGATAGAGTCGGACGGGGGGGCTTAGGTTGCTTGGGTTTTTCCACGGGAGATGCATTCGATTTATTGGGCTTTCTTGCAGATGACACTGGCCGACGCGGAGAGGCCTTTAAAGCACTGTTTGCTGGAAGAGAATCGACGAACCGTTTAAGCGGGGTCGTGTACGCTGCTGACGTTGCATTTTGTTGTTTATCTCTTGCAAGACTTTGCTTCGTAAAAGACATCTCGTTTCTTCGACTGGGTGCACTATTAGGGGGTATGCGCGATGCATTCGCACGTACAGGAGTCTTTTGGTACGATTGTGGAATACCGTTATTTGTAGTGATTGTTGTAGAGTATGGTCGACGCAAACGATTTTCTGGTGTCATGCGGTGGTGAACATTGGACTTTGAAGAATATGATTGCGTGAGGCATACTGTCTTTCTTCGAACATCTCTCTTAGATGAGGTGCTTTTTTGCTTCTGGGTCTCACAAAAAGAAAAAGCGGCAAAGCGTTCGTTTCTTGTAAGAGGATCTTTCATTCGATCTTGTGGTATCACCTTTGGCACAGGGCTCGAGCTTCTGGCAGCTTCTCCAGCAAAGGCTGTCTCATTTTCTTCTTCATGGTTTGGAGTTGTTCCTTCGTGTTCCTCCTCAATCGCAGCCAAAGTTCCTTCACACTTCCTGTCCTTCACAAAAGCTGATGCAGTACTTTTCTTCGCATCAGCTGCTGATTCCTTCTCTTCAACTATTTCACAAACTGACTCTGAAGGGCCTTTCATAGTGATCTCATCCCCACAGTCTTTCACATTTGGGGATTTCACTTCTCTTCCAACAGGTTCATCATCCGCTCTATTAATTTTATCGCTTAACAATTCTTGTCCTGTCCTTGCTTGGACTAAAGCCTTTCCTTGGTTGTGGGCAAACTTTTTCCCAACTTCACTAATGCTCTTAGGCTTCTTGTTGATGTCATTGGCACTTCTAATTTTGCCTGGCACTGTCATTTTCATCTTTTTTACCACATTCTGTTTACTATCACAGCTTACTAAAGGTCTTTTTCTTGACAGCAACGGATGTACTTTGTCAGGTTTGTTCCTCCTAGAGATGGAATTTTGCAATCGATAACAAAACCATTCATCATATGTGCGGTACTTCACATCATGATAAAATAAGAAGGGAAGCTCTAGTCTATCAATGTGCTTAAAACAGTTGCAAATGAAAGATATCGTCAAAACACCACACAAAACTCTGCTCCATTTTACAATGTTTCTAACAAATTTCAAACCATTGACAATTAGCTCAAATAATGCCTCTTCAAAGATTCATCCACTTTTCATCTCATACTAGTTATCAGCTTACAATGAAAGAAACAACTAATATGCAAAATTTTGCAAATGTGACTAATGATATGAGCCAGGGATTCTGCCCTAAAATACTTAGAGGGAGGCTATATTGTAAACTGCCTGTATGGACTACGCTTTTGACCACACCAAGTACTTTTGTCAGACTCCCCAAAGCAAAGGACATGCAATGTTCTATGAGCCTATACGTAATTGACAGAAAATATACGTAAACCCATAATAAAGGGCATATTCATAACACTAAGCTAAGAATCTGCCAACCTAGATACATCTGCTCACTGGAAGGGGGACTGAACCTTCAAATACCTCTCTGCACTTCAACAAAAGAGATCCCAGTTACACAACCATTCCACAGCACCCTGATGTGAACACGTTTTTCCGTTTGAGAACAATTATCCGTTTGCAACGAAGTGATCTTTCCTAGTATTAAGCAAGTCACTATAGCTGTTGTCTACATATTCTCTGTTGTAGCTTACACTAATTCCGAAAATACCAGATCCTATGCTCCTCAAGAACTTGTTTGTCCAAAAACTCTAATGTCCGAAATTTTAGACCTCTGGAGTTCTATTTCACTATAGGTTCTTTAACTGAGGAGGCGAACTCGAAAGGGGATCTCAGATTGTTGCTATATTTTTGGAAGCATTATTTATCATCAAAAATCACCTTTACATCAATCTCTCAATAAATGCTCTTAGCATCTTTGCAATTTCCTTTCTGTCATGCTACTTTGCATTTTATCTTTGTAGTTGATTTAGGAGACATTGCTAACTTTTGGCATTAGCACTGCAAATAATTAAACAAAGCTATCCTTTGTTAGGCTTTTGCATACTGAATGGTCGGATAACCTTACCAACCAACCTTGAATTGGTGACAAAAGCTCTCACACTGGCAAAGAAATTGCTTCTAAACAAAATTATTCTCCCAACAGAGGACCCATTTGATGGATGAGGAAATCATATCAGTTGTTTTGTTGGCAAATGGTTTGTCTAAAATAAATGGGGCTAAAAATTGTTTAAGCTAATGTCATAAATTATCTATCTATTGATGGCCCATCCTATTGGTTTGCTATTTGTGACACATTGAAATCTTTATATACTGGGGAATCCTTTTGCATTAGACATAAATATTTTGAGACAATCTGACAATATCTACTGGTAAACTTATCCTATATAAAAAATATATCATGTTCATTATACCCTTTCTCTTGCTTCCATTTTTCCAGCTTTTCCCTGAAGATGGATTTGAAAAACATCAAAACAAACAATGCACTTGCAAAAGCTATTGCAGATATAAGGATAATGAAAAACTCTACAAGTACAAGTTTGAATAATATTGATATTTACAATAGAAAATTGTAACACTCAATTGGTAAATGCAAAACTTTAGGCTTAAGCATGCCCAATAGCTCAATTGCACAGCACTTGATGTATAAAGTCAGGGGGTTCACGAGTTCAAATCCTGCTCAGGTCAGTTGCTGTTCTTTTACACTTTCACTTTGCACATATTAAGCTTAGCTAATCATGATGTGAAAATGCTTTCTATTCAATGGATTATAGACTTGAGCTATTGGCTTTTATTATAGAATTAACTGCTCTATAACATTCATTCTAAAAAGTCATCTCTCAAAGCCATCAGTAGCTTTTAAATAAGACAGTAATGAAAGTAAGTTATATCTTCTCTTGTGATTCCAATATGTTATACAAGATACTAAGGCTGCTCAGTTGTGTTTATTCATGAATGATTTTCTTCTATAGATATTCTCAAAAAAATCAATTTCAGAGAAATTAAAGAACATTACTGGTGGTTGCTATAAAATACATGCATTTTCATAGCCCTAATGTAACTTCAAAACACCAACCTCATAGTTAATTTCTTGTTAGAAGTAGCATTTTCACTATGAAGGAAAACAGAGACTAAGCTTTGGAAAAGTATTACCAGAAAGGTCAACTGACATTGTACAGGAGAAAAAAATCTGCAACTAGGAATGTCATGCTTGCAACTTATTACTAGAATGTTATCAAGACTTGGTTAGCCCTGGCAATGGATCACAAATAAAAATTATGAGATCTGATAATATCATGTGGCACATCTGTCTTTACACTGACACTTATAATGTATATATAGTACTAAACGTGCAGCTAAATTTAAGGAGTAAAAAAGAACTTTTGATCACAGAATGCAATTTGGTCATAAGACATCAAAAAAGCAAGGAACATTAATTTTATTTTTATTCATTTATTTATTTTAAAATTCTTTACCCAGGCATACAATTCAGTTTGAATAACTGTTTTACAATGTACCCTGCAACTAAAAATAAAAATAACCTATTACAATAATGCTCTAAACCTATAAATATACATATACAACATACCTATTGACCATATGCAGCATTAAGAACTAGGACTTGAGCTAGGTTCCATATACAAAAAATGTGTAAGTTATAAGGCCAGTGGACATATAGCATGCAATTTAAATGAAATCAAATTGCTACCAAACAAGTATTCTTCAACGATTCTTTCTCTCTTCTTATAGGAGTTAATTCTATCAATGAATAATTCATCCGACTTTTTGCACCAAATATTTTAAAATGGCTCCTCAATAGGGCACCTTAGATGAACTGATTTAGAGTCATGAGTTCAACAGTATACTTACTCAACAGTTTTGGCCTTGGCATACTGCATGTCTGAATTCAGTATAGGTCGTTCTTTGACAACTTCTACGTTTCCTAGATCAGGACGAATTATTGCATTATTGTATGGTAAATTAGTTGCATATATAGGCTTTCAGCATACCTGACAAAAAGTAACCAAAATATCCCATAAAGTTATGAAAGATCAAGTGAACAAACTACTTCCTTGATACGGGAAATAGCAAACAACAGCAGCAAAGTCGTTGAAGCTGTATTTGCACCGTGTCCTTGACGAGCCAGACCCCATGGGTGGAGAACTGGATGGAGAGCTTGTGGTAAACAAATTTACATTCGATCGAAAATTAGAGCTCGAAGTTATCTTAAGAAATTAATGGAATGGAATTAAGTAAACTCGGGGTGAGGTAGGCGGTCCTGGAGGTAGGTCAAAATGTTCACTAAGTCTAACGCAAATTACTTGAAAGTTTGACAAACGTGGCAAATCCAACAGAAATCCTTACTGTAGCAACTGAATGAATATGAGCTGCAATACAAAGTGATAAGGGAGTTTTGGTATTGCTAGAATTCTAACAGAAATAATTTGTATACCTTTCGTTCTCTTCATACTTGTCCAGAAAATATGTCAATCCGTCTTGTCTTTTATCGTTAACTTCAACGGACAAACTGTGAATCTTTAAACTTCGCGCACAATATCTCTTCGTGCCCAGTCTTCTACCAACCTACTGCGCATCCGCAGAACAGATTGGTTTCGATTCGACATGGGTTCGATCAGTGAATGCTTTTGGGGTAATGGGGACGGGAGTGTTAGCTCCTCTTTCCAATATCAATGCACGAACATATCTTTCCTATATTTCATATTTCATTCTTGCCCTTCAGCTAGCTGATTTTCAAGGGGCCCACCGATAAGAACTCTATTTAAAATTTCAAAAGCACACTAGAACATTATTAATACAACTACACAATAAACCCTACTTAGAATGCTCAAAGCAAATTTAAGAACCAAAGTTGTTAAATAAGAAGAGAAAGAAATCCTTGTTTTTAATAATTTTCTTAAAACGGTACAGAGGGGATGCCTACATAGACTCAACCACTTACTATGAATCGACTGAGAGGCCATTCCACAATTTTCCACCTCTATACGAGAAACATATCCCGCCATTTGATGACCTTTTCACCGGTAACTCGAGTCCGTTCCCGTATTGCGATTGCTGTAAGGTGAGCATTGTCCAGTTGCAGGTGAAGATGTCAATGAGGGATAGTATAGCCAACTTGCGATTATAGAGTTAATTCGGAGAAATTAGGCAAAATGAAGGGGGTACATGAAACTTCGACGCCGTTCATCATCAGAACTTGGGGCTCTTGTTTTGTTGAGACGACGCAGTTCGATTTTAAATCAGTTCGGATTTATAACGACTTCATAACAGTAAACTCTCATTACCCAGTGCTTTTACCAAAACATCGTAATTTTCATCCTTCGCTCTGGTATAATTCTTCGGCAACTTGCTTCACTTACAGAAGTGGTAAGCTGTGAGAGGAAGCTTGGAGAGTATAAACCCCCCACTCAAGAGGTCTCACCTGGATTACTTGATTTACTGTCCACCACAATCAAACGTTCTTCTACAACATAAAAAGGAAGTAAAAGACATTTCACAAAAGACGTCCGGCAAAAAGATGACTTTTAGGCCCTCCCTCATCTATTTCTGGTATTTTCCTTATTCGAAATCCCTCCCTCTCTAGGACATCCACACTTATTTCTTATAAAGACTATTGCAGTATATATAAAAATAAATATAAATGTAATATATATATATATATATATATATATATATATATATATATATATATATATATATATATATATATATATATATTGTAGCAGGCTCTTCTCCGTTCAGCCATCCTAGCTGGGTATGACATACAAAATGCAGAGAAAAGCTGCAACGTCCACAATAGCAGGGGTACTACTTCATCCTCCAGATGATGAGGTCAATCCAAAATGAGACTAGAATTTCCTCTGATATGTTGATTACGTTCCAGAACGAGTTTCGTGGCGTGTGACACAAGACTATGTCAGACTGAAATTATGGGATCTTTCTCACCTTGCTTCTTTTACTAGTAAAAGCACAGGAGGAGTGGATTTTGGTACAACATATGGAAAACTTACCCTTAGTTTTGTGAAGAGTGAAGAGAAGTGAGATATACCAGAAAAAGCCTGAATGTTTTATATAGTCTATTAGGGACTGATATTACTACTGTAGGACCTACTGGGAATGTGATTGCTTGAATGCTATAAATTTTCTAAAACAACTTTTAAATACTTATACAAATACTACAGCCAGGGGCATGTCGAAGTCGTATATAAAGGGATTTCACACACACACACACACGCACCCCTTTTACAGAGGACATAGATACTTTTTGTCTCGTTGGTAAAAGGTGGCATTATAATCACGTATTCTGGCAATTACGCACTATTTTCATAAGAATACTTAACTTTTTACTGTGCCTCAATATTCTTAATTTTTTATACTTTGAGCCTTTGATTATTCTTAAGTTATTTTTAAGTGCCAATGGTATTAATTCATCTGAAAGTCATAAGAATATTTATCTATTTGTTGAGACTTATCCAACTGTAAAAATTGACAACTGTTTTGCTAGAAAGAAATCTCGAATGCAAAAAAAGTTCAAGTCTTGAGCTTTAAGCCTTGTATTATTCTTAACTTATTCTTAAATTTCTGCGATTTTGAGCCTCGATATTCTTATAAACGTTATTCTTATAAAAAAGTGTGTTTGGTGCCTTGTCGGTAATCATGGGTAATTGCTCAAACTTGTCGGGAATTTCTTTTGTCACACCCCCTACTCCACTTAAAGTTCTTTAGCACACCACTGACTTTAGCATCACCATTTACAGTAAGCATAGCTTGAAGCAATTATAAATCTCGTAGATTTTATTTTGCATGTGATGTTTAAGAAATGCCGCAATATCATTTCTCAAGAATTTGGCTACAAAAAGGCTTCTAAACTCCTAGAGTCTGCATTATGGCATTGTCTGTGATGAAGTATGTGCCTGTGAGGCTGGTGATTGGTTCATTGCTAGATTTATTTGATTCCTTCTTAGATCTAGTAGCCAATTCTCAATACCAAGTACTGAAGACATAAGCGTACTCTCGATTTGCCATCTTTTCTAAAGCATTGTCTTTGTACCTGCTATTACCAATATTTGTAGCAAATATGGTTATATAGTAGCAACATATTGAAGTAATGATTATGTTATATTGGTATCATCACCATGGTGCACCAGACGGCCCCTGCTTCTACTTGACCGTCAGGGACGTTCCTAGAAATTTTCTTTAAATGGGTGCAGGGTTTACAATTTACCGACAAAATGGGAGTAGCTCCCATAATTGAAGAAGATCTCTTAGAATGCTTGAAAGTGCGAATGTATAAGTGTAATACGATAATGAGCTGTAAGTTACGGCGCAGCACTTGTTTCTCCTTCTTGCGTCCTTGGAGGTAAGGCATATACAGCAAGTTGCCAACAGACATGGTAACTTTGGCGATTTCCTGATAGAACTATAAATAATTTCTAAAATCTGTTGAAGAATCCAACGCAATAGTGGGTGGAATTACCAATCAAATCGTTCAGGTGCATGGCATTCACGTAATTTCCAAAGTAAATAACAACATAGATTATCTGTATCAGGTGGATGATCAAGATAAATTTCCATTCACGCTTCCACAGTCTCAAAACTGAAATTCCCGACCAATTATTTTGAAATTTCAGAGCTATAATATTAAAAATCCACTCAATGCAAACTGCAATACTCAATCTAAGTAGCATTTCTCTGATTAGGACCGATCTTTCCTCTTCCTTTCTGTAATGATATACCAACAGGTATGCAGTGGCATTGCTTAAAATTACAGATGTCGTTTCTGTGATAGCACTGACCAACGATTGATGGGAAATATATTCCTGATCAAGCAACTCATATTCTTCAAAACGGGCATTCCTTCGTCTACTAAAAAAATCACAAAGCTTCTCTCTGACAGGCAAAGCCATTTTGTCTATGACATTAGCAATGCCATGAACAAAGCAAATGGCCGTGAAATAACCAAGACTTTCAATCCTTGCCTGTGTCAGCCTTAAAACCATTGTAGAGCTGATTAGGAAAGCGGCAGCAAATACGATCCCTTCTCTTGGTTTGTAGATGTCATGCAAGTTAATTACCACCCCGCCAATAATCAGTTTAGGACCGTAAAACACAGCAATTAGAGCACAGGACAATATTGTCCTTATCAGTTGGGTCGATTCTTGATAAAGATTTAAAAACACATAATTATATGGTAGGAATAAAACCAAACCAAACAATAATTGTGAAGACAATTTCAATGTTATGATAATCGAGTTGCCACTTTTGTTAGCTTGTTTCAGACGGTATTTTGCAAATTTGTGAAAGACCATCAATGATATCAACAAAAATAAAACATTGCCAACATAGGTCTTAAAGTGAGTTTCATAATGTCCAAAAATGAACAGATAGAGGCGGTCTATTACGTCTGCACAGCCAGCTATTGTGCACCAGAAGAGTATATTGGAATCTCTAATCATAGACCATGAGCAAATTGGTACAATGGTAAGGATAGGCCAAAAAATTATCATCATGACTCTAACTGCATCTGCAATCGATCGAAAACGGGATACCTCTTTTGGCATACTATCAAAATCGCCAGTGCAGGGGGATACCAGGTTAAGTTGAACCAACCATAGCAGAGTTGCGAACAAGCCAAACAAGATACCACACATAACCGATAACTCGAGAGTTGCTCTCGCATATTTCAACATCGAGAAGCCCACAGAAAAGCATGCCCAATTGTGCCTCTTTGCATCTTGAGTACACTCGCTGCAATTCTCATCTCCAGTAAAGGGATGGTAACTATCATTAGTCGGTACAGTATCTAAATCATCCATTTTATTCCAAGAAGACAGCCCTCTAGCAGTTTGGTCCTGCAATATCTTACTGTAACAAACAGTCGACTGCTTTTCGTGTATGGAAACACAAGCAAACTATGCAAAGCAAAACCTATGCATCTATGGAATGCTTTGCAAACTTGATCTCATCTCTATTTTTCTTTATTCTTTTGTTACGGCTTTGTTATATGCTCCAAGGGCATCCCCACATTGCTTACTAAAACAGTTTGTTCTGATAGGTTAGTCCATTGGTGACTTTCGCTTTCGAAAGTCGCAACGGGAAATACGCCGAAGGCGCCTTCATATAATTGATTCTATATCTCTAAAAAAGACACAACTGATGCTCTCTTGTTGCCAGAATGATAGTAGCTGCCAAATTGGTAAAGTGTGAGATCCAAAATATGCAAAATACTCAAACTTAACAAGACATTTTGATCATAAAAGAAATGAGATTCCATATCTTATCTGTTAAACGATTGTTTTAAAAGGAACAGGTTTATAAGAAACCTACTAGACACCCTAATATTTAAGAGACTGTTAGAACTACAAGGGAAGAGTAAAGACACTGTAGAGCTTACTGTGCCGTCATTCACAGTTTCGGAAGCCCCCCTTTTCCTCCATCGATTTAACGAGTCTCCACTACAGTATGTTTATTTGCAATGCCTTATCGCCACTAAAAAGACGATGTTTTACGTTTAACTTCCGATTTCATTATAAATCTTTAAAACTTTTAAGAAACTTTTAGATCTGAATGTGGCCAAAAATTAAGAAGATTTTACTACTAGGCTTTGAGCCAGGTTTCTTATAAAAGAAACACGTGTAATTCTCTCTAGGCAACATAGGCGGCGCAACGGGGGACTATGGGAGATATTTTCCTCCAATTTTCTCCAGGATCAGTTTTGTAATTCGTCCAAATCTGAATTAAAAAGGTTTGAGGAGGTGCGAAATTTCTAGCAAGGCATAATTCTGTGATATCATATCTTATTATACGATGTACTAAGGAGCGTGGTCAAAAGGGCGTGGTTCATCAAAGTTCCCCCAGTCTGCTGTAGCTGGCGCCCCCTCCCCTGCTTGACAAGAGAGGAAAAGATAGCTAATACGTTACAAAATAACAAAACCTTAAGGAAGTAGAAGTGGCAGTTCTCTTAGCTTGTTTTTATTGAAACATCATAATTAAGTTGGCATTTCAGTTGCCATTACTTAGCTTGCAAATTAGCTACGTATATATTAGTCATAATTACAACAATTAATAGTCACATCAAGAGGACAAAGGAAAAGCATCCTCCCTTTCCAGTAGCCCACTTGTATCACAAGTTAGCCTACAAAACATCTACACAAAGGCAAAAGAGCAGAAATCTGTGGTCAAAAATAGTCAATCAAGTGGTTGAATCGGCCTATTCCTTATGGTCAACACTCCTCTTCTATTTTCCAAACACCATTTACTTGAACTCCTCAAAGCTGCAGTTCATTCCCACCCCTCTAGTATAGGTACGAGTATAAGTAGAAACGGCATTGTAAAAAATACTGGTAGTGCTCTTTCTTGCTCATGGTTCATTGGGTAAGGGAAGGTGCCATCCATCACAGACAGGGAGGATTTAGTAAGTCATGTCTATAGGGACAACTTCCTCCAATTAGAGCTGTAGAAGAGGGGGGCTGGGGGAGCTGAATCTTTTCTACTTATTGAAGAGGGGCAAAGGCCACTTTCTCCTAGAATGGGGTCCTTTTAGAGTCAAACAACTGAGCTCTTCCCATTATTACTAACATGCATCATCATTCTATCAGTTTGCCATAGCTTACCGGTGCCTCTACAATTTTTTGCAAACTATGGAAGGTATTATGGAAGGTATGATCTCGCCAACATTTTTTGCCTCTGCCCTGACCGAACTTAATTCACTTCAATAAAAAACTGAGCTAAGTTTGGGGGTCCCCTTTACAGAAAGTTCAGCTCAGTTTTTGATTGAAGTGAATTAAGTTCGGTATGATCCAACATGGCGCCGATTACAATTCGGGCATCCAGGCACTGATCAGCAGTGCATATAAGGTATCTACACGGCAGGTTGCTTGATCAAAAACTTCCTCTATTGCCTCATTCTGATACTAACTATCATAAATCCACATTACCAGCAGAAGTAAAATGATTGAATTTATTCTGCTCGTCAACAAAGCGGGCCAGACGAGGTTTGCAAAGTACTATAACCGACAAGAAGCAAAAATTAGGATTGCGTTTGAAGCCGAAATCGCAAGAAAATGTCTCGCAAGGGCGGATAGCCAGGTATGAAATACCCTGCTTTGCTTAATCTGTATGTATTTATTTGTGTGTACTGCATGTATCCGCTTTTGGAATAGCCCCTCAGCTGAGTTTAAAGGAAGCATCCTGTACAAAGGTTTTCTCGTTTTTCTGTCTATTAGTATTTCATATAGTCGACTCTACTTATTCTCGCACGGAATGTATTAAGGAAAAGTGTAATTGTTACTTTACCGCACCGTTGCTTTATTATATTTGCACAGAAACTCTTCCCAAACACCTTTTGCATCAGAAACGTCGGCCAACAAATGTAATGATTGCTTAGAAACTTCAAGAATGAGACCGGCAGAACAAAATATTACGTCAGTTGAAAAAGAAAAACTGAATTAGGTTATATTCTATGTTAGAAAGAGCACCATAAGCACATTAGTTATTAAGTCATAGTTTTGGAAGTAGTAAAACAGAAGTCTCTTCGTGTATTGTTTGATGCACCCCACTCAATAATCTCCTCTATTTTGGCCAATACTGTCTTATCAAAATCTTCACAATTTTCCCGGAAAGCACACAAGCTTGTGCATTGTGACAGATAAAGGTGCTATCCAAAGCAAGAGGTGATTTCATTTGTGGAGGTTAATGAAGCCACATCAACTTGCACCATCATTAGATGCACACAAAACAGAGTAAGACAAATGAGAAACTTATTTTTCAAAGATACCAACCAGTAGACTTTAGCATTTTTTTAACAAATGTGACTATAAAAGGGTATTTGGCTATTTGGGGGAGAGAAAAAGCAGTGGCTATAACCACAGTATACCTATAAGTAAAGTGACTCTATGCAGAGTTTATTTATAAGGGTTTGACCAGAGTTCAGGCAGGGCCATAAGAATTTGAGTAGGTGGGCGATAGATCACCCTCCTAGTTGGTGTTGGGCAGGTGATTTTTACAGCGCATAAATCTGGTTTGGAAATGCCCCAAAGCATATGTTAAAAAAGCACTTGTATGTCCAAGCTAAAATGAAAGGGGTTTAGTAACATATAAGATAGAATTTATCTGCACCTGGCTATATGTTTGAGTTCAACTTTTGGTCATTATCTGACGTTTCATACTCTGATGAGTGTTGGATGAAAAAATCTCTTCAGTATGCCTAGTGAATTTTCCTGCTTTTTCAAGCCATAGTGAAACTCTGTAGTTCCAATGGACTATTCAAATAGTGGATAGCAAATCATCAAAATCAAAAACCAAGTTGGGTGACGCATCGCCCACCTCAGGTGATCAAAGAGGGCATGGAGGCATATGGGGGTGATTGCCTACACTAAATGGTCAAGCCTGAGAATTAAATTTTGGAAAAAGTAGAACTGTGATTCATCCAGAGTGTGACTATAAGTGGAGTGATTGTAACTGGAGTGGACTGTATCTGTGAGTTCAGTGTTGCTTATGATAAAGAATTTGTGTATAGTCTGGTTTACTAAAGAAAATAACTAGAATAAGAGTGGGACCTTTGATATGCTACCTTGAGTGATAACCAGGCTCAATTTATTCTTACTATACACTGTTTATTCATCTACATATCTACCTCCCTCTTTTGATACAGTTTATACTCTCTTTCTGGGCTTAGGGAATCATCTGTATCTTCATAAGCTGTACTGATTTATAGTTATTGTGTATGGTACACATTGCAAACTTATAAATTAGATTCTTCAATTCCTAATTTTTTTTATTCTTTAGCTTTCTTTCATTTAATATCAGTCTACATCATAGCCCACTTTGAATTTTTAATAGTAATTTGAATACCCTGGTTAATTTGCTATTTGTCGCAATCTCATTTCCAGTGCTCATTCTTTCAATACAAGAATACAAAGATCATATATAGAAGATATGCTTCATTATTTTTCATCATTGGTGTTGATGATAAAGAGGTTTGTTTTTACCTTATTCAAGCCATGCCTTGAGCAATTAGTAGAGGCATATCCAAGACTCTGGCATTAGTTGCTTTGGGAGTGCAACCACAATAAAGGCCTATTTCCACTTAATTTAAGTGTTTGATTTCAGATTTGAACTGATTGTTCACAATCTATATCTGCATGTCCTTTGATTTATAAATGTTAGAATGTGCCTGGTGGCAATGGCAGTCCTTTCAATAAGTAAATTAGACACGCGCTGCCAGTCACACGCATGCGATCGCTTACGCACACTAAACAGTCAGTTGTGGAGCTTTCCTTATTACTTGGATGTATATTTTTCATAAAGCTGGTGAGAGCGACAAATCGAGTGCATGAACTGAACTGGGCACGTGCCTGCATGCTTGTATGTGATTGTGTGTGTCTCATCGAGAGGCCTGCAATGAGTCCACATCTTTCAAACCCAAATCCAAATCCAAAGTAAGTACAAATGGACCTTTAAAATGCTCGTTTATCATGCCCTTCAAATTCATGCAGAAGTTGGTACTACCTCATGGTTCATACAGGGCCTGGAGAACTTCAAAAATTGGCTAATTTTGGCAAAAGTCAAGGAAAACCTGGAATATTGAGGGAATTTTATTTAATTATTAGAGAGTCAGGGAAAAGTCAGGGGAATTTTGAACATAAAGCAGTCTGAAGTTTGTGTTGTTCTTAGTGTTCATCCTGAATCATAATTAAATTCTGTGCTAACAGTCCGATCAAACTAATGTTACAAATAACAGAGTTTCAAAAGTCTCCCTCCATCATTTTTAGCATTTGTCTTTGAAGATGGTGTCTAAAGCATTATTGAGTGCCATTATTGGTCAGGGTAAATCATTTGATTTTAACAGAAAGTCAGAGAATAGCCAAGGAATTTCATCAGGAGAGTCCTGTACAAATCTGTGCCTTTTTTATAAACTCTTCCCCAGTATGTAGGTTGTATCGTGCATGGCAAATGATGCAATATTTTATCTTTAATTATTTCATGACAAAAGTTAATGTTCCACATCTTCCAAGTTGCCCCACATCCTTTGACAGAACTGAACATTTTACCTACTTTCCATTATAGCATTTTTTGCATAAATCTCATTGGCCATATTTGTGTAGAGTGGGCACCCAGACCTCCTAGTCCCCCCTTGGGTATGGTGTTGCTATTAGGTACATTCTTTAGTATTTATTGTTGAAGATGCTTTTCATGCCAGAGAGCTTATTGTGTCATAGTTAATGTCTTTCTTTGAAAAATGTGGTTCATAGCTATTAGTGAATTGCCAGATTCAAAGGTATTATTTTGTTGGCTATATGGTGCTTTTTGCTATATTCCAGAATGAAATTGGAATTTTGGAATTTATTCACAATCTAGTTGAAACTATGGACAAATACTTTGACAGTGTGGTATGTAAAATATTTATTTAGTAGATGCTATGTTGCCAAGATGCTATATTGTATTTTAATTAATAATTATGTTTAAAAATATGTTTAATGATAAAATATTAGACAAAACATTTGTTCTGATTTTTCAAGCCCTAGATTAGGGGTGCAGCTTATGCGCGGTGGTGGCTTATACACGGGGGCGGCTTATACGCGGGTTTTTATGGTAATCTATTTTAGAATTATATACATCCATTTATTATTATCCATTTATATGCTAAGAAGGATAACTGATCTACATTTCTTTATATATTTCCATTGTAGTGCGAGCTAGATGTATCCTTTTTCATCAGTATGGCAGTTTTAATCATCTTTTGTAGTTTAATTTGATGCTAAGCTAGGTAGGAAAATTTGATATCAAGATATTTTAAGTAAGTTAATACCAAGGTGAATAGTATTATCTGCAAAATTGTAAAGTGCCACTTTTCAAGATCGTTCAAAAATAGACATGATTCCTTCACATGGAAAAGACATACCATATCCACAGTATTCTCATTGTAAGGCAGTGGGATGAAAGGAAAATTTTCTTGAGTAAATGTGTTTGTCAATTTTACAATATGCTTTTTATGTCATGTTTTTCATTGATGTTAGGGGCATAGCCAGTGATTGGATATTTGATAGGTTCCACTTACCACTAACAAAATTAAAGCCCAGTTTTTCAGATTTTCATTTCAAATGCATATACCCATCAGCCAAATTCATTTTGGCTCAAACAAGTAACTCAGGCACCTCTTTATTCCTGCAATTTTGTGCCCAGCTGGCCTCATGTAGTGTTTTTCATCTGCCTAATTTTTCCTGTCCTTTTTTCCTTTTGAACTAATTCTGGAGCATCCATGACATGAAGTTAAGTTTCCTTTACAAATTCAAGATCATGTTTAATTTGGATAAGGCACATATGCTGGTTGATGAAATGGTTACGAATGGCTATATTGTAGAGACAAATAAAAGTGCAGCAATGGCTCCTTTATATGTACTGCAGGAAAAAACATAGTATTTTCACTAGTCAGTTGTTAAACTTTGATAGATAAACTGTTTTGTACATGTATGTACAAAGAGCCTTATGGAATGAATAATATGATTTTATGCTCTTTAAGGACCATACTTTGCAGTGTGCTTTCGACCTTCAATTATAACATTTTTACATTTTGGGGACACATTCAAAAGATTTCTTAGACCATATTTCCCCAATGAATCTTACTAGAATATGAAGCTGTTGAATATAATAAATCCTTTGATTGGTTTACTTCCAGAAAGAACCACAGGTTGTTGTTAAGCCACCCTCATATCTAGGGCATGCCAAAGTAGGGGATAGATGGGTGTGGCACCTTTGCAATTTTTGGTAAACTATCGATAACTTTGGTTCAACATTAAAGGTTGCAATAGCAATCATGGCTTGGTGGCAATTATGGTGCCTTGTTAGTACTTAGAGTGCCTTTTCAACCCTACCAGTAACTTTCTTATGTTGCACCCCACTTAGGAATTCTACAGCATGCCACTGCCTCAGATATGCCCGTATTGCAGGACATGATGATCAAAATTGCTATACTCAGTCCATTAATTGGTTTATTTTCTGTTCATGTATTTAGCATGTTTCTTATATTTAGACTTATCTTTTTATATCTGCAAATAGGGGTTTTGAAACTGAGCTTTTATCCAAAAACCCAGAAAATAACTTAGCCCCAGGAGGAAATGTTGGGGATTTATGGTAGCCAGACTTCTATAAGGTCTGGCTTCCATGTAGTGGTAAGGTGTCATATGGTGCTGGTAATATTTGTCTGTACCATTGGTATTGGCATGCCACATCTGTTTTAATTGAAATGGAAACTACTTTTTGTAAACTTGTAGAGACCACATTATTTTCCTTTGGCTTACTTATTCATTTTTTAATCTTGCTTTACTCATACTATTTCATCATTCCAGTTCCCATGACTTCCTTTTACACCACAGCATACACTGTCGCTGTTCAACCCTTTGTTCTTCATACTCTGTACTCCACATAACTCTTTATACTTGTCCTCACTTACTTCACTCATTCTTACATCTGTACTTTTGTTTTGTTTACATTACATCATCCCGGGCAAGAAAAATAGATATAAAGTTGGATGTTTTATTGTAAAGATTTAGAGTTTTTGATTACTACAAAAAGGAAAAAATAACGAAATACACAACCGTTTGTTTACCTTGGTATCTATCGATGACACACACTGAAAAGAACACCGAATAGCTAAAAAGTGGTAACAAGACAAATTCGGTGAGGTTTTTCTTATGAATATCAATTAATGATCGACAGATTTGTGAAGATATAGACATTTGATCGAAGTTCCTAAAAACTAAGATAAAAAGTCTCCTATATCCTCATTTTTATAAATTGGCAGCTATGATGAAGGCACTGGTACTGACGGAGAACCATCTGAGGTTTAGACTCAGATATTTTTTACTCTACACTACTAGTATAGAATACTAGTGGACATATATAAAAGAAAATATACCCTAAACACAGTAGCAAATGTTTCTGCTCTCTGGGAACTTAGTTCTCATGTTTTTCTTTAATGGAATTGGAACTTGAAGAAATTTTACTTTTGCAGTTTTCCTCTATGTTTTGTTTCATGCTCTTTCTAACTGCTTTTGACATATTAATTAATGGCTATGATCGTATCATGTTAAATTCCATCATGTCCATATTCTGTCTTTAGGGCCTTTATGGGTGCTAAAATGATAGACTTTGCAATTGTTTAATATGATAAACTATCCTTTTTCAGAAACGAATTATGAAATCGAGTTGTATTTGACAAGATGGTTTCTATGGTACAATAGCTCTGTTGCTCTGCTAAGCACTGCAGTTTCAGATGACGCCTATCCTATGATACATAAATTACTTTAGCTTGTCTGTGAATATAAAGTTTAGTTGTTTAGTCTTTGCAGAAGGTGAAAACAAGCATCAATAGCAATTGTTGTAAGTATCTTCCCGCTGCATACGTAGAAGTATTATACCGCCATTGCTTGGACTAAAATTTTGCAAATTAGATCGCTCAGGCCTCACGTTTCGACATATTATAGTAACACAACTGTCATGCCTGGATCCAGTTAGCGCTGTGATACCTGATTTTTGGAGTGAGAGTATGATGGAACCATTACTTTACATGTGCAAAAATGTCTTCACTTGCAACATCATTTGGTATTGGCCTATAAATTATGGGGACAGACCCATTAGTAAACACAGGAGCGTGAAGTTGAGTTGAGGCTGAGAGAAAGTTCAGTCATTTTTGATGTCTAGTAGGTTAGGAAGACAACAATTGATATTTGGAAACGAAAATGGAATTAATTAATGGCAATGGGAACTTTTCAATGTTACAATGAACTGAGGATCTAGATCACTGTTGTTACATCGATTTTCTAATAAATGCGCAAGGAAATAGAAATGTGTTCCTGTATGAAACAGTGGTTGTTGTCTTTCCATGTAAAATAATATTTGTTAACTAGTAAGCGAAGGAGGGGAGTAGTAAAGGAATCTATATTATCTCAATATGTCAGTATCTTTCAGCTGTATCACAGTTGCCAGTACAATAAAGCATCAAATCTGAACTGTCAAATGTTACGTGGCTTGCTGCACACTGTTTGACAAAAAGATGCTTAGGATTTGTATCTTTATAGTTTTGCTTGACAACATACAAATCCGTATGGCTTCAAGAAAGATTCCAGTATCTGGAGATTTTTATCCACGTGTGTTTAATTCTCCAGAGTATCATTCCACTGCTACTTGTAGAGGGTTGGCGCTGACCTTTTTCATTGGACAAAGTCAACATGTTCCAGGAAGCATAGTTTGTTATCAGAGTCATTAACTTACAGGTACAGGCAAGTATTCCAGTGTGCATGTGTCCTTGATTACACTTGTGAAAATCTGCTTTTGTGCAACAAGCTTGGCAACACTATGTTCTTTATAGATTGGCACCATAAGCGCACTTTCTAGTTCCGTCGATTCTCATCAGACATAAGCCATCACATCCACCGTTCTCATAAGCACAGATATTCTTCCCTATAAGTAGAGAGTTATTTGTCAACAAGAGAAAGTAAAGCTTGTGAAGATAAGTTTTGAAGAGGATCGTTCTATAGTATAGGTGACTACAGGAGTTTGACTATTCAACGAAAAAGCGGAAAATGTTGGTTTTTCATACCATAGCGCAAAAGAAAGTTGCCACTTTTTCGTACAATGACATTCTGTAACACGAATTATTTAACTAAAATAGTTTGCGGAAGAAATCTACATATATCGAGCAATTTTGCGATTCACTCGTGCCTCGATTTTGGATGTAAGATTGCTGTGAGATTCCTCTGGTTGTGAAATTCCGTTCGAATGCGAGATTCCTTGAGATGCGAGATTCTCTTGGACGTAAGATACATCTGGATGTGAGAAGTTCTGCATTTGACTTTCCTTTGGATTTCAGATCCCTTGGCTTGGATCTAAGATGCCTTTCTTTTAAAATGATGACATGGAAGTTACCAATATTAATTAATGTATAGGGTCACAGCTCTTTTAAAGCTTACATCTCTGTTTTCAGCTTATCCACATGATCTCAAACTGCTGTTGTCGTAATATTAGCCAGTTTTGGAACGCTTTATTTACCAAAGGAAAAAAGTAGTATAGTCAATAGTATTGTCCAGCACCCTAGGCGATATTCAATTTCTTTAAAAGCTGTATCGTATATTTCAAGACAAACTTACTTGCAGGACATGCTGATACATATTTTATATCAAACAGTCTTCCATCTGAACCAAAGCCACTCCTCACTTCACTAAGTGCCTTGTTGTTTCTCTTGTTGAATTTCCCAATGTTGTCATTATCCCAGTTTGTCCAGTAAACGATTGAGTCGTGCATTGTGATGCCAAATGGATAACCAGCCTATGCATAACGGTTGCTTTCAGTTGATTTAAGGAAGAAAAGTGCTAGATCGACTGGCTACGAGAATGTCATACTCGCAAATTAAACCAGTATAGAGACGCAAGTCTATAAGTGATGACTTCAGTCTTTAATATAGTAAGCAAGCATAGATACAAAGATAAGAAATGTTCCGACTTCCGCTGAGACCCCAGTACCTACGCAACTGATATCACCCTTTCATAAAGTTATTGAGAAGTCATCAGTGATCGAGAGCAGGGGGAAGAAATAACCATATTTCGGGAAAACGTTGAAGATAATCAAACGCTGCTTCGGCAGAAATGTTAGAAATCACAGTGTTATTGATTATGTAGTGTAAAATGGCAAGCTTTTAAAGCTATAAACTTAGCATTGAGAAAAGATTCTTAAGATTTTACTTAGCAATCAATTGTGCTGGGCTTAAAAGGTTGGCGAGTGGCCAAGTGGTTAGAGCGCTTGACTGCTGGGCAAAACATCGATGGTTCGAGCCAAACCCTCAGATCATAGTTGGGATGTTCTCCCACTGTCCACCCAGCAGCAAATGGGTACCTGGTCGTGACACTGGGGAAGTTAAAGGCGGCGAGGAAAGGAACTGGCCACCCTACCTCACTATACCGGCGGCTCAGGATAAGTATCCCTCTAATGGGCACTCCCCCAACGTACGGAATCATACATGGGATTCACCTGTACCTTTACTGTTACCTTTTCAAAAGGTTGAAAATCAAGAGCTAGAACACCAAAAATATTGGCTTGTCATTAGTTATTTGCAAAATACGGCAAATAGCATAAAAATCAGAAGCCATACCAATTTTACGAGTCGCCTTTGATTTCTCCCATCTAAACCAATGCATGATAAAGCACGCAATTCTGCATCGGTCCAGCATAACTCTCCTGCTTTGTAGTCGATTGTAAGGCCATTCGGAAGACCAATGCCACGTGATACCAGGATCTTTCTGTTAGATCCATCCATGGATGATACTTCAATTCTGGGTGTTCTTCTGTCCCAGTCGGCCCAGAATAACTGGCTATTTGACGGAAATATTATTAAAAAATATATTCAGAATGAGATTTTCATTGCTCAAATGGAACTGCAAGCTTCAGGGAGAGCTTCAAATTAATATACGTAGATGATCTTACCAAACAAATTGAGCTATGGCACCGACTATGAAAATCTTCGGGAATATGAATATGAAGACAATATTCCTAAAGATTATATATAAAGACAGACGCAACTACCGAGGCTGTGCGGCGTGAGACGCCCACTCTTTTGATGGGTGTTCGGTGAATTTCCTAATGATCGGCAGTTCTTGGGATTTTCGCTAAGTAATGCGGGTCGTTGGCACATATTGCAGTTTTTCACAGCTATCACAAATCGGTATCCAGCATGTTGTTGTCAATACTAACAGCGGATTGAAAAGTGTCCGCTGTGCTATCTTAAACCACACCCAGTCCTTGGATGCCACTTTAGTGTTGTCGGCAAATTTTCTATTTCACACCTCTAGAGGTATCATCTTCACGATGACCCCGGCAGCATGTATCTACATTGGTGGGTAAGCTGGCAATGCTTGCATGATCGTTGGTAAATTCCTTCACTCGGAATTGTAACCCCTCCTCACTATGAATTGTCAAGGTACGTCCCTACATATAGATATGCTTGAGATCACTCTATGGTAGTATTGCAAAATCGTTCTTTAGACCCGGTTAATTTTCTGTGATTAGTTTATTATGCTTATTCTAATAGGTAATAGCCATTATCAAAAGCCTCCTCCCCTGTAGACTGCCATCTCTGAAATTGTCAGGATTCATTCTGAAACATCAAAAGACATGAAGACGGCCTTCCGAATACAAGAAAAAGAGTCTTTTTTACCCCGTGTATGGATTGCAGATAATTGGTCTTGGATTTCTTATCATATGACTGTGCAAAATCCTCCTCAGTCTTCCATCCAATTTTGACACCTGTATATTGTTGTTGCCATTATCTGTCCAGAAGATGTTTCTACCAAGCCAGTCAATTGTTATCCCTGTAAGCAATGGCAGGAGAATATTGCATTAAGTTAAAGACAACTGGCTTTGGAAGTTGTGAAGCGAAAGGCCAAGAAAATGAATGACCAGGGCGAGACTCGAACTCGCGACACTGGACGTTGTACGTCAAGTTCCCTACCACTGAGCAATTGGATGAGTGATAGAGCGCTCAATCGATAAATTCTAGGCTTATGAGTTCGAATCCCAGTCGGGTCACTCGTTTTCTCATTCATTCGTCTCAGAATATCGAGCATGATTTCTGGAGTTAGCTACTTGGCAGGAGGGTTTGTCACTTTTCCATGCTTTGTTACTTAAATTTCTTGTGTTTCTCATAGGCTAAGTTTACACGGGAATTTAGAAACGGTTCTATCTGGAACCGTTCTGCGCAGGTACGGATAGACTTCCTGTTTACACGATGTCTTGGAACCGCTCTGTGCAGCAACGTCTCTTTCTATGCATTCACGCATGGACAACTCCAAATTTATAGCCTACAAATGGCTTCCTTTTGCCTCATTTCTAAGCGTGCCTGACGGGAGCGGGTCTGGAAGAATACACGAGAACTTTAGGCACGGTTCCGAATGGGACCTAAGTGGAAATGTTTGGGTACGGCTAATGGCTCTGTTAGGGACGGTTCCATCAGTTCCTGTGTAAACACAAGGCTCACCCGTACCTATTTGGGTATGCTCCCATTTGGAACCTTTCCCATATAAACTGAACGTTAGTACGTGCTGTACCCCTGGTAGGTATAGAATAATAGCTTCAATTGAAGTCTAGAATTTGTCACCATGAGCTACTTCTTACACCATAATTTCAACACCAACATTCAACCGAAACTCTCTTGATTAGCAAAACATTCATTACTACTTGGTTACTACTTATCTCTAATCACAGGTGATTACTTTGTGTGATTAGCTAGATAGATCACCGGGCATGTTTTGTTCAATACGAGACAAAATACTTGAGTAGACCAAACAAATATGCTTTGCAAGTGAAGACGTATATATCAGTCCCAAATTACGCTGGTTTTTGCAACTATAGAAATCTTATCCCATAAATTTTTCAACAAAACTTAACTAGCTTATTTAATCTTGAACTGGTAACTCTTAATGATGTGGATCAATCAGATAATTTCACTTCTTTGGCGCATAGAGGGTTGGGTTGTGCATCATGTTCTGTGCAGAGTGCACACTTTAAGGTACTCTTTTGACCATTCATTTCGTCCCAAGCCGGGACCATTCTTTCGTATCGTTTTCCAAGATTTTCTTCGGCCTGCCGCGGCATTTGGTTCCCTCTGTTTAAGCCTAGTATCATGTTTATGTAATGGATGAATGCATTCTAAAAGTCTCCTACCTTGTGGGTCAATGAGACCGCTTGCGACAACTTCCACAGCCGAACCATTGTAGTTTGATCTTTGAATATTCCCAAGGATAATATCAGTCCAGTACACCTTCTTTTCTCGGCAATCATAGTCGACACCAACCAACAAGTGCACGGGATTACGAAAAATGTACCCGTAAGACATAGGACCATAGGGGTAGGAGAATCGCTTGACATTTCCACCTTGTCCATACAATAGGAACTCATCCCCGACTGTAAAATAGGAAGGACGAGTTAATCATAGCCTAATTAAAATATACAATCTAATATGTATACAGGGACGCCGGAGCAAAAGTGGGGCCAGGAGGGCAGTAGACGTGAATGGGCAGTGATGACCACTGGTGAGCGAAATGAGCCGAGAAATTTGTGCCTCTCAATGTAATTCTTCGGATGCTATTGTCGCAGTCCTTTAACGATGCAAATATCATTACTATTTTTGTCAGGAATGAGCACTTCTAGACTTTGAGGAGTGCCTGCTAGAGAGAACAATGACCCTGGGCTAATGGCTTTTTGAGGTAGTTTGACCAACCATGGACCAACTCCTATCCTCGCTACTTTTATTACCCCAGTACCAACTAGATTTCAATTCGCTGCTCAGAGGACAGTGAGCCTGAACTGCCTATGCCTTTATGCATGGCTCGAACCATCGACGTTTGTACGACTGATAAGCGTTCCTAAAAATCATCTATTCTCTCAAATGTTAGAACTGTCTAAAACTGATTTTTAAATACATAGTTATTTTCATCCAAAAATAGAAATCCATATGATGGAAAATGTTACTGTTAAATATATATATTTCAAATTTCAAAATTGTGTATGTATTGGAAGCACAAGCCGCCTCAACTAGCATTTTTAAGGGTATTAAATACTTTCATTGATATTGAACTTAGGGTTTACGTAGCTTAAGGCAGAGTGCCATGGTTCCAGTACAATAGTAATGATGATAAAGCATAAGTATTCCCGATCAGTATTAAGCAAACGTACCCCACTGACAGATCTCTCCAGAGTATCCGGGTGCACATTTACAGCCAAATTTACCAACACATGTTCCTCCGTTCAAGCACCGTGGGCAATCAGCTACAATGAAATCAGACGTTCAGGATACTATTTACAAGAAAGAGGATAATTGTGAAAAGTCTGTTGGTACTACAGAATTTCACTATAGCACGAAAAAGCGGAAAGATTCTTTTAGCATACTGAAAGCTTTTTTCGTCCAACACTCGTCAGAGTGTGAAACGTCGGATAACGACCGAAAGGTGAGCCGAATCTGGCTATATATTTTGGCTCACCTTTCGGTCGTTATCCGACGTTTCATACTCTGACGAGTGTCGGACGAAAATAACTTTCAGTATACTAAAAGAATGTTTCCGCTTTTCGTGCTATAGTACAGAGGATAATATAATGTTAGGTATCAGAATAAAGAATTTTTATTCAATGTTGAGAAAAATTCATCTGATTTCCTACCAGTTGAAGACTCACTCCGTCTAGCGAACTCCCCGCATTTTCAGTGTCCGGAATATAATAGAGAAGCAAACAAAATGTAGCAAGTAGTAAATGTTAAGAAAAGATGCTATAGAAATTATAAGCTTCCAAAGATATGCCTATATGAACTACTTGCTCCATGGATTACACATAATTCATGCAAATTTTGATTGCATATATATATATATATATATATATATATATATATATATATATATATATATATATATATATATATATATATATATATATATATATATATATATATATATATATATATATATATATATATATATATATATTGATATTGACATTAGTTTTACAAGCAAATTCCTTCACTTCCTTGACGTTCTACTGGTGTGTTGCTTCTAGATTCGTTACTTATAAATACTCATGTATCAGAGAACATATGGGAAATGGAACTTAAAACTGTTTACTGATAAGTGATCAAGTTTATTTAAAATATTTACGAAAATATAACAATTTTTTGACTTACGAAAGCAATCTCGTTTTCTGTTGCCGAAGTGAAATCCTTGTGGGCATCGACATTGATATGAGCCAGGTATTTCAGTGCATATAGCTCGTTCACCACAAGCATCTTTCTGTTCTGTGCATTCAGGGATATCTAGAAAAAATAACAGCAATCACAAATTAGGAGATGGGCCCCAATTCTTTAGACATTATTTATAAGAGATCTTATTAACAATAAATTTCCAGTTAACTTTCCGTTTTCCGTTCTACATGAATGTATTCACGCTTCTCCCTACTAACCAAGGCATTTTGTCCCATTCTTTCTGAATCCTTTGTTACAGAGGCACTGATATGATCCAAATGTGTTTTTACATTTTGAGTTTGGTAGACACATGATCTTCATATCTCTGCATTCATCTATGTCTATAAGGCAAAGCAAAGCAACGAATCAAAGTGATGAAATGGTCATTGCAAAGATTTAAGTAACTGTATATATAGCGTTCATAGATCGAGCGATATAATGATTCGCGATTATTCATTACGAACAGAATGTGTACCCTTCTCATCCAAGGCATCGGCACCATCGAGTAAAATGTGTATTTGTGGATAGGAGAAGAGTGATAGTAAATATATTGCTTGTAGAACAAGTGGGTGGAAAAGCAAACTGTTTTTGGAATGGGTAGGGTTTGTTCAGTCTGTATGGTCTGGTGGTGCGTGTATTAAAAGTACACAAGCACATAGCGAGTCAGCAGCTTCTCCCAGACAAGCCAACCCTGCCTTCCCGTGGTACAGACTGTTTTCACTGAAAGGGCTCTGGCTTTGGGCGAGTCTTCGGCGCCCTAACAATCAAACCGGAGTCCCGCTGCCTTGCGGGTTAGGTTCTTGAACCAAAGGCTAGGGGTGAGGACCCCGATAGAAACCTCCGGCAGAAGGCAACGGGAAACCACTGCTGTATTTCCCAAGAAAAATCATGGTCAAGTCACAAAAACTGATTAAGAGAAACAACGTAAAGGGAACCTATGGATACTCCAGAGAGTCCTCGTTCGGTAGGGAAAGCCATGAGCCGCAGGTGGCACCCGACCGTCATCAAGCTACTGACGGTAACAAAAAGCTTAGGGTCATCAGAACAGGAACGTGGAATGTGAGAACAATGATGCAAAAGGGTAAGCTTATAAATGTGAAAAGAGAAATGGAGCGACTAAACATAGATATTTTGGGGCTGTGTGAGACGAGATGGAAAGGAACGGGCCAGTTTGTCACAGATAAACACACAGTCATATTTTCTGGAGGAGAGAAACACGAGAAAGGAGTTGCAATGATGATCAATCCAAGGACAGCCAATGCAATCAAAGGTTATTGGGCAATATCAGAGAGAATATTGATGGTAAAATTTTGTTCAAAAAACGTCGACACAAATATCATACAGGTATATGCTCCTACAACTGACAGCAATGATGAGGAAATAGAAACATTCTACAATGAAATTGAACAAGTAATAAAACAATGCAAATCACAGGACAACACAGTAATTCAAGGAGATTTCAATGCAAAGGTAGGCCAAGGAAGATACGATGACAACGCCGGTCCACATGGCCTGGGATGTAGAAATGCACGGGGCGATACTTTAATTGAATGGGCGAAAATAAACAACTTCATGATAAGTAACACATGGTTCAAACAACCGGAGAGAAGATTATGGACGTGGAAAAGCCCCGACAACAATACAAAGAATCAGATTGACTACATCTTGGTGAGAAAGAGATTTAGAAATTCTTTGATCTCCTGTAAGACATACCCTGGAGCAGACTGCAACAGTGATCATAATCCAGTTGTTGCAAAGATAAGACTGAAATTGAAAAAGATAACAAAATCCAATCGGGAACCAAGATTAGACATAGAACTGCTGAGAAAGAATGTAGAGCTGAGAGAAATGTACAGCTTGGAAGTAAGAAACAAATACGCAGTATTGGAGGAACAACAATCCATAGACGATGAGCAATCCATATATGAGGAATGGCGAACTATCAAAGAAACACTTGTTGAGACAGCAGCAGAAGTCATACCAACCAACAAAAATAGAGCTAAGCAGAAGTGGATGACGGAGGAAATTTTATTATTGATGGATAAGAGAAGGAAAAACAAGAAAAACCAGACAGAGTATAACCGAATTAACTCTATAATCAAACAAAAATGCATAGAAGAAAAAGAGAAGTGGTTAAATAAGCAGTGTGATGAAATAGAGGCCATCTTTAACACAGATAGCAAGGGTGTACACCAAAGAGTAAAGGAACTATGCATATATAAAACAAAACCTGCAACAGGATGTTTAAAATCAAAGTATGGAAACATAATAACAGACAAAGAAAAGATTCTGGAGAGGTGGGAGGAGTATATCGGTGAACTATACGGAGATGAGAACCGAGACGATGAATTTGTATTTTACAATAACCAAGAGGGTCCTCCCCTTTTAAAGGATGAAGTGAGACAGGCTCTAAAAAAGATGAAAAATGGGAAAGCACCTGGTCCAGACAAGATATGCATTGAAATGATAACATCACTAGAGGAGTTCGGATTAGACCTTATAACATCTTTCCTGAATAGAATATACACAACAGGACAAATACCAGATGATCTCAAGAAATCTATCTTCATAGCACTCCCCAAGAAACCAGGTGCAATAGATTGTGCATTGCATAGAACGATCAGCCTTACGAGTCATCTGACCAAACTCCTGCTGAGAATAGTCATGGGAAGAGTTAGGAACAAAGTCAAAAGGGAAATCAGTGAAGAACAATGTGGCTTTGTTCAAGGTAAAGGAACAGCAAATGGAATATTCCTCTTAAGAAATCTCATGGAAAGAGCCTTAGAAATGCAACAAGATCTTTACATGTGCTTCATAGACTACACAAAGGCGTTCGACTGTGTAAGACATGAAGAAATCATAGACATGCTACAAAGTCTTAATGTTGATGGGAAAGACTTACAAATTGTGAAAAATATCTATTGGGAGCAAACAGCGGCTATCAGAGTAGGAGCAGACGAAAGCAAGTTCCAACATATAAAAAAGGGCGTAAGGCAGGGTTGTGTATTATCCCCTGATTTATTCTCTTTATATAGTGAAATGATAATGAGGCACATTCAAGAATTGCCAGGAATAAAAGTTGGAGGACAGTGTATTAATAACATCAGATATGCTGACGACACAGTTTTGATTGCTACATCGGAGAATGATCTACAAGCATTAGTAGATATTGTCAACCGAGAAAGTAACAAATTAGGACTAAGTCTAAATACAAAGAAAACAGAAGTTATGACTGTATCCAAAAAGAAAGATGCACCCAACTGTCATATCACTATACAAGGTAATCCACTGAAGCAGGTTTCTCAATTTAAGTACCTTGGGTCGATGATAACGTCAGATAGTAGGTGTATAGAAGAAGTGAAAATCAGATGTGGTCAAGCTAAAGCTACATTCAAGAAATTGGACAACTTTTTAACCAACCCAAGAATATCAATAACTGTAAGAAAAAGAATACTACAATGTTATGTTGAACCCGTTCTAACGTATGGATCTGAAGCATGGACAATTACGAAGCAGATAATGAAGAAAATAGAGGCAACAGAAATGTGGTTTATCAGACGGATGCTTAGAATACCATACACAGCTAGAGTGACAAACGATAAGGCTTTACAAGATGCAAATACAGAAAGAAATATATTAAAGAAAATCAGAAAGAAACAAGCAGAATTTTTTGGTCATTATATGAGAAAAGAAAAGCTGGAGCATTTAATCATGACAGGTAAAATAGAAGGAAGGAAAAGTAGAGGAAGGCAACGAGAGAAGCTACTTGACAGCATCACCCGGTGGCTACAGGAAAAATCCCGAACGGACGTACTACAAAAGACGCGAAATAGGCAGGAGTGGCAAGACCTGATCGTCAACGCCCTTAGGCAGGACACTGGATGATGATGATGAGGGTTTGTTCAAATTAAACCAACTTAAATACTCCAAGAAAAGAGTTTCTTACAGAGCTCTGAAAGTTTGGAATGAGAGTCCTATAAGTATTAGAGAGATTCCTACTTTGCATCAATATAGAAAACAATAAAAAGATCATTTATTGAGGTGAAAACCAATTCTAACACGACATCCTGGGAGACCAGCAATATTTTTTTTCATTTTGTAGATAACTGTTCGTTCTAGATAATATCTATCATTTTTAATATAATCTTTATGTAGGTATGCAGCTGAAATGTATTTTCGTGTGTAAACAATTACATTTTACTTATTAAACATACATATACTTTAACTTAAAAAGGCTCACGATTGCAATATTTCGAATGGTAAAAGATTTAAAGCACTTTTCAAGGATTTACTTTACTTAATCTTCTAATTTTGATCTCAAGCATAGAATAAGTAATATTTCTTTTGTTACTTTCACAATGATCTCTTTTCACTAAATCTAATTAAATATGAAATTTGAAAGTAGCATAGAGGTACTTTTTGCATGTTTCAAAATATGCAAAGGAGCAATTATTTTACATTTTCAATACATCTCCTGCTTTCTCATACATTAAATTTAAATCAGTCCTGACTTGAAATCTGATTGTAAGGTTTACTTCAAGTAGAAATCCAGTTTATTGACACTAGGAAACTTGATCATTCGATTGATATTGTCTTTGCTGATAACTAAACGAAAATTTTCCTCGCAAATACACATTTCCTCGTTTACTTTGATAACCGGAAATTTCTTTAAAGCTTTACTATAAAATTTCATTTTTTATGTGAAAAACTTTAAGTAACAAATATTTAGTTTAGGTCTCATTTTCTTAAAAATAATGTGATATTTTAATCAGAACCTTTTTCAAAGCGTATCTGTGTTCGCTTCAAGGTGGCTTCGATATATTCACTGAAAGAAAGATACCTGAGCATGAATCTTAGCTTTAGAATTATGCAAAGATGTCGTTTACACCGACCTCAAATGTATGATACAAACCTCTACAGCGCTTCCCATTGCCAGTAAAACCCAATTTGCATACGCAGATCTTCTTTCCTTCGTTTCCATTGTAACATTCCGCATTAATATGGCATTTACATGGGATGTCAACTAAAAATATAATGTGAATATGCTAGCAGAAAATATTCTCTACAACTGTAATTTCCTTTCAGCTATTAACATTTATTTGCTTTTGATTTATTTTTCAGTTAGCAATTGTGCTTTCTAGCTCATCAAGTACATTAAGAACTCATAGAACTTCCTTGAGAGCACTAATGTATCCTACTTTGTTTTCTTGAATATCATAATTGACCATTTGAATGCCAAAGGTGGCCTTATTCATTCATACATACAGTCCAACAAACATATAAGTATACAAATAATAAAGATTTTATATAAAGTTTTGCCATTTATGGCTCATCAGTGGAGCTCAGTTGAGCGTAAATGTAGTCGTATGCAATACACTGAGAGTCTTCAAACTACCGAAATAGTGAGCTATGTATAATGCTAGATGGTTGAATGTACAGCACCTAACTACAATTACAGAGTGCTCAATCACACAAGATTGTAACGAGTTTCACAGCAATTCGGAGAAACTGCCTGGGAGCACAAGAATGCAGTTTCTGTCTATAGTTAAGCCTCGTCAGTTGTGCGTAAGAGATTTTTATTACTTACCGTAACATTTGACACCATTGCCAATATACCCTGCTCTGCATTTGCAGAAATATTGCGATTGGTCTTTAATGCATTCGGAGTTCTCATCACATTTATATGTTCCGCAGTTGATTCTCTTGTCAACTAGAACAGGCAAAAACATAATTTCAACTAATTACCATAACAAAGAAAGGGAGTATATAAGAGAGGCCATTTTGGAGACTTAAAAACATAGCTGACATGAAATGACCATTATCATAGTTTGCTTGCTTACTAAATTGGATATCTCTCATCGATAAGCTTTATTCTCAGCCAAATATATCTCAGCCTAATTTATTTATTTATATATATATATATACATATATAAAGAAGAAACAAAGAAATAACTCTGAATCTTAAACTAGTTTAGCCTGAAGAGCAGCAAGAACGGGTGAAACTAGCAGATATAAAAAAATTTTAACTTGAAAATTGTCACCTGATTTGTGTGTGTATGTGTGTGTGTGTGTGTGTGTGTGTGTGTGTGTGTGTGTGTGTGTGTATGTGTGTGTGTGTGTGTGTGTATGTGTGTGTGTGTGTGTGTGTGTGTGTGTGTGTGTGTGTGTGTGTGTGTGTGTGTGTGTGTGTGTGTGTGTGTGTGTGTGTGTGTGTGTGTGTGTGTGTGTGAAGATGTCTACTCTCTGTACTTAGCTGTACAACACACTCAAAGTTCTTAGATCTATGTGAAAATGAAACCCAAGCCAGTTGCCCTAAGCCAATATATGACCTACTCCTTACTTCAATATTCATACAGTACATTTTTTTAGTAATAGCGTTTTTAAAGCATACCTGTACAAACAGTCCCATTTCCGATATATCCTTCTTTGCATATACATCTACCTAGACCCCTCGAATTTTTGCACTCTGCATTTTCAGAGCACTGAGTGGAGCAGAGTGATTCAGTTCGCAATGGCTGTGTTGTTACAGATGGCTGTACAGTGCTGCTTCTTGCTTCTTCTACCTTAGTTTTGCTTATTTTGACAGGCCTAGATGTGGTAGTAGTCACGAATTTCGTGCTCTCTTCCAAATTTAACCTCTTTGTTGTAGTCGTATTGAACTTTTTCCCAGGTGAGATCAACGTACTAACCATACTAGCTTGTTTTACATCATTTCCTGCGGCATTTGTTTCTTTTTCCCGGATATCTTTTGAAGTGTCCGCCTTTGGTTTAACAAATGGTCTTGTCGTTGTTTCTACCTTTTCAGCTGCCTTGACAGTCGGTTTGCTGCTTTTTCTTTCTACAGTAGATACACCTTCTCTTGTTTGTTGTTCATGTGGCCATTCAGTCGTAGATGTCTTTTGGGGAGTGCTTTCAGCCAGGTCTGAAGAGGGATGAGATACAGATTAGAAAGTAAATCAACTTTTGACGCTCCCTGTACTGTCACTAGTACATTTAGTCATCATTCAAGGTGAATAAGAGATAAATTCACGCATTTAAGGAATCATCTTGGCAATGCCATTGAATTAAGGCTATTACCATAGCAATATTACTGTATTCTGAAATACCACGTAACTTGACAATTAGACTTATTTTAGAGTGATCCTTTAGGTATACAGAACAGTGCCGCACCGAAGTCACACCCCCTCCCAACTATTACAGAAGCCGTCAGTAATCATATGTCTTTTTCAGTAACTTTTTACTCGTCGGTAGAAGTTGGCTTAACGACCATGGCTCTTCTGTGCCTTGTTCAAACCTGTCAGTAAATTTGCTGCACCTTCCACTAAACAGTCCTACGGTGCCCCACCGACACAAAGTTGCTATGTGATACAAAAGGGGAAAAGAAGTAGGTTGGTTTCGTAGGAGAACAGAGATAGAATTCCTCAGAGGAAGTAAAGGTAATACATACGCTGAGTGACTGTATACTTCTGTCGAAATCGTAACATGCTACTTTGCTCATAGAATGCGCTAGTTGTAGCTTTGATACCAACAAGGGCCGTGTAGTCCACGTTATTATTCGCAGGTTCAAAGTGAACAGCTCTGCTTACTCGGTAATCAATTGAGTTTTTGTCAACAATAAACGTAGCGGATCCTTCACTGTATATCTTGTTGTTGCTGCTGCCTAATACATATCGTTCATCGTAAGGTTCGATGCTGTGCATGCTCGTTGCTGTTGTCAATGGAATTGGCATGGTCCCGTTCACCATAGTGTTGAAAATGAGACTGTTGAATGAATCGAACCCTCTCATTTCCTGATCAATATGTAGAATCTCGCCTAGGTAAATAGAAGATAGATTATAATGCCAGTGACTTTTGCTCGCCTGAATATGACTCTGGCGGAGTAGCAATCCATTTTACATAGATACAGAATCCTTTTCACTTCTTATGTAGCTTTCTTTAATACCTAGCTGCAAATGCAATATTAAGATTCAAACCGTGTATGTGGTGACAATAATATCAGATAAAAGTAGTGCTACCTATTATCAGAGTTGTAGGAAGCAATTCGAACCTGGATAGGGCTTAGGATTTAAAGGGCACTCTTATCACGCCCTAAACTTTAGGATCCACATTCAAATCTATTAAACTTGCATGTTTTACTAATAGCTATGCTTATTGCAAAAATAGAACGGCGGGGGAGATGTAGGTATGATAGCAGAGAGCATAGAACACTTGATTCTGAAATATTCCTGTAATTTCATGTGCTCTGTCTCATTAGAATCTCAGTGACACAAAGATTCTTAGCTTGGTAAAACAATTTTGACAGGATTTCTCCAAATCTGAATCATACTATTCAAGCTTATATGGATTTAGATTTATCCACCAAACGTAGAGATGAATAGGCCGTTAGAAACAGGCATAGGGGCCTCCAGTGTCATCTGTAATGGCTAATTACTTAGCATACGACTCACCAGTCCCCACACTTATCTAAGTTCATCGATTGGCTCGACCACATAGACAAATCCGCCGAGAATCTATGGACAAGATGTCGTTTAGCTTATTTACTTGCCTGTTTTGAAGATTATGATGGAAGTTGATTTCCATCGATTCCCTACAATATCATAGCCGGTCTTCCCATTGACACTTTTACCGAAAATCCACCCGAGCAACCCAGTTAATGGTGGAATCATTTGAAAGGAATGGCCCAGCTTTGTGCTAATGGAATCAATAGTGACAAACAGCTCGCCACGGCTTTGTGAAATGAGCGCTACCAGTTCCCCCACACCGACACTGATGTCATTGATCACTCCAGTGACTTTGCCTTGAATGTTTATCAATAAATCTAGAAAGAGAAAGATGACTATTGAGATACGCTTGTACCTGGCGATATTTGTTGGCCTTACACTGAACATCTCACCTTGTACATAAGCGAAAAGGCAAGAGTTTCATCTATTGTAGTATTTTAACAATAAAAGAATAATACTATCAATATTGTACTATCTGCAGATGCAGTATTTCTGTTATGTTGTTAAAGAAACAGTTTAAAGTACGTATGAATCTTATCAATCATACAGAAACAATTGTGCACACCATCAGGGACGTAGCGACCAGAGGGTGTAGGTGTGTCACATTCCCCCGCCCCAACTTTTTTGAACGTGGAAAGATTCAGGTAAAAATTAGATTATTACATTGCTAAAAAATCAGGTACTTTTCGAAGAATTTAAGGCTTCACACTCCAAGCCACAGGGTTCTTGTAACACCCCTACGAACCATGTTATTGCTATCGTTTCTAGAACGTATTGTAACATGAAACGGTAATTGAGGCATTTCCACCTTAATATTTAGCATAAGAAAAAGCACAGGTTTTAGATTAATCCCTGCGTTTTTAGATATTTTGACTCTTACACTCTCGTAAACAAGTTCTCCCATTCCCATAGTATGTTCTCCAGCAGAGGCATTTATATCCGGGTACTGTATTGAAGCAATCAGCAAAACGATGACACACTGGTATACTAGCTTTGCATTCATTGATATCTAAAAAGACATATGCAATCATTCAGCTGTAAAGTGTTTAAATTGCATTGTAAAAGTAGAAATATATTATTAGCGTAAGATACTTGGCAAAAATCTATTCCACTGTTCTTCCAAGGAGATGCATTTCAGTCCTATAGATGCAATTTAAGTTGCTATTTCAAACGATATAAAGTTGGGATTTCCACACGAGTTTAGTTCCATGCTTTGAGCTCCATATAAAATATTTTCTTTGCAAACTCTGCCCTGTAGTTGGGAATCTGGAGAGCCACACGTTGCCTACCTATATAGTTCGAATGTAAAGATCTTGATTTATAACTATTCCATAGTCTTTTTGAAAATTCAGACCAAAGTTTTTCAAAATCTTATTGGGTAGGACAATCCCATCATACCAATTGGGATGTTTTCAAAATTTAACTCCATTTAACGTGTTTACCTGCCTTAATATTCAAGCTGTGTAAGTGTGCAAACGTGAATCGTTTGGAAGCAAGCAGATTTGTGAAGATAATGCAGAAGACCGAACAGGAACTTCATGTTAAACAGAAGTTCGTCACGAATGCGCAGTGAATCCAGGTAGGGTGTTTCCACCAATCAAAATGCTCCATTTTATGAATAAATTTTTCCTTAATGAGCAAAAACAATCTCAAAATACGCTGAGAAATGGCCAGCGTCCAGCCTCATATTTCTAAAACCTCACATAGAGGCTAATAAACATTGAGCTTGAGTACTTGGAGTGGCGGAGTTGTTACCGAATACGAAGTAAATACGACACGTGACATTTTTAATAGGAGAGTTGAAAGGCTGACTTTTTAGCAAGACAGTTCTGGTCAGATGTAAATTATGTTATGTGGCAGCAGCAGCAAGAAAGACAAGTGAAAGGTAGGTAGCTCGTAGAGGTTCATTCGTGTGATGTACTTATAGACATGACATTGACACTAGGAGCCTATGCGCAGGAGCTCATAAGAACAATAAGGGGCTCTTGTGTTATGGCCTAAGAGGAATAAACATGTTTTGATTTTCATGCTTACTTTCATTATCAAATCTTGTTTAATTGTTTACATCCTGCAATTACAAGTATTACATGGTGTCAGAAGTGAACCTCCCGCAACTCTCAGATACGTATAGCTTATTATTTCTGCAATATGGATTGTTTAAAGCCTCCAAAAGCCCTGAATCTCGACAGTGCCTCGAACCTCGCCGAAGTATGGAAGGTATGGAAGGACAACTTTACTATTTTTCTCCAGGCCACTGAATCCTCAGCGAAAAATGACCTAATTAAGTCTTCAATACTTTTGCACTGCATTGGCCAGCCGGCCAAAGATGTCTATAAAACGTTCACTTTTGCCGAGGGGGATGAGATGAAATACAATGAAATTATTAGCAAGTTTGATGCGTATTTTCAACCAAGAAAAAATCTGACATTTCTCCGGTTTACATTCCTCACTGCACGTCAAAATGAAGGGGAACAATTTGACGAGTTTTACACTAGACTCCGTAAACTAAGTGAAGACTGTGAATTTGGTACCTTACGCGATTCGTTAATCAAAGATCTTATCATCATCGGCCTATATGACAAAAAACTTCAGGAGCGCTTATTGAGGGATAGTGAAATTACACTGGATAAAGTTCTAGTAAATTGTCGGGCAAGTGAAGCGTCTAAGCAGCACACCAAATCCATGCTGAGAAAGCAAGAAGTAGTTACTCCTTCATCAACCTCATTAGACTCCATCAAAAAATCTCATTTTTCCTCTTCCAACAACCCCCCTAGAGAGATGATCAACTCCTGCAAATTCTGCTCTGGTGCCCATCCTCGAGGTGCCTGCCCCGCCTACTCCAAGATATGCAATAACTGCCATAAAAAAGGCCATTTTGCAAAATGTTGCACAAAACAGCTTCCATCGCACAAAGCCTCATCCTCATCTACCCCCAAGAAATTGTCTGACAGGCGGCGCCCAAAGAAAGTTCGCGAAATCCAGGAAAGTGCCTCCTCTGATTCTGACGATGAATTCTTCCTTGGATCCGTTGAAATCACTGCACCATGCCCTCCTAAGATTGACACAATTTGTGACTCTGATGCTCAAGCAGATCAAAATCTGACCGTTGATAATGGGCCTACTCCGTATCAATGGGAAATCAATCTTAGCACAAATGGTACCAATGTCACTTACAAAATTGATACAGGTGCACAAGTAAATGTCCTCCCACTATCTACCTACAAAAGTTTGCTCAGACAGCCAAAACTCCACAAATCAAAAGCCCGCTTGACTGCATATAATGGCTCTCCTATTGCTGTAGCAGGTAAATGTATTGCATTCATTCGACATAAAGGTCAGTCAACTCCAATCCTATTTATTGTTACTAATGCCAGTACCACTCCTATCCTTGGGTTAGAATCCAGCAGCAGACTAAACCTCATAAAACGGATTAACTCTGTAGAATCTACCTGTGCAAGTAACTACCTACAAGAGTTCCAGGACTGCTTCGGTGAATTAGGAACCCTCCCAATGCCATAACACATTGTCACTGATCCATCAATACCACCAGTAATTGATGCCTGTCGGAATGTGCCAATACCACTCCGAGCCAAACTTGAACAAGAACTTCGCCGCATGCAGGCATTAGGAATCATCACTCCTGTCTCAGAACCAACCGACTGGGTTAGCTCAATTGTTACTGTGGAAAAGCCTAATGGCTCCCTCAGAGTATGTTTAGATCCCCGAAACCTAAACAAGGCCATCAAACGCCACCACCATCGATTGCCCACCACAGACGAAATTTTATCCAGGATGGCTGGTGCAAAATATTTCACGAAATTAGATGCCTCTAATGCCTTCTGGCAAGTCCAACTTGATGACGAAAGTTCTCGCCTCTTAACATTCAACACCCACATCGGCAGATTTCGTTTTCTCCGAATGCCATATGGCATCCACTCTGCAAGTGAAATATGTCAGGCCAAAATCGCTGACATCATCTCCGGCATTGACGGCACTGCCAATGCCCAGGATGACATTATTATATGGGGATCCTCCAAAGCACAACTCCGTCAGCGTACTCATAATTGCCTTCAAGCCATCCGTGAGAGTGGATTAAAACTCCGTAAGGACAAATGTCAATTTATGCAGACGGAAATGACCTTCCTCGGACATACTATCTCAGCACACGGCATAGAACCAGATTTCAATAAAATCGCCGCCATTCTTGAAATGCCAAATCCTACCAATGTAAAAGAACTTCAGCGATTCCTTGGCATGATCACATACCTTGGAAAATTCATCCCAAACTTATCAGATGAAACCACTCCCCTGCGTACCCTTCTTGAAAAGGATATCATCTGGCATTTTGGTACCCCACAGACTCAAGCTGTAGCACGCCTAAAGTCACTAATTACTGCTAGTCCCGTCTTAAAATACTTTGATCCACGCTGCAATACACGGATCTCTTCAGATGCATCAAAAAAGGGTCTGGGTGCAGTTCTCGAACAACAACATGACAACCTTTGGCACCCTATTGCCTTTGCATCACGATCATTAAGCCCTGCTGAACAGAACTATTGCCCTCTTGAACGAGAAACACTTTCAATTGTCTTTGCGTGTGAAAAATTCCATGAATATGTGTATGGACAACACTTTGATGTCTTCAATGACCACCAACCACTTAAATCAATTTTTAGCAAGCCACTAGGGAAAGCACCTGCCCGCCTACAGAGATTCCTCCTCAGACTCCAGCGCTATGATTTCACAATGCACTACCAACAAGGAAAAGATGCCTACATCACTGATGCTCTTAGTCGTGCTGCCCTACCAGATAACACACCAGAAATCCCAGACAAGGAACTCTCAGCCTTTGTCCATTCCGTCATTAATAATATACCCATGAGTGACTCCAGACTAAAACAATTCCAGATAGAGACAGCAAACGACAAAGTACTCACTGCCCTGACAAACTGCATTCAATCGGGATGGCCCTGCAACCGCTCTGATGTTGACCCAACTGTCCGTCCCTTCTACAACTTTAGAGAAGAGCTCTCACTCAACAACAAGCTCGTCCTAAAAGGAAGCCGCATCATTGTTCCCACAACAATGAGAAAGGAGATGTTGCAAACACTTCATACTGGCCACCCAGGCATCACCAAAATCAAACTAAAGGCACGCTCATCCTTATACTGGCCAGGAATTGATTCACAATTAGAAGATACTGTTAATTCATGCAGCCTTTGTCAGGAATATCGAAACCAACAACAGAGTGAACCCTTACTGCACCACGACATTCCTGCCGTACCCTGGTACAAAATTGGCACAGATGTTTTCCACCTATTCAATAGACATTATCTGCTCATCGTTGATTACACAACAAACTACTTTGACATCAGTCAGCTACCAGACTTGGAAAGCACCACTGTGATTCAGCATACCAAAGCAATCTTTGCCAAATATGGTATACCAAAAGAAATTATGTCTGACAATGGCCCAGAATTCGCTGCAGCTGCTTACAACCAATTCTGTAGTGATTGGGACATCATTCATACCACAAGCAGCCCGCGATATCCACAAAGTAATGGGCTAGTTGAACGAACAATACAAACAGTTAAGCGCACACTCAAAAAAGCCATCCGCAACAATGAGGATATCCACCTAGCCCTGCTCTCCCTCAAAACCACCCCACTTCAGGGCCGACCTTCACCAGCTGCTATGTTTTTCAATCGTACACCACGCACTCTATTGCCAACCATCACAAATACCACTCCAGCACACCAAGTGAAAGCTACCCCATCATCACCACTGACTCATAACCAACAACCGTGCAACTTACCTCCACTTCCAACAGGGGCCAGCGTTCGATTGCATGATGGAAAGTCCTGGTCAACCAGAGGCCACATAACTTCCAAAGTACCACAACCACGTTCATATATGGTTCTCACTGAAACTGGACACACAGTGAGACGGAACCGGAAACACCTGTTGCAAGCTAGAGAACACAGTAGCCCAGCAGAATATGACTCTGACAGTAGCCTTGTATCCGCACCCACCACAGTTGCACCACCTGATGACATTCAACCACAAGATACCAATCATGATCTAGGCACCACAGAACCGACTATCACAGAACCTATGCCAGCTAATGAAGACTTACACACAACCAGGAAAACCACCTCTGGTCGAACCATCCGAAAACCAGCCTACTTGAATGAGTTTACAGAATAACAGCCACACAAAGCAAATCTTAAATGTGGGGATGTGATGTACTTATAGACATGACATTGACACTAGGAGCCTATGCGCAGGAGCTCATAAGAACAATAAGGGGCTCTTGTGTTATGGCCTAAGAGGAATAAACATGTTTTGATTTTCATGCTTACTTTCATTATCAAATCTTGTTTAATTGTTTACATCCTGCAATTACAAGTATTACAATTCGCACGTAGGCCAAGTTCCACAAGGTATCATTTTGTGGTGTTAGGAGGAGCCTATAGCTGTTTTAATTTCGTGAATATTATAACGATAGACGTCAAACATTCCCCCTATATTTCTAGATATATGTAAGTTCCCAAGCTTAGTTTCTTTCTGTTTACATAATGCGTGCTGCTAGATTTGCACAATCCAAAGGTATGCAGAGTCATGTGATGTTGTCCCTATCAACATTCTGACTTAGGTCATTATCTGCTATTGTCCAGTTGCTATTATAAAGAGTGTTCTTTTGTTAAGGCTTCGAGAACCTTCTAGGCTTTGTTGTTATAGGCCCTGTTCGTGATTTGCTAGATGGATTTAACTTGACTATGGGGGAATAAGCGGTGGGTGATATCGTGACATCGCTGATTCAAAACCCAATCTCAAAATTATCACTCACGGGGAAATGAGGATTATTGATAATGGGAGGCCCAAGCCTTGCAATAACATCACACAGTCTAGATACAATGTCTAATAGTAATTTTCGGTTCCTTTCTGTTATGTGACCACGACCAACTGATGAATACAGGGTAGGAGATTGAGTTTTTACTAGATATTTATGTTCAGGGTGATAAATGCCATGGGACGTTAATTAGCCACGCCCAGCCACACCCAGCCACACCCTATGATAGAATACCCAGTCGAAAAAGTCGCGCTACGCCACTGCTGCAAAATAATACATGACAATCTTGTAGCTTCAAGCAATGCATTCATCTGATGCATTTATTACAAAACAATTTTGCACAGCTTTTCAAAGAAACAGTTTTCCAAATTTATCCTATCTATTATAGAGTTTGTAGATGAGACTAAGACTCTTTAAGTCACATACGTCAACTGTGTTTTGGCAATACAAAGATTTGACCATCTAAAGCCCGGAGAGGTCCTACTCAAGAGCTGGAAGAAATAATTTCAGGAACACCCTTAGTATGATTACTTCGGCACTGAGTATGGAAAATTAACATTATAGCTCTGTTTTTATTACAACTATGCAAAATTGTAAAGAACAGACATGCTCGAACTCTAGCATCTTGAAACATACAGGGAGAAAACCAGAAAGAAATGCTACACGCTGATTTATACCTCTTTTGGTGAGTTTTCCCTCAACATCATCATGTAGCACATAAATATCTGGCTTTTGCACTTGAAAGAATTCATTCTCTTTGGAACCAATACAAAATATCCACTTTCCAGCCTTCTTTGCATTCGATCTCTGAAATAAGAAGTCCACATTGCGATTCACTCTGAAGTCCAGCAATTCTGTATACCTGAGAAGCAACGGAATTCTTGATTATGGCAGCTAATAGCATTCTTGATTCAACTATTATTATATATTTAGCAACTGCAGATGGATCAAGATTATCCAAAACATGTCCTGGATAATAAAAATATAGTTGTATTTCTTTGTATGTTATCTAAAAATTAATAAACGTTAGGCTTCCTATGAAGTTTTCTGTAACCTGTATTGAATATATTTTTACGAAGCTGGGAGTCCAAGAAAATCTTTAACATTGAGGAGAAATCTAAAATGCGATCCATCAGAAGATTGGCATTGAGCATCACTAGCCTATAAATTGTTCTTACAAAGCTACAACAATATTCCTTAACTTTACTTTAATGATCATGAGATGTAGGCGGCACTCATGAAGGCTGCAATAATGTTTTCGAGATGTTCTCTAGATAATGCTTTCTATATAAGTCTTTTATGTAACTTTGTCAGCCAGGTGGCCTATTTCGTAGAGTAAGAAAGATTTCTTGCTCTGCAGCTAACGATTCTTTGCTTCTATGGTGAATGAATATATCCCAATCTCTAAGAAGTGTCATCAAATGGTCGTTGCAGAGACCTCTCTGATAACATGACTTTTTGTGCTATAGAGGTTGCTTAATATAAGCACCGTTTTTACATTATTTTGTACAGATCATTGCAATTTTCCCATACATCGAGATTCTAAGTGCCAAGCATAGCTACGACAACTTAAAGTTTTGAAAAATAACTCTCAACAAGTATTTTGAAAAAGAAATTCCAGTCGATTTGTCGAACGCAATCGAAGCTCACTATATAATTCCGTCTAAGTGTCTACTGCATGGGATTTGTAACAGCAAATCACTAGCGACATTTGATGACACTCTGTACAAACAATCTGCACTCTAGTTTCTTCATTGCTTTTTCTGTTGATACAGGGACAGCACTATTAAATTCTCTCATATTGTTTTTTGTCTACCTTTTTTCGTGCTTCTACCTTTCCAACCAATTGCATATACAGCTATGCAGTTCTGAAATTTCGACAAGATCACTAAATGTTGTTTACAATTCACAATACAAACGGTCAAGCACCGTATGATCAAAATTCGAAAGTAATTGGTCAGGGCCTAATGGCTAAGGTTGGCTCCAATTTTAAGATTGATCACTAGAAAAGTAAACTGCATAAAAACATAAAAAGAATGTTAAGGTCAGATTAAGTAATACTTTGACGTCGTTCTAGAGCATATCTCTTGCTTAGGTGAAGTGGAGAGTGCTTAGGTGTCTTCGTGCTGGATTCTGGCTCTGCGAATATCAAAGGTATTGTAAATGGTCTTAATAAAACCTACCTTACTTTGTCTCCATTGCTAAATCCAGATCGGGCATCAAGGTTTCGAAGAACATTACCAAATGATTGCCCATTCTTACTTTGGAACAAAAACAGAGCAAAAGTCTTCTTTTTCCCAATGATGATTACATTCTGGATTTTTGTTTCCTATAGAAAAAGTGTTAAATGCGGAAGGTCCGGCTTACTTTCGGAAGTTTTTCAACAAAGGAATGATGGAATTCATAGCCACAAAAAGACAACCGAGAAAATAGAGGAGACCCAAGAGAAACACAAGAAATAGACGCCAGAGAGACACGAGAGAGACGTAATGGAGACACAAGAGAGACAGGAAAAAAGCAACAGAGACAATGGAAACACAAGAGCGACACAAAAAAAACACAAGTGGCACACAATGAGACACAAAAGACACAAGAGAGACATAAGAGACATTTCTGTAGTACCTACATAAGGCAAATGCCTTTAATTTTCAGGTAAACCAAGGTAGAACATGCCATCAGAAGGCAGCTTGCAGTTTTATACCTAGCAATCATACAAAGCATTGGGGACTAAGAACTGACATTCTAGACCTTAGCATTGTTTCTTGTTTGAAATCGTACACGAAAAGTAGCTAGTGCAGAAGCTGCAGCAATCTTGAAACTGCTAAATATCACTGTAAATCGATGCACCTCTCTCGTTATTCCAGCCTACCTAGGCCATGTGTGATTGGTAATGCATAAAGCTCTTCAGTAGGTAATCAAAGCTTTTTGTACCTCAGATAACAGTCCATTCCATTCAACGATCACAATTTGGTGCGCTTTGAAATCTGCCTCGTTTACAAAATGTGCAGTGACATCGACTGTTGCACGATTCAGCTGATGCTCCTCCTTTGTTACTAGAAACCTAATTATACCGAGGTTGTTGTTGTCTTTGATCTCAACCATGCAAGGTGCAATGAGTTTATTCTCTCTAAAATAGCTTGGTGTCCAAACTTTCTCATCGGCAAAGGTTATGTAACCATTTTTATGCGCCTAGAAATGGACAAAAAGTTGAGTCTAACTTAAAGCTATTTAGTGGTCATGCCAGCAAACCACCCAGGGAGGCGAGTAACCAGTAAAATGTGGTTTAAGGAGTGGGTGCATATCAAACGGGACAATCTGGTACACTCTGTTAAAAAATCACAATAAATTATAAAAATCAATGACAAAAAATCACAAAGTCACAAGAAAATCATAAAAGAATAACGAAAATCTTATTGAAAGAAAAACAATCACAAAAATCACGAAAAATCACATAAATCACATAAATCACAAAATCAATAACAAGAAGGTAGAAGCTAAAAGCTCTTGTTAATCATATACAATTGTTGGAAATAGCTTTTGGTAAGAAACATAAGAAACTTATTACTAGCATGATAAATCTACCATAGCAAAAACCTGGTTGTTAGAACCCAAAAGAAACACACATAGCGGCCTACATCTAGCTCTCGGATGAAGGGTTGTGGAGTAGGATGCAATATTGTTACGCAAGTTAATAACCTATCCTTTCGAGATTTACAAACTGTTGCTCAATTGGGGTGTAGCCTGTGATGAATGAGAAAGTCGTTAAGATGCTTAATATGTATTGCACGCAAAAGCTGGAAATTTATTATATAAAGACTCAGAACCCCTACTTTGTGTAGATGGAAAGAGTTCATTTCCTCCCTTGGACTCTTCAATTAAATTAAAAGTGAGTGTGTGCCCATTGGAGAAAACCATTTAACCAATCGAGTGTAGAATTCTTCTTGTCACTTGAATGCATCCGCATCTGGTTACATATTTAGGTTCACCTTTCGGTTGCTATCCGACGTTGCATACTCTAATGCGTGTGTCGGACGAAAAACGGCACTTTCAACATGCTAAAGAATGGTTCAGACATAGCTGCCAAATGTTTAAGAGCTCTGCCAGGCTATTTTCTCCCGTCCTAATTGACCAATTATCATGCAGGATTCTAACCACATATGCTAAGACTAGGCCCATTTTGCATGATGATTGGTCAATTTAGTTGGGAGAAAATAGACCTTATCAGAGTTCTCAAACATTTGGCGGCTATGCTGTTCAACTTTTCGTTGGATAGTGAAATTCTCTGGGGCCAAGATCTTTAGTTATTCAGATGCTTCATTTTACTGACTGGACAAAGGACCGTTATATAGATAGAGCGTGAGAGAGCAACTGATCAAGGGGGTGTTAAACAAAGTGTGATTGTCATGAAAAGCCAAGGTGGTCGATTTTGTTATCACCATTGTGAAACGTCTGGAAATATAGATGGCAGACTTTGATTTGAGGTGGATTTGTGGTAATGAATACTAGATACGAAAAGAGTACTACATGTGATGTTTTGAAAATTAGGCTGTGGAAGTCAACGGATGACAGAAAATGGGGATTCCAAAACAGAGTAAGGCTTGACAAAAGAAAATGAAGGTTCTGAGACTTTTGTTTATTGTGACATAAACGTTGTTGAGAGTTCAAGTGGAATAAAGCACGATTGTTAGCAGATACAAGCAAGCAAACTAGGCTTTGAAACTGAACTGCAAGAAAAGACTGTCAAACATCCAATGTCTATACTTCAAATCCATAATTCCAGTAGTTTCAACATTTTCAGTTCCAGCAGTCGAATAGAATGAAGCAAGAAAATTGCTAAGAAACATAGGTACAACATTTTAAAAAGTCTTAGATAAAGTAACCAAAGATCTACTCATTCCTTATCTTGATCTTTGTCAGCCAAGGTAATTCATTCTTCGTTCTCATCTTGACTTTTGTCAAACATATAGAATATAGAATTTGTCAAGCATCTTTACTTTTGTCAAACATATAGAATACATGTCTATTTTATAAGAAAACAGTCTATAAGAAAATGAGGCTTAGAAGGCCAAAATCTTAAGAACATGTTAAAAAAATCACAAAGCTCAAGTTCCAGAGTTCACCTTTTTTATGTGCCACCAAACGATATTAGCACATTCTTTGCAAGCTCCTATACAATGATCGAAGCTTCTCTTTGATAATCTCGTATACTAAAGATCAAACTTTTATGAAAAATAATGGTAACATCTTTTAGCCAGCTTACAGCAATAAAAGTTAAGAAAATCTTAAGAAAATCACAGCCTCTATTTCGGGGAAAATGAGAAAATTGAAGCTCTGACAAAACAGTGGGTTTTTATAAAAAAAAACCAGTATCATGCACACCACGTCATGAACAGAATTATCAAGGAACAGAGATGAGACCTCGGCAATAAAAATGTTATGAGGACCTTTACATGGGATTTCACTGCATCCCATATGAACTTCTTCTTACAAAATTATGCGCGCACGGTTTTCATGAATACCCGATATTGACTTTGCGAGGGATATACGAGGGGTATATGCAACACATAACACACGTTATGCAACAGCAACATAGTAATTACAACATGCAAATAAACTATGGAGCAATTAAATAGTGACAGAACAAGAAGAACAGAAAATGCACACATAGGTCTTTTAGAAAAACGTTACCAGGGTAAAGGCCTGCAGTTAAAATTTGAAAAATTAAGCTGTGAATCAATATCTCAAAACCATCAAGTCTTTTCAATCCGTTTAGATTTGCATTGAATTTTCTCCAAAGATCATCGTAATGACCCAAGGGTAGTCTGTGATCAATGTCACTCCCAAAATTTTTACAAAATTTTCGGGTTTTACTTTTCTACATCACAAGAGTAGTCTTTCACAGTGTGTCGCCCTACCCTTGGTGATCATTACAATTCGGAATTTGTCCGGATTTGCAAATTGTTTGGCTCTTTCCCAGCCAATCAATGACAACACTTAATAATAATAATAATGATAATAATAAATAATTTGTTTAAAGTTGGCGTACAAACTCTAATAGCTGTGTAAAAGCTAATTAATGCCAACTATCTATCAGACAGATTATAAATGTATGTTATAATGAACACTTGATTCATGTTCGAAGAGTCTAGCAAGGATTCAGAGTCAAAACCGTTAAAGTACATTTGCCTGCAAAGTTGCGCAAGGCAGCTTCCTTTTATACAAAATAAGTTTTAATATGGAGGAGAGCCTGAACAGAGGACTGCTGTACGATTCAGAGCGTGAGCTAGCTTTATCTTACACGTTGTTAATACGCACTGGTTTACGTCTACGTCACCTGGTCTACGTTTCACTGTTTCACGTATGTGAAGTCACTAGGAAGGAGTCATTACGTGAGATTTTCATTTGCAGTCGTGTTTCAGTTGTTATAATTCGAAGTCATGTTCTGAAGGCATTTTTATAACGTTTTGCATACATCTTTGTTTATTATCTAGAATCGTTGCATTTATGAAGCTATCTCAAAATGAATCTAACTTTCATGCAAAAAATTTTCAAACAAAAACAAGAACTTATCAATCGCAATACAAACCAATTTACTTTCAGGCAAAAGATCTCCGACTGCGGGGACCAGAAATCTAAATGCATTACCAAACGAAGTGGGATAAGGCAATATAATTCAGCTATATAAGAAAATGATACAGTCTTGTAATGGCGAAAATTGCAGCTGTAATGCTTGTAGGTAGCAAAGCAAATTCCCAGGTTGGTATATTGCTACTAACTTCTTTACGTACATGCAGTAAAAGTCCGCGTGTAAGAACCTGAACTTTTTATTTAGCCCAAATAGGCCCTTATGTAAATGGTATACTTGAAGCAAATTTAGGCTACTAAGGCTCTTGAAATAGGCACTTATATTATCATGCGAACTTCATCTGGGTATACAATACGCATCATAAATATTATCCCATAATATATACAACATGGTACTTATGCTAGAAAGAAAAAGGTTATGTCAAATTGCTTTTGAATAGATGATGATCGTAATTCCGGCAGTTCACATAGGCTATTGTCTCGTTAGAGGTAATATATATATATATATATATATATATATATATATATATATATATATATATATATATATATATATATATATATATATATATATATATATATATATATATTTATATATATAAATCTGCTTACGCTCCTCTCCTCACTCACACTTTTCACCTATCATGGAACCTTCGCCAAATAGGTATCTAGTACAACACGTTCTGGTTACAACACCTATACATACTCTGATTTTACTGGCTAAACATTTAGCCTAAATAGGTTCTTGTTTGAAAGGGGCCAGAAAAGACATTTTAACCTAACGGGCTCTTAAAGCCTAGGTTCTCATACGTGGGCTAGTATTCGATATTCGATTTTAATTAGAATCGATTCTGTATTGAAATTCAATCGGAATACAATGCAAACAGAAAGAACTGGGCCATTTACGTTCTTGCAAGTTATAGACAGGTAATTCGTATATAATTGGAATTAACATTGACTGCTTGTAAAATGCATCAATTTTCCTAATTCCTTCTAATTTGAAAATCAAACATTATACATCTCCGATGCCAACATTTTATTTCCCACCACCCATTAGGTATATTTACCTTGCTCATCGTCAACATTATCCATTAGGCAAAATGCCCATCTCGATCAAACAGAAATTGAATGCGTCCATTTTCTAAGTAAATCTTTCACGTCTAACAATATCATACAGACTAGTAAACATTTGTCAAGCTCTTTAAAGGGTTCATCTTCATCTGTTTGAAGCTAGGAACATTACTTTGCTCGTATTAAATTGTCAAATTAAGAGATAAGAGATGCCAAAAGAAATTTGAGCTTCGGTTATCTTTGATGATTAAAAGGTTTAAGGTATTTAAATATTTATAGTTTGTTATGATTAGATTTGCCCCATTAGTCGCTGAATGACAGTGGAGACCAAAAGTCAGAACATTTTATTGATGGTCAGAAATTGGTTGCTTCAAAGGTGCATTGAGAAACTTGATATAATTTCATAACAAGGAATGGAATATTTCATTTCAATATCTCAATGTACAGAATAGGGAGTATTGCAAGGTTCACTTGCAGCTGACATATCATAGCCTCCTGTAGAAAGATAGCGAAACATATACACCAATTACCTGTCCATTCTCTACTTCCAATATGTGTATGTTGAATGAATGTTCCCTCTAGATATCTGATGATCGTGTATTAGTTTTGGTTAAAGCTTTGTGGATGCTTCCTTCTGTTATAAAATTCAATTAGCTGTTGTCCAGCTAATCACATATTGATCCTTTCCTTGTGGCGCAGGCTGCTTATTAGCAATTGCCCTACAACTTTCTCTCCAAATCCCAGATTCTATAGGTATATTGGGCAAAGTGATCCTCTGTCTCTTTGGATACGAAAGTAACAGATTTTTTGGATGATCAGTGTTAATTAAGCTATTTAAAAACGGAGTGAGGCGATTCTACATAATCATGGCTACCCGCCTTTGCATACACGATTTTTTTTGTAAGAAAAACACTTTTTTCCTGAGACTCAATTTTCTTAACTTTTCACGAATTTGACGCTGAGACTTTCTTAAGATTTTCTTAACTTTTTCAGGAATAAGCTGGCCAAAACAGGCTACTCTGTATTTGTTGGGCCACCATAAGTCTCGATCTTTGTTCGAGAGTTTGCAAAAATGAGCCAATACCAATTTCTAGCATGTAACGAAGATGAACTGTGATTTCTTAGCATTTTCCTGAACTTGAGCCTTGTGATTTTCTTAGGATTTTCTTAAGATTTTGGCCATTTGAGCCTCATTTTCTTATAAACTTTTTTCTTATAAAAAGCGTTTACTTTAAAAGGTCTTAAAAGGAAATTTGTTGCTTCGTAACAGTGAGACAACAACCAATGTGAGCTCGACCAGTCTGGATGCAGTAGTACTGATGTGTTTAGCCTTCCATTTCCTCGTAGTACTAAGGAAGAATCTGATAGAAAAAAGCAGTTGGCCACAGACTAATTAACACAGCCTTAAGCTAAAGCAAAAACATTAAAACCAAATTAATCAAATTATTAGCTAACTAGCAAAACGTTATGAAAGAAGAAGCATTGAATAAGTTATAACAAAAAATGAAACACTTATATAGGTAGAGATCAGATATTTAGAAGAACAACCTTATTCACTATAAATACATTGGAAGTAGAGAATAGACAGGAATTCGAAGTACAACAGTTACGGTGACGTGGTATGTAAAGGCATAAATAAACTTATGCTTTTACGTTCTGTCAATTGTATCTGGGACCAATGAAAGTCCAATGTATCTTATAATTCTCTCTATTGCTTCTCGGCTTGATATTCTTTGGCGCCCTCAGAGAGGTTTCATTCAGGAGTATCCCATCTTTATGATCTATCCATAATGCTATCTGTTCGATTGCAAGTCAGCAAAAGAAAAAGATCTAGATTTCCAAACTGCAGCAGTCTGCCTTCTGTTGGGCAAAATGGGACTACAACCACGACTGTCACCATTTGATAGCTATATACTGGCACTTAACTCCAAATGCTTCCTTTTATTGACATCTATACTGAACGATCTGCACTGTCTTTGAACGGTATCGCTCTCAGCGCATTAAAATCGGAAGCGAATTATGGATATTTGAATCAATCCAATAGACATCTTATTGCAATGGAAATGAGTTCTTCTTATCTTATGCGGTTCAAAGGACCATCCTTTTACGTATCTTAATAGAAGTATGGATAGGTATTTATTTGTTATTTTGGACTTAACCGAAGTCCCTTCAAAAGTAAAACGTGAAAAGATGCAAGCATTTCTATAAGGGACGGGTCATTAATTACTTGTAAGGAGGGGGTGGAAGACATTTTCATATATTTGATGGAATTTTCACCCACCCCCCTCTCAGATTTATGTAAAAATTTTGGTCCCCACTCCAGGGCTTCAGAAGAAACTCCATACTCCGTCTTTTGAAGGTCTCATTATTTTTCATCCACCTTCTATCTGAGTGCGCAGAACTTTTGATCTCCCCTCCTAAATGTCTTCTACCCCATTCCCTGGAAGAATTAATGCCCAATCCCTACGTTTTGTAGACATTCCATGGCATTTAGGTTGCCGGTCTGGAATAGTTTTTGCAATTGGTTTATTGCTTTATCTTTATGCCAAAGCTCTTCCACTCTTTCCAATGTAAAGTGACTTGTGGAATACAAGGCTCAAACTAAATTTTCAAATCTCTTATGTAAAAATCTATTGTGCTCAATTAGAAGAAGATATAATCAGTTTTCTGTTCCCACAAAGCAAAGCCAAGTTTTACGATATTACAAGCAACTTCCATTAGCAACCACAGTTTCTCTTATGTCAATGAAGCCCAGTCTGAACGTTGCTAGAGATCCTTTCGTAGCTACCGTAAATCCTCGAATAAGCCCCCCTCGAATAAGCCCCCATGCTAGAAATTCAAGTTGTTAATAAGCCCCCTCGAATAAGCCCCCATCCCAGGTGATGATGAAAGCTGTAATAAAGACTAATGCTTGAATATAGACTGTTCTTGTAACAGTATGGAGAAAAGGAGCTTTGGCGATGAGCTTTTTATACGACATTTGTCAAATAATTTTATAAGCCCCCCTAGAATAAGCCCCCACCCAAAAAGCATTAAAAATAAATAAGCCCCAAGGGGGCTAATTCGAGGATTTACGGTATGCTCTTGTTGAACGAAGGTTTCTCCATAATTTTTAGGGAGCGTAGGTTCTCAAAGAATACATTACCTTTCACTTCAATTAGTAAAACAATTTTCGGTGCAATTGACAGCAAAGAACTTGAGTAATGAGTGAATTCATGCGAATAGTACAAAACTTTGCATTGATCATTGTCTGTGTGGAGTTAGGTTTCCAATATACATAGACTTTTTATAATTTTTGAATTCTGATTCTGCTTCGTTCGAATCAAAATGATAACACAGAATGATACCCCTGTTGTGCACAGAGGTGTAGAAGAGGTGGAGCCCTGGGGGTTCAGCCTACTTGATGCAAATTGAATGTGGCCTGGCCCCCATTGGAGGACATCTAGGAAGTGATAGACTATAGAAGCAACACAAATGTCATTAGAAAATTATAAATTTTTTATATTCCCCATTGTATCATTCTAATTTACAATTTAGAGTTCAAAATGTGTATAGTATCAAAGCCGATTCTTAAATGGATCACATTCTCAGTTGCTCATCCAAATAAATACATTGCATTATGAGATGATTATGAGAAGCTAATTAGACAAATTTGCGAGAGAAAGGACTTTTGCAAATATATCACTACATAACAAATAGTTTAACAACCTCGATGAGACGGCACAGTTCATTTTTCTGCTACAAAATGACCAAATTTGCGATCAAAATATATTTCAGTTTATTACTAAGTGTCTAAACAATAGCTATTCGGAAAATGAAGCAACGTGATTTTTAATACTTTCATAAATTAGATGGCAAATTTGGGTTAATATATGCATTGATCACTTTAATCATAGAATTAAGTAGATCTAGAGTAGTTTTTATTTGTATGGTTGATCAGTATTGATCTGTTGTAGTCATTTTTCTTTGTTGTTTTTAGACAGTTTTAGCTTTAACAATGTTATGTTTACGCTTTATGTTTATTCTTCAAAGTGTACGTTGGTTAAATGTAAAAATCAAAATCTGAATTAAATAAATATACGGAACTGTTAGTTTCTTATAAAAGTATACATGCACGAATAGGTCCCCTGGCAATTAATTTACTTCTATTCTACTAGTCGTGCAATCTATAGGAATGCTCGACCGGAACAGGTGCTATAAAGGCATGCTGCCTCACTTTGTCACAGCACTTCAAATAATATATCAGCTCTCTCTGGCATCTGCAGGGCGACATGGCAAAACACTTGCTCCAACAGGAGAAATTACCTTCCTACTCTCCAGTCCGGAATAGACGTCCCCCCGACTATTTATTTTTTCGAAAAATGCACAACAGGACATTCTTATTGCAGCTCCCCCGCTTATTAATTTTGAGCCAAGAGGAAATTTTCCCAACCAGACCAAGAATTGTCCGGCGAAACTAACTCGTAGTGAATGTTTGTTGCGCTGAAAAAATGCTAGCGTGAAATGCGTAATTGCTGCAAGAAGCACTGAAAACGCAGACGACAGTTGTGCCAATGATCATGACATTACGAACGACGATGATAGACACATTTCTAGCATGCTAGAAATATGTAATAAACGTAATAATTTTTTTCAAAAAGTTAGAATTTTTATCTAATGCATATGTTGGTCTTCTCTCCACATCCATTTATAACAGCCCATCCATAGACATTCACCTTGGAGCTTATTCCACCCCCCCCGCTTATTTACTTTGAGACTTTTTTCCAACCCCCCCCCCCGCTTATTGCCACCCCCCTTCTATTCCGGACTGGAGAGTAGGTAGTCAGAACTATGCTATGACTATGATTAAATATAAGAAAGGCGCAAATTCCAATTTGCAAATTGGCTTCGTTGTGAAAGCGAAAGAAGAGGAACAGCTTCCTTCTACAATCTATCCACCACCGGTTATAAAAGAACAGTAAGAGCCAGTAAGTGGGTGACCGCAAAATATCCAAAGCTTCTTATTCTAAAAATTGTAATTTGCGCTAAACAACTTCTAAGTAGCATTCTCATCTATTAAGAGCTTTGGGTTGTCAAGACCCTCGTTTGCACCGATGACCAATTGATGCTGTTTGTGAAAAAAGCTTACTATAGGATAAATCTCGTTGCTAGAAGAGATAAGCACTGCTAGTTCATCATTATATCAGCAATTGAGCCTTACAAAGAAGGTTTTAGCGGACGCTGCTTTTCTCCTAGATTCTCAATTTGGCCTAAAGTTCTCTGAAATATTTTGAAAGTGCTTCTATCCATATGGACAGGGACACACTCAGAATTATACTAATGTTTGCTATTTGTGAAACATCACTACCCATCGCCTTTATCGGCTACATGGATAAAGAAAGTTCGTAAGCTTCATATGCAATGATCTAAAAGTGTGGGAAATTTAAGGAATAAGAAACCAATGAACTTACGAATATAGTTGAAAAACTCTCATCATAGAACCATATAGGTGAACCAACAGATATCTTGCCACCAGCTTTCCAATAGTCTTTTCCAGCCGATGTATCATAGAGAAATGGCTCTGCAGTATTTGAAAACTGTGCGAAACTTGGTGGTGCAACTAGCTGCAACCAAAAGAATAACACCAATACGCTCATTTTCAGGTACAAGCGTACAGTGAGTACTCCTCCAACTTCTAAACGTCCAACGTGTTGAATGAACTCCCTCGCTGATTGCCGTAGCTTTGTGTTCGAGACAAAGGGCTATCACTGTAACTCGAGTTGAGAGTTCGCAGGGGAAACTGAATTTCAATGTACCTTACTGATTGCCTTTATTCCGTGTTAATCGCAAATCTGGGCTTAGAAGAGTAGATCTGGCATTGCCAACTGCCTATATGATCTCGGTTCCTTTGGGCTGGTGACAAAAGCTAATGTGGAGCCCATTCAAATACTGCGATTATTGTATTGAGGCATACGAAAAGCCGCCCTTGAATAAATCCTTTAATGGGTCAACAAAATCAACCGTAAGCAGATACTGAATATAGGGGCCCTTAGATACTAACTTACAAATGAGTCATATTTTAGAGCCTAAGTGCTCATTGACTGGGTTGTTTTCGAGAAACCAATGGAAATAAGTTACTACAACATATCCTTGACCCGCCTAAACCTAATTTGTTAGGAGAGAGAGGCACACTTATTCCACTCTGTGATGAGTTACCAGTCTGCTAAGTGATCAAAAGGGAGTTATGGGAAGGCTCAATGCTTTCTTTAGTGACGTAGGAGGAACCACCATGGTTTGGTCCGACGCAACAGAAAATTTTCAAATTTTACCCCTCTAGACTGGCCTAAAAAGGCATCTGTCAGACTGAAATTTGGCTGATTAGTATAGTGGCTTGTCGTGGATCAACGAAAAATCTACAATGAAAAGCAAAATAGAAGTTTCCTGAAAAATGGCCCCATGCCTGATAGATGGAAAGCAAAGCAACTTTGGTTAAACATCATTCCTGTAGGCAGAGGTTGAGCAAGACGGGCAGGTCCCTCAATAATTTCTGAGATTGTATTTCAAGATGTATCAAATAGCTGTTTTACATTATAGCACGACACAATGCTCCCCTCCAATCCGGGTCAGTTGCCTACAGACCTGTAAGACATCAATGACTTTTCTTCACGAGGAAAATTCAACAAAATAGACAAGAAATTAGGCTCCAAGTTCTCTCAGCTTGGACTTCCATGGAGCAAAAGACAAGGGTAGAGTTTATTTCTTCCATTAGAATCTTCATTTCAACAGAGACAGGCAAGGTCAGTCTCTGATTGCTTTCACTGAAGGACGTTGGGAAAATCAACTCTCCCCAAAGCAGAAATATCAAGAAAAGTAACTGATGGTAAGCGAGGAAGAGTTGTGAAGAAAGGAGATTAAACGAAGGCAGCTATGGTGTGCATGTTGTCTATGTGCTGCGATGAAAAGTCGTGATCTGCTGGCAAGTGAGACTTATCTGATGAGTGCGAAGATGATGCAAAAAATGTTAGAATAGAATTTTTATGATTTCCCTACAATCAAGTCCTATGGTGATTATAATCAGATTTATTCAGCAAAAATAACAATAAATAGTTCCAAACTATTTCAAAAACAAGGGCACTTTTATGCTCTTGAGAGAAAGGGCAGGGGTACGGACCCCCCGTAGTTCAACGCCTGGTATCATTATTTTGCGACTACTCAGAGATCAAATCTAAATCTTGCGCTCATGTTAATGACACTTTGAACTGAATGCAAAAATATACTTTCATTCAAAAGACCGTTATTTCACAAGGTTTCGCGGGGCCGTTAGTTTTATGTTTAAAGGTGCATAACGTGCCTTACACCCTGTACCGATAATGGTACGTCATAGATTTAACGTTGCACCTTAAAGCGCAGTGCAATTCAGCCACGAAAAGAACTGTTTTTAACAGCCTCAAATCATTGCATCAGACACACAAACATCCTAATATAGGATAGGTCAAATCTCCAAAAATGCAGCTGCATGCACAAATGAGCAGACCAACAGGTGAATTGTTTTATTTTCGATGGTTCTACCTTGTATTATACTGAACCCAGATAACCCTCCTGGGGCTTATTCGAGAGTGGAGGCTATTTGTCAGAAGTCATTTCGGGGTTGGCAGCTTTACTAAATCATTACAGTAGAGCCTTCCAATATTATCACCACACCATGTGTTAGGGTATGGAGCTGTAATACTCCTCACTCGTAAATCACAAAACCTAAGCTACTTTAGTACCCAGAACTCACAGCAATGATGGCACTTCTAATTGACCATTGACTATGCCTTAAGTAGCGCTCTGAGCCTCTTCGAAAGGTATATAACGACAGGGTTGCCACTACACTTTGAGGAAGAAATTCCCTGATATTTTCAGTTAAATGCTACTCATTTCCCCATGATATTCTGATAACCCCCACTTATGATTTCTTTACACAGATATGGGGTTAGGTAGAGCTCTGACTCTCCTTCTTGCCGTTCCAGTTGTTGGCTTCATAAAACCCAGAATTGCGATTGTCTTCTTTTGTTTCAGTTCTAAGACAGTAACAGTTTCTAGGAAGAAGCTGCTGAACAGCTTGTGCTAAAGAGATATGAAACTTTAATTTTCCACTCAAATGTAGAGAATTGCTCTTACATGAAAATTGCTCTTTCTTTTGGGAGTACAGCAAAATCCACCACAAAGCTAACAAAACTACTTGCCCCAAAAGAAACAAAAATTTCTTGAACTTGTATCTTAACTACAAACTCATACAGTGTTTGAACATTTTTGAATAACGCAGTTAAAATCTAAGTGACGATCGGTGAAAATAGGATCAGATGAAACATGGTATTTCTCGTGTGAAAACTGAGAACGACTTCCCAGAATTTCCGTAAACTCTCTTCCCCCCTGATCAAACATTACATTCCCTGCTATTCCTGATATGGTGGTAACCCTGTTTCCACCAAGATGCCACCAAAAGTATATAACAGAAAGAACAAAGCTTATATACTGGTTTTAAGGAACTTAGCTCTAGGTCTAGTTCCAAAAGTTTCCTTATTCTTTCAACCTCCAATGGTCAAATTCTAGTTCTAAGAGTTCCATACTTTTCACTCAACATTTACCACCATACAAATGGTGCAGACGCAAAACATTGAAATTCCGAATTTTGCCTTCAATTTTGGTTAAAACACAAGACCAATGAAACATGAAAAATTTGACACAAGCTCTGACAATCTATGCTGGTTTTGGCAGTAAATGAATGACATCAGCTTCCTAATTCTTGACATTTTGCTGATAGAAAAAATATTTCAAATTGAAAAGTTCCTTAGGGAATCTCCCCATATTACTACAAGTTCTTTAAATATTTTGGCATTCTACATGTAGTTTCCTTATAAAGTGGTTCCATACAAAAAAGGTGAGTATATGAGGGGTCTGGATACTGGTCTAGCTTAACTGTAGTTTAGGCTTTTTAGTCAGTATGCTCTTGTTTCACATTCTCAATACACGCTCATCCTATGCATATCTTATCACATTCTGTACATACTGACCACATCATCTGCTTTCAATACTTTGTAAGATATAAGCTAAATAATACAAGGAAAACAGAAAACAAACATCATTTTGTATTTTTCTGAGTATCATTTATCCATTTGCAACATGCTGATTTCTACATTTTTGTTTAAAAATCTGCAATTGTTACTTCAACTTCAACTCCTGGCTCAATGCTGATTGATGTCTAGACATGGAATAAAGGAAAAATACTGCAATGTCCATGCAAATATATACCCTAGTAAATGGTGCTATACATTCACCTTTAAAGTTGCAAATATTTGAATTTGAATCTTCATCAGAGCACTTGGATGTCTAGTTGAATGGATTGTTGATTCAATTTAATAATCCAGGGGCAGTGGGCAATGGTGCAAACAAATGTTGCCATACATAATCTCTATAATATTTCAAAATCTGTCAGAGATTGTAGCATATGAGCAGCTACCTATATACACATATCAAAAACTTTGTATGAATCAACCCAGTTGTTCATTTATTTCTCAGTAACTTAGTGTGGTTTGAGGACCAGAAGATACTTCCTGATAGTGCACATAACACACCACATACCTATTTCCAGCACACTCCCCCAGCTATTTTCAACACAGATATTTAAAATTGAGATGGGCACATTTACTAACACATCAACATCCATGTGTCTGAAGCTGCATAAGCTGTCTGTGACTCGGCTCTATTTTCCCTGAAGCTACAGCTATATTAAGCATAAAAATGCAGGAACTACACTTGTATCACTGTGAAAAAGGATACGATCTGCTTCACAATCTCAGAGGGACTCCTGAGATCAATGAGACGCTTGTGAATTCTCATTTCATATCTTGACCAAGTTTTGGATCCTTCACCACAAGGTGTTTTTCTGGAGGTGATTCTCAATGTTTTGGTTGGAAGACGCACAGGTCCCTTAACAGCAAGCTTGTTGCTCTTAGCTCCCTTGATCAGATCAGCACAGACCTTCTCCAAGCTACGCACATTTCTGCTTGTCAATGTTATTCTGATCTTATGGATGGGTGCATCTTCTTCTTGGACTTGCTTTTCTTTATAAGCTGACTGAATGTAAAGTTACACAACATAGAGTGCAATTTAAACCAAAAATTGCAAAGTATCACATTCTTAACACAACACGCAAAAGCAGAGTTGCTGCTCAACTTTGTAAGCTACCACTCAAATGCAGAATGTAATGATAGAGTGAGAAGCAAATTCACAAAGCGGTGAATTGCCCATCTTACTCTCCCTTCACCATAACTTGTTCTAGACAACAGGGAACGAGAGAAAAGACACAGTAAGTCTGATCCCTAGCAAGGTTGTCAAAAACTCTAAGTCTAATACTTCTGTGACATTTGCTGTATAATAGAAATGAATTATTCCTGCCAAATGATGGTCAGCTGAGGCAACAAGCAAGCACTTTATGAGAAAAAACTTCTCCTTAGCAGGCCTTTCAATGAGATGTCAACAATCATGTATGTGCACAGCTCAGATATTGTACTTGATCTGTCCCTTGTGCCAGCTTTATCAATAATATTTTCCTAACTTTCATTCTGTCATTAAAATCTTTTTTCTTATCAAATAGTGTGCACAAAAGCCCATGCATGGGACTGGCAGCATACATCTAATTTACTCATTGAAAGACCCAATTGCCAGAAGAAATCAAGAATATACCAATTTTATGTAGAGAAATTTACTAGGCTTTGGGACACTCACTGAGTATACCTAATATATATAATATGTATATATATATATATATATATATATATATATATATATATATATATATATATATATATATATATATATATATATATATATATATATATATATATATATATATATATATTCCACCCTCAGAAAATGATAGGGCAGCTTTCTGTAGCTACCATAAACTATACAAAAAATGAGACTTCCTAATATATAGTTACTATATCACAAAGCAGGTGCACACAGCCACTGTATTGTGAATCCACTAAATGCAAACTAAAGGGGCACAGACTATGCTAATAATAATGCAACAATCCATCATGATATAAACTTCTATGGAACAACATTTAATGTACATATATTAACTACTTCCCCTTTAAAACCAAGTGACCTAGATACAGACCTGCCAACCTGAAGCTCAAGAATTTGGATATTTATGTACTTTCCACAAAAATTCTGGAGACTCAACCTGAAACCTGCAGAATTGGCCTGACAAGAAAATCAACTCTCAGAAACAATTCAGTAGATTTTTCCCAAACTAAATTACAGTCTTTCTAATGCACAGGGACACTTAGACTGCTTCCATCTCCATATATACCAAAAGCCTTAACATCTTCTTCCTAAGAAACAAACTCTCTGCTTTCACCCCAGATGTTTCTTACTATATAGTCAAATCCAGCCTTAAATATTTTCCAAGTCTCAAAAATTCCAAAACAACAGTCCAGATAAGATAACAGTAAGACAAGAAATAGAATATTCAGATCCTGCGAAGTGAGAACATTTTGTGTTGTATTTTGCTTCCAATGTAATGAAGGATATTTTTGCAAAAAACAATTTCTAAAGTTTGCCCACTAAGCCCAGCCCGCTTTTGTTTCTTAAATTTTTACTAATTTTTGCCTCAGCTGAGTCTCATGTTTCTAATATACTGCGTTAGGTCAAATGGAATCCTTTCTTGATTGGAGTGACATCATCGATAATTGAAATAGAGTAGAATAATGCATTTAGAATAGGCCAGAGGATTTCAAAACGATCATTACCTTATTATGTAATCCCAGCTACACGCATATTTTTAGAAAAAGGGCAGGTACTATGTTTTGTTGAGTGTAGACAGAAGATGACAGAATAAGGTACAGCACAATTTAATGTCAATTGTCAATCCATTCAAGAACATAGTGGTACTTAGACCAAAACAAATCCAAACTGCTTTTTAAAAGTATTTAAGTTTGAAAGCAATGAAAAGTTTCCAGTTAAACCAGAATTAATTAATTAACTACTGTACTTCATAGTAGTTGCTTCATTGCACTTTTCAAGTTAATCATCAGGATGCTGTAAATGGGAGCACAAATTCACAAAATTTCGATGTAATGGCCAACTCTAAAGCTTGCACTAGTTCAGCACCAAAACTGCGCGACACGAAAATCGTGGATTTGTTATATCTACACGTGATTTTCTTGACATGCCAGTCCAAGGACTACAAACACTGTGAGTAAATGCATTCATGACTTAAGCTAATAAAAATAATAAAAAACGAACCTAAATAAACGTACCATGATTCTTACTAGGCCGACTTACACTGTCTTTCTATGGAATAAGAAAGTGTCTTTCAGACAATGCAGAGGTGAGCCTTCTCTTGGTATGGTGTTAGGAGAGAATGGACGACAGGGAAAAATTAGTAAAGGAGCATGTGCCTAGAACCATGATCCTTTGCGCAGCCTCTCTCTGACAATACTAGAAAAATTGAAAATGAGGTGCCACCCATGAAGAAAGAACTTCTAGGCCAGTGGGCCAAACAAGGAATACAGAATACTACAACGAAGTTGAACGCACTCAATAATTGTATTGGATGCATAGTCAAACCTAATGTTCAGTACGCCATAGCCCCCACAGTGGGACTGAAGGACATTATGAACCCAGCTGGAGGAGCTGGTGAGCAATCACTTACACACGAATTAAACTTAATACCGTCTGTGCTAGAGCTCGTTGAAATCATCGCAAATTCAAGTGACCAGCAACAAGACATCACAAGGAAGGTAATCTTGAGTTGAGAAGTTGATACTGGAATTAACGGGGGATCATAATAAATCGATTATTGCATTGAGATATAGGACGCTTTTATCGGTGGCTAATTTCTCGGTGTTGAGTAACTTGCAAAATTGCCAGATGTTTAATGTGCATTTCAGGGTTGCACTTATAAAGCTAGATCAGAAATAAGCCCTGTATCCACGGCCATGACTGCTATTGAAATATGTGACATGGCAGAGGCACTTGCGTAGGTTATGGGCTAATGTGAAGCAGACCCCCTTGCTGTCCGACCTGCAGAGTAAAGCTCAATGGAATCTCATGCTTGCAAAAGGAAACATTCTGCTTGCATAGAGTGCACTTTTATATGTCAGAATATCTCCATGTGTATTTTCCTGCTGTTCTCCGTTTATATTTTTGCAAGCAAAGTCTGTATTTTCACTTGTACCCATTCCTTGTTGTAATTTACCTTGCATGTACAAGTGCCATACTCTGAAGACTAGCTTATGGTTCTTGATGGCCTGGCATGCCCTACACTCTAATTTCTTCTTAAGCTCTAAGGACTCAATTTTAGAAAAACATTTGTTTCTTTTCTGGGAAATAGTCATTGTCCAATTGATTCATGTCATTTATAATTGTTCCAGGTTGCTAGTTTTCGTTCAAGAATTCAATCTTGCAGAGATCTGTTGAATAAACAGCCAGGCTTAGAAATGAGTTTGAGCCAGCAAGAGAAAGAACTGGATCTATTACAAGCACAACTTAAATGCAAGCAGTAAGAACTCATCCTTTCGTTCTAACAAAGATACCCTTATTGTACATCTTTTTGGCTTATCATGGTGTTTAGCTATAATCAGTCTGTTGTTGCTCTTGCTTCTGTTTGAAGTTGATAATGCGTTTTGAATTCATAGCCAGTAAAAAATAGAGCAGTGTTAAAATTTCAAAGACAAAAAGTTTATTGCTAATTTGAGAGATAGTGACTAACTGCTAAATTTATGTATGGTCCTTAGAAAAGAATGTAATGCCCCCCATTCCCCTACTAGCCCTTTTCTTTCACCATTTGTGATATATTTTGGATACAATTAGTCTCCAGATGTCAAGACAGAGGTAAATATAATGTTTCTATCTTTGAAGCTACCTAGCAAATACACAAAGTAGTTTGATGTACACCGAGTCAACAGTTAGCTGACCTGCAGCTTGTTGCTTTGCATTGAATTAACAGCAAAGCCATGTTACATGGCAGTTTTTCATCATTTGTAGTCATATTTCCAAACTGAAATTCTTACAGCTTATCCTCCTTTCTTATTCTAGAGACCTTCTTGACAAGTTTAGTAATCTTGAGTTCATAACCTCAAGCCTTGTAAGTAAGGAAGGAAACTGAGTTCAGTGAAATTCAGAGAACGAGACTCGAAACCATGACATGATGACACACCTTCACAGAGGATTGAAAACTCCATACTTGTAGACACCATCCTGTATCCTAAGACTTGCTGTTTGATATGAGGTCAAATGTTTTTTAATCAACCTACATATGTATTATGTGTGCTGCTAGGTTGTACTGAAGCCATAACTGGATTATTTGCCACAATTATTGGAGACAAAAATGGAAGAAAATGCTCGCTTGGAACAAATTTATGTAATGATCGCTCTCAAACAAACTGCTACTTATGCAATAAATGCTGCAATAAATATAACAATTCTAAAGTCAAAATTCCACTATTAACAAATTACAGCCTTGATTTGGAAGTAGATAAAATTATCGCTAGTTAGACAAAAGATGGTAAAATAGTTACACATCAAATATACAAATGTATATACATAATGGCCTATGGTGAGCTCTGAGTTGCACATAATATAGTTAACCAACAGATAACTGAAGCAGAAGAGAGAAAACAGGCATAGCAAGCACTTGTACTTATTTTCAAGTCTAACAGGGATTTTTTTATTAGGAATTGAGGGTTAAAAAATGGGGCAAATAATGCAGGTTCATACCAAACCCCCTTTCCATCGCACCTTGATGTTATCTAGATGCAGGAGGATATACGTTTTTGCACAATTGCTTATACAGTTGTATCCATGCCTAAATTTCTGTGTCTATAACAGTAAGAACCATGCACAATGGCTGTATCACAAATAGCACAGACGTTGCAGTCTGCTTGTACATAGCAAATGTAGTTTGATACCATCTCCATGTATGTTAAGGATAAAAGTGCCTGCTTTTACAAAATATCACCAAAGATGAAACATGAGCAGAAGCAAGCTCCCTGGCTCTAAATGATATGATGGTTTAGTTTCCCTGGACAGAATGCAGGATTAAAAAATGAATCAAGTAGCTTCCAACTGCCTGGTCTGGTCATAACTTGTGAATCCAGTTTTCAATACTTGGGATAAATTTACACTAACAAAACCTAGTACTCACAGTCAGCAGTTGGGAGTGGGAAGAAGGGTTAGTTTTTGGTTGCAAATGTGGTTGAACATCTATCTCACTGATAGATATGTGTAATGATACATTTACAAAAGCACACACAAGAGTACTATATTCTTAAATTAAGGAACTTCAATAGAGGATGCGTATGATGACAAATGGGGTTCCTCTAAAGTGATTTGTATAAAGGGAACAAAGTCTAATGATGAGAGCTAGAGAAGCACTTAGTATATTGCCTTATAATAGACCCAATACTTGGATATAAATAGGTACTCATCAAAAAGAGTTTCATAGTACATTCCCAAACTTTAACTTTATTCATTTGTACCTAATACAGTTCCTTGAGAGCTCTGGCCCCAAAAGTAGTAACACACCCAACTCACTCTAATTTCACAATAGTTAAAAAAGATTGTCAAGATTGCAGTTAAAATTATAGCAGCATCTGCCAATTTTTTTCACTTGAAGACAAGAACTAAACAGAGCAGCATTGTATGACTGGCTAGATGCCATTTTCTGACTTTCCCAAAAATATAAAAGCAATTTTGTGGAGCAAATAAGCTAGATAGACATTACTTCCACTTCAATAAAGCTCTTATAATAACATCTACAGAACTACCACTGTGGTGCTAAGCTTTTGGTGATGACACCAACTACTGGCTCTCATGCACACTTGATTACTTGGATATCACACACTACCAATATCAATGTGGACTTTAGTGATAATTTTATAATTATGTTTCCCTGAGGGAGTGATGGAAATGCTTTCTAGAGACATTTAACCTTTAAAACTAAAATGTAATGGCAGCAGTTTTTTCAAATGAAAATGACAAGCCGCAAGTTGATATAAGATTGTTTGCTTATGACATGATTTTGCATGTCAATTACCTTGCCATTGCTATTGCAAAAAATGAGTAAGCTGGGTGATGTTATATACAAATGATACTTGCTAAATGCTCCATTACCCTGTCACCAGTGTTTGTTGTTATGAATGTTACTATGAAATCAAACATCATACTGACTGAAACAGTTAGTATTCTCTCACTTTAAAAATATAAACGACTACAAAAGTAATTTAGGGACACAAGATAAACAGAGTCCATACTGTTAGCTGCTCTACAATATGCTCTCAAAGCCCATGAACTCTCTGGAATTACAAAAGTTAGTTTCCAATAGCATGCCAATGAACCTCTGAAAACAGAGTAAAAGTATGTAGTTGATAAATGTGAAAACATTAACTAAGAGTTCACAGAACTAAATTGTAAGTAGAGGGAAGCAATCTAATATTAAAAGAACTTGGGTGATTATACAAACAAAAGTCATAACAATGTTATAAGCCAGGGTGGGTAAAACAAATCCATGCTATGGGTAACATTTTTAAGTTCAAATTTAGAAACAAAATGAAACAAACATTCTCCCTACCAATATACACATTGTAAGGAAAGGAAAAAAACTGTTAGTTTCCAGTACTGTAACATTGCTTTACTAAATATAAATGAGAACAGGCTGGTCCCCTACCTTTCTCTTCATTTCTCTCTTTAGGACCCCAAATTCTCACAGTGCCATCATCACTAGCAGAGGCTAACATACTAGGAATTTTTGGGTTCCAATGAACACAGTTCACTGTTCTTGAGTGCCCTTTGAGAGTTGCTATTGGTCTACCTTCAATCATTTGATGCCAGATATACACATGGTTGTCTAGAAATATAAGGAATGTTTGACCTAACACCCATGTTGTGACTAAAACCAACAAATTTCAACGCAACATTGTAGTTTAACAAATCTGCAATGACACTAGGACAAAACAATAATGCTCCAAGGTTTTCATGCTTACTATGTCTGCAGGAAGACACAGAGTTACTATTATTATATTTAGATGGAAAGAAGTGAAGGCCAGACTGCACATTAGAGGGATATTGGAGTGCCTAACTTAAGGGTTTGATAAAATCTGTTTCTTTCTGGCAGCAAAAGTAAAAGCTTAAAATTTTTTGCAAAGTGATACCAAACTTTCCTGCAACTACAAGATACATTTCCAGTTGGTTCCATCACCATTTAATAAGGTATACTGCAGATTAAACACAATATTGAAAAATTTCCTGCAAAACTATTTGAAATTTCCTGTGAGGAATTATCATGGAATATTTCCTGGCAGCATCACCCTCAACACTATTGGCCATTTCCAGCCCTGGTTAGGCTAACTTCCCATATTTTCTTACAGAATCAGTCCTGGAGATTGCACTAGCCAGTTGTGTGTACTCTGTAATGGCAACATATAACAGAAAAATTATTCTTTGATGAAAACTCTTGAACTTCTTCTCAAAGTTTCTTTCTAATGAGAAATCAATGTATTTACATTTTCTGCATTTCTCATTCAATTTTCTGGCACTCATCCCTGGTAATGAATGAACATTAAAAATCTAAAACAGACTATTACCTTCACTACCACTAGCAATAAAATCTTCATTAACTCCACCAAAGCAGGAATGTATCATATAAAATCCTTGAGTAACACCTCTGAATTTTCTAACCAAGGTCTTGTCTCGTATATCCCAAAGATTTACCCCCTATGATAGAAGACAATGTGTTTATCAAGATATACTCAAAAATGCTGATGGACTTTGATCCAATTCAATACAAATAAAATAACACTCTTCCCAAAAATAAATGCAATAATACTAGTCAATTACTGCTCAGAATTTCTATCTAAAAGCATATCAAATTAAAAAACAATGTCTGTTGAAGAAAAACATACAATACATTATATAAACCCCAATTGTTCTACTTAATGTATTTTAAGTTACATTTTCTAAGCCCGTCTTAACCCAGGCCTCCTGTTTTTTGATTGCAATTTCCACACACAAACTTTGCTCTGCCACAGCAAATTTCTGCCATAACACTACTCTTTGGTGCCTAATAGAAGGGGAGGTTGGAATATAGTCGGGGGTTGGAAAAATCCCCAAAACCTAACTAGCGGGGGGGGGGGTGGAATAAATGGTGGGGTTGGAAAATTGCCTTAAATTTAATTTCTAAGCTGTGCAACTTTTTCTGAAACCAATAATAGCAAATAAGAAAAACGAAGACAAAGAAAAATGATTATTCATGTCATTCATAAAATTTTTTTATGAAATTTTCCCCAAAATTTAATAGCCGGGGGGGGTTGGAATAAGAATGTCCTGGCTGGAAAATTTTGAAAAAATTAATTAGTGGGGGGGGGACATCTATTGGGCACTAAAGAGTACTTAAGCACATGATTCAGCACAAACTTCTATCTAATGACATCATGTAAGCACATAGCCATAGCAGGTATCGGGCTTGGGAGGACCACAGTTCTACGGTATTTGCCTACACAGAGCTGCTTTATTCTGTACTTTTGAGTTTGTTTACTTTTTTACTTTTTTGATGAAACACACCTCTGAAATATTTTCTCAACATTTTACAAGTACTGAGAAAAAAGGATGCATCTTATACACAATAATATACAGCAACAACTGTTTTCTTGAAATTTCAACGTGGGATTGAGAGTGCATATTAAATAAAACATCTAATACATATGGCAAAATATGGTTATATGAACCTAGTATGATATTATTCAGCTGTAAAATATCAATGTCACTACATAGCTGCTGGTACTTCTACAGTTGAAAACAATTGGTACTCACTTGCAGTGCAATATTCAAGATCATGTATCTGTTGTTTATAGATGTATTAAATGACATAATAGAATGGCTTTCTTGAATCCTAAGTGAGAAAAATATACCTATGATAAACAATAAACTACTAGATACTTTAAACAGAACAGGCCTTGTCATGAGGAAAATACCGCGCGTGCGGTAATTAGCATACGCAAATGAATTTGCGTGTGTGATCGCACTTGTAAGAAAATTTCTACTTACAGACAAAGGGGATCAAGACACAATGCAAAAGAGGAAAAACATACAATAGAAGTAAGATTTATCGAAAAAAAAACATGTTATATAGAAAAAGAAACTAGTTTAGGTTTTATACGTAAAACGCTTCTTCATCATCCGGCTAGTCAAAGGGATCAAAATCATCATCGTAACCATCACTTGAATCATCATAAGAATCGTCCTCAAAATCTTGCTGCCCATAGAATCATTATCAGTACTCTGTAAACCTGTCATTGCTAGTTTGATTGACAATAATACAATTTTGCGAAGTGGTTCTAACTCAAACGCTAAACACTGCACTCGAAAGTCGGAAATAAGTGATCATAATTGTGGTCAGCACGTTATCATGTAACTTATGGGGGAAAGAAAAAAGCCAAAAAACTTTGAAAATGGAAAAATTGGAATTGGGGTTTCAATGATCAATAAATCTGTTCGCGCGTGCGCGTGCGACCCATCGCGCGCGCTAAATGACAAGGCCTGACAGCATTACATATATGCTTCCACTGAGCTTTGTTTAAAAAGCAGACAGTGAACAATAATAATAGACATTTATTTTCTTATTTGATGGCCACAAAACAGAGCAACATTTCTAATTGTACTACAATTCTCTAGTTACAATGCTGTTGCAGTTAAATTCATGTTGAGAGTGCTTCAAATATACCTATCGTAGTACTATGGACATGATCCTTGTAGGGGTCTTATTAGACAGCCCACAATACTACTCTTGTATATTCAAACAGCAATAAAAGCAATAGAATACTTACAATCCACCATCTCTATTGTCTTCAAAATTGTATGTTCTAACTCTCATATGTGTATCAGCAGCGAGAACTGTTTCATTGTCTTCTAAAACATGCAGTCCTAGTACTCTGACACCTTCCCATGATTCAATCACATTGCCATCTAGATCCTTTTTATTGGAAATTAGAGGTACATCAACAGAATCAATATTCAGTTCATCTGCAGTCAATTTTGAAGCAATAAGGAGAGAAACTCCAAAATGATAAATTCCACATTTGTGTCGTACTTCTCAGGCTTTCATGGAAAGATTATTGTAGAGTGCTAGATATCACACACCTAAAACCATCCAGGCATGTAGTGTCCCCTAGTCCTCATGTAAACACAGCTTGCAGCCAATGCCCCAGTGTATATATGGATATCTATTGCCCAGTCAACAGATTTGAGAGGTTTCCAAACCAGGTGGATATATCTATCATTACCAACTATTTATCCAGCACAATAAGGCGTTAAGCACATCATACGATTGACATAGTTATTCTTATGCTCTGTTCACACTGCACTTCATTTTGAACAAAAAAGGCTATCTTCTGCTCCGTTCTTGGTTTTGAAGATGGAGCTAAAAATATGGATATCTGTGGCTCCGTCCACACTACTCGGCTATATATATATATATACATATATATATATATATATATATATATATATATATATATATATATATATATATATATATATATATATATATATATATATATATATATATATCTTCTCCGTGGATAGTCTTAACTGACGACGATATATATATATATATATATATATATATATATATATATATATATATATATATATATATATATATATAAACTACCGAAGTAGTGAGCTATGCGTAATGCTAAGCGGTGGAGTATATATGTATATATAGATAGTAGCGTGCTTTCAATGTAATGTAATCACTATATCAAGTATACGTTATTTAGAATGTCCAGTACTTAACACATTATATGTATGACAGAGATATGATATGCAAACTGTTTTGAGAAATCCTAGGAGGAAGATATGATAAATCTTCTTTATCAATACTTACACACTGATAAAATTGTCCTCTCATGCCACCAGTGACAAACTTTTTACCATCTGGATACCAAGCACAACATGTTAAACTATCTTCAGCAGAATGACTCATTCTACATTTTAGTTCACCCGACTGAAAGTAAGAAAATCAAACACAAATCAAAGCTTCACTGTACCCATCTATGTCACCTTCACTGTAAATATTGGCCCTGGCCAATAAATTAGTAGGTGTTCGTATTGGCCTGATGCAAGCAAAATAACAAAGACTAGAGATAAAGTGGGACGTAGAAAGTAAACAAACAGATTGAGTTTAGCTTCATTCCCTACAGGTTTATCAAGATCAAAAATTACTTCAGTCCCACGAGTCCAGTAAACTACAAATTTACCCTCGTCATATCTCCATCAATGTACTGAATCTTATAATCATGAATCATGGTTGAACCGGACAGAAATAGTACTCTACTGGACAATATTGCACAAAATCCAATACAAATCGTTGTCTATTAGATGTTCTCTATGATCGCAGATATCTTCGCTGACACTCCATATATAAGGTCCAAATAGAATATATTGTGACTGTACTCACAATAAAGTTGTACAAAATAACAATGCATAAAATTCGAGCGTAATAATGGCAGGCGCGGATACGTTTCCTTTCAAATGTATTATAGGAAAGAGCTCAATGTCTACCAAAGATATATAGAGTTGTATATATATATATATATATATATATATATATATATATATATATATATATATATATATATATATATATATATATATATATATATATATATATATATATATATATATATATATATATATATATATATATATATACACATACATATCTATTTAGTTTCCTACATTAGTATGAGGTGGTTCAAGTAAGCATCCCCCTTTCATTGCCCCTATGTACCCACCAGTGGACTGTAGTTAGTCATACCTCTACATGCCATATCCATAGCTCAGAGCAATCGTCTGTGCCGCAAACGATCAAATGACTATCGTCAGGACTCCACGCTAGGTACGATGCTCCATGATTATGTCTAGACAACGTGCGAAATTTAACTAGCTTTTCATCCTATAACGAAAGACAGGATTGTACGTTGTAAAGCTTATTGGTGCAATAAATTGTAATCGAGTAAATGATCTTCGGAATGGTGTTAGAAAATATGACATATTCAAGATACTGATTTGAGGTGTGGTTCTATTTTATCCGCTACTCGCAAAATCAATCAATGCTCATAGGAAAATTAATTTATATGTGGAAAGTACAACTAACTCCGCACTACTTTATTGGTTACAAAAAGCAGCTAGGCAAGGCTTTCAGTCACAGACAGCAGAAAATTTCCACCCACAAGGAAATAACACAATTATAAGACTAAGGATCACACCCTCATTTGAAATACATCCCTAGCTCCTTTCACTCTCGTCAATCATTGAGCACATTACTATAAGGCTAGGCGGCAAGAGTGTGTTTTCAATAGATTTCGTGCTTCCTATTAGTACCAAAAATCTCAGTCCTAGCACTCCCAGGAAAACAGATTTAAAAGTTTAGAAATAACCATATCAAACAGTATGCTAAGTATATAACTTGTCCCTCCTTCTATTGGTCCGTCATCTGTAAAAGGGAAACTCCCATTCATATAACCAAATTATATAGCTCCCATTATCTCTAGTTTGCATTCTCTAGAGTCCCGTTTTTAAAGGAAGCACGCACTATGAAAACACTGCAAACTTACATCTTCAATATTCCAGATTATAACAGTCTCGTCTTTGGAACCACTTGCTAATCTTTTTCCATCGTGAGAAAATCGAACAAACATCACCTGGGAAGTAAGATAAACAAGGTTTAACAATTGTCTCATACTTTGACACCTAAAAACTGTAACTTTACAAAACTTATTTGAATCTAAAACTGTGAAAACACCTTCAGAAGATGATAATGAAAAAGAACAAATAACAACGTGAATAAAATTTTAGATTCCACCCTCACCTCGTCGCAATGTATGGATAGAATCTGCTTCGTCTCACATGGAAAATGAATACTGAAATGCGATGCAGAATCGAGTAAAATTTCTATCAAACCAAATCTCCTAATACTTATCATAGTCACTGCTCCACTTGATATCCCAGAAGGAAAAGGTAATAGCCATTATCAGCCTGCTAAAATATATAGAAAAAACAACAGGCCTTTGCATAGGGAGAAGTTAAAGTCGCTATAGAAACAGCCTATTCCGTCATAATCCCAGCACATTGATAACAACTGGCATATGGCTTTAAAGACAAAAGCTTATTTTATGGCAAAAAATTAACGTATGTACAAATGATATGTATTAAGATCTATTAACTATTAGATAAATTAAGCTTTGCTACTTCTGTGTATTAAATAGCTTGCTAGTTTTTAGCTTTTGTGACGCATTCTGTGTAATTCAAAAGAAAGACTACGCTCTTTCCATTATTAAACATGTGGATTTGAAAGCAATTGTTACTTCAAGATCTGGTTTGCAGTACAGACCCATTCCAATAATTTAATGGCAGCCAAAAGCATGAAAAATGATCCGTCTCTTTATATGATACCCTTTAGTCACACTGTTGCAGCCACAAATATATAAATAAGGTTAGAAACAATACATCTCAATTCTTCGGTAGCATAGCCGCCAAATGTTTAAGAACCCTGCCACGTCTATTTTCTCCCGACCTAATTGACCAATCATCACGCAGGATTAAGACCACACATACTAAGGCTAGGCCCATTCCGCATGCTGATTGGCCAATTAGGTTGGGAGAAAATAGACCTGACAGGGCTCTCAAACATTTGGCGGCTATGCTTTCATAGGTAACTTCCTGTCCAGTACATGGCTTGGCTGAATCGAGATTATCTGACTAAGAGGTTGTTTTACAATTAATACTCAGAGTAAACCTTGCAAAATAGAGTTGATGTTGTTGACAAAGAATCAGATTCCCCATGTCTACTTAATAGTCTATAAATCAGTTGAAAATGAGTCACTCTTCAATTGATTTAAGCAGGTGGCGAGAAGTTTACAAGAGCATTATATAGCATCCATAATTGAAGCTAACATGCTTACTCAACACCCTTTGTGACGAAGGACAAGCATTGCACAAATCTAGCACATTAGCATCTGCTAGGTAGGAGAAACTTTTCATCAATGTTTTGTTAACGTCAGCACTAATACAAAAGGGCTCATAGGATCTATTCAATTCAACAGTAGGGCATAGATCTTGAAAAGAAGTATTTATCTGTGTGGGATATATCATGACAGCTGTAGAAATGCGATCAAGACCAATAAAATAAAGAAGGAATTTTTGACGATTAGTAGGTCCGATCAATTGCTACGAGACAATACTTGCTGGATATGCATATTATATGGCTATGCATACAGGGATATATATCAGATTTACTTATAACCGATCTAATGCACATATTTGAACATAAACCAATGGCCTGTCATCAACAGGCTTTGAAAACAAAACAAACAATAGCTGAACAAAACATTCCAGCCCAAGCCCCCACATCCCAATTCTTTCAGGTTGTTCTCTTTTATTAAACGCAAAGAAAGAGCTTCCCCTTCACCCAAGTAAACCAAAACTTAGATGTTAGTTTACAGTCAAAAAATAATGTCATTATGTCACCTATTTAACTACGATATCAGCTAGAAGTGTAAACCGAACTGATCATGATAGGAAAGAAGTAGTTCTACTAGATAGGCTGTGTTGGCCAAAGCTTACCAGAACAATACATCAAGTTATGATGGATGATGGCAGCTTGCCATTTGGGGAATCCCCATTTTGCAAAATGTGGACTTAAGCAATTTGATACATACCTTTCACATTTATGATCACTTAGCAGAGTGTATGACTTAAGTTCTGTATCTTTTGTTGTATTGTGATATGTACAATTTGATTTCTGCAACTCAACTGCCTGGCAGAGTAGGGTCTCTAATCGTTTTGGGGGCAACAGTACAGTTGCTGGTAGATATTCTGTCAAAAGAAGCAAAATAACAGATTACATATAACATAATTATATTCATCATCTGTGCAAAGGCAACAGCACAATTAGGTACTAGTGGAGTGAGCATGTGTCAGCGGAGTGAGCACCATTACCATAACTATAAGAACTCTTGATGATATTTGCTTTGTTAGTCAATGAGAAATATGTTGAAAATAGACCCTCTTGTGGTAAAGGAACAATACAAATACTTTAAGAATATTGTATGAAATTTTACAAACAATAAAACATTTTTTCAGTATAATGAAATTGAAATTGAGTGTACCAAATGTTGACTTAACATTGGGACAGTAAGAAAAGACAAGGAAATTCTAGATTACATACCATATATATATATATATATATATATATATATATATATATATATATATATATATATACAAATGAAGTACCTCTCCACAGGAAATGATAGCAATTTCAACAAAGTACTCCATAAGACGGAGTGTACATATACTGTAATCTTACCTTGTAACCTTTTAAAAAGCATCTGCCGAGTAGTTGCACCTTTTCCCTCCCACTTTGCCTTTGTGTGCAGCTCTTCAGAGCTACTACACATTAGTAAACTAAGAAAAAAAGATTAAATGACGTCACATTTAGGTCAAAAAAGCATATCTCAAGACTCCAAGACAGAGCTGGCAATATCCAGATAGCTATCTATATGAATGGTATATACAAAGAAAACTGTCAAATTATCCATAAAATTTAACATATGAGTAGTATGTCCCAATACACACCTGAATGGAATTACAAAATCATTACCATAAGTGACCAAATAACTACTTGGGGCACTTATTCAAAAGTTCACCTTTGATCTGGGGTAGTTATTCTGGCAGGGGTGGTTATTCGTCAGTGTGCTTACTAGATATTGCTCAGTACTGGTGACAAGAACAAAGATTTTCAGCCATTCAACACCCTTTCTGTGAACAATAACTAAACCAAACCGAAATGCAATACTATGTAATTACATTGTCCACTTCATCACCTTCAACATCATGGTCTGAGGCAACCACGGGAAGCTCAGGTGTAGCCAAAGCAATATCATTTTCATTTACTTTGAAGGAATTCTCATCTTTCTCTGTCAAGATTGACCATAATGAGCCCCTGATGAGCAGCATAGTTATATGGCTACATTAGAATGACTGTGCTAGAATCGATTAAGCAAGACTAGAATCATTTCAAATGACAGCTCCCTCCTGCTTACCTGGGGGGGGGTGCTTATTCAGCAGGGCACTTGCTGCAAATTTTCACTCCTTCCCCATTGTGCATATACAGGCAGGGGCAGTTATCTGGTCATATATGGTAAGTATACAAAAATAAATTGAAATTCACCAATGAACAAGCTTTATGTATTTCAAATTGCCAATATTGGAAATTTCCAAAGAACAGCTCTCCCTTGTCTGTTTTATTATTTAGTAAAACAAACAAGGGAAAGCTGTTCTTTGGAAATTGAAAGTACTTTTAAGTGACACATAATCAGGATATGAAATTTCAGGCAATGTCAATAGGTTAAACATCTCTGGATATGTATTTCCATTTAATATTTGCATATCAATCAATGTTTCACAAACTGGTGAGTTGGAAAAAACAGTTTCTGTCAATACACACAAAATACATTTCTATTTGCTGTGTAATATTGAAAAACAAAAATGCTTAAGCTTGCCATAGTGCTGCTTGGAAACAGCCTATATATCCATTGAACAAAGGTTGTCAAAAGCAATCAGTATTGTAAAGAACCCTTTCAATGCCATACATGTTATGTGCAGCAGAGAGGGGATGAAAATGATTGGTTGTTCCCCTCCTTCTCAGATATACTCAGTTTTAATGAATGTAATAAATTCAAAGAGCATAATCCTCCGGGAGTCTCCTAGACTCCATAAGGATGTACTGGAAACTGCTAACCATAACATATTAGTTTTAAAGTTCAACTTTGTGTCTCCATAGGCTATTTGATCAACAAAAACAATTTGCATCATAACCAGTTGAAATTTAACACAATTAAATGGCATGTGTACACTTTCTAAAACAAGTGTGCTTTGCAAATATACTTATTGTTCAATATTCATAATTAATTGCATAACACTGTCCTTCAACACTTCCAAATGATAGGATGAAATCATAGCACAATATATATCAGCTCCAAACCAAATACTCACTTTTTCCAAATTCCATTTTTATATTTACTTATCAAACTACTACTGATAGTGATTCCATACAAAGTAAGCCTATCAGACAGTATCAAAAAACTTAAAATTCTGACATGCTGTCCATAATTAACACATTTGCCATGAAATCAAGGTAGCCATTCACATGAACAGTCATGCATAAATTATTACTATACTTCCTACCTGCTAAGTTCATGCAACTTGGATTGACAGCTTTGCAATGGTGTTATTTCTAGCCTCAAGCAATGCAGTGCTTCAATTGTCCTACCATCCTCTAATAATTCTAGAAATTTCTGCTCTAAGATTAAGAACTGCATCTCCTAAAAATGAGAAACGGTGGAAATATGATTGTGATGATAGCAAATACTACAACTTATGGTAGGTTATTGCTGAGAATGGCTCTAATAATTTGAATCAAAGCTGGGCAGAATGGTTCTCAAACTCTTAAATCAATTCTTCTGGCAGACATAGAAATATTGTCTAGTTGCACCACAGTTACTTAACAGAATGTTAAACAATGCTGCTGAAATTCAAACAATACACACTCTGTGATTTCAAAAATCAGAATTGATAGTCCGAAGGTTGTATAGAACTCAAGAAAAATACCTATCTTAAAATCTTGGGATAAACAAAGTAAAGTCTAAAGTTGTATGTTCAAGTTAGGTCAACAAAATTTGATACAGGATTTCTTTTGATTTTGAGAAACTAATAATCCGTATACTCAATCTCTATTTACAATAGTGGTTCTCAACAAGGGCCACAGATAGAATAGAAAAAATTGGAAGCCCAGAGTCATATTATGACTATCCATGAAGCAATTCCATTCAAGAATGCATGTCTTACTACTGCTTCTACTAATATGTCACACGCAGCAAGCACTACAAATACATTTGGTGGGTTTTCCTGTGATCTGTCAGCTGCAGCTTGAGTCTGGCATTAAGGAGGTCTAGCTGTATGGTATCTATCCAGATCATCCATGGTCTTTTCTGTCATCTTTTCATCATTTCTGAGGTATTCTTCAAAAGCTCCTCTAGCTTGTGTTTCTGGACATAGTTGCATCGTATGTCCAAATCAGGTCTGATGTCTGAATCTTCTATTAGTGTTTTACTTTGATCTATCTTTTGTTTTGCAGTAGATGCCAATATGCCTATATGTCCATGTAATGCTCTCTGATAATTAATGCAGTATTTTGTTGAATAGCTATGAAGGGGTCCACCAACAAAAAATGAGCAAAAGGGGTCAATGGGTAAGAAAAGGTTGAGACCACTGGCTTACACCAATAACATATTTTCTATTTTTAAAAGATACTTGTTTCCTCTAAGACCTCAAAGGCTATTGGTCAATGTAACTCACACTAAAGCTACTACTGCTTTCCAGTAATGGTTGGAGTTCCTTTAACACCATCTCGACCTTAAAAACAACATTGAAAAATACATGAAAAAGATAAAGAAATGAGAATAGCTGCAAAGTAGCCCAATAAAGATAAGGTATTTTGGCAGATTTCACAGAACTTTTCAACTTGAGACTTTTAAGATCACATCATTCAATCACTCAATAGCAACATCATATGTTTTGCACTAGGACATTCAGCTAATTATATTGGATTGGCCAGAAAATGTTCACTCTCACAGATCTGCCATCAAGAAATTATTACTTCAGCTCTAGTCTGGACCCTCATTCCATCTCTCACTGGTAAAAATAGCATTACAAATTTCCTTGAGGATCATTTCAACGTGAAAAAATAAATTTAGAGCTGAGCTTTTGAGTACTGTTTTATAGCAAAAGAGCATCCAAGTCAAAACTCCTTGCAAAGCAATACACATTGGGTACATATTCATGAGGCACAATATACTATCAGGCCTTTCAATGAGATGCACGCGATCATGCACGAGCGTGCAGGCATGCGCCCAACTTAGTTCACGCACTCGATTTTTAGCTCGCAACAGCTTTATCAAAAATATACATCCAAGTGCTAAGGAAAGCTCACACAATTGACTCTTTAGCGCGCGTAAACAATCCCACGTGCGCGATTGGCAGCACGCACCAAATTTACTCATTGAAAGGCCTGTACTATACAAGCCAGCATCAATGCTCCCATGTGTACAGGCTGCACCCCTACCTTAAGGCATCCAAAATTGGAAAAAAATATTTCTGAGTATTTTCAAGTTAATCACATTTTGCAGGAATTGGAATGATCTTATGAAACACCTTGATTGAAAGAAAGATCAACTTTATGAACAAAAAGTGTATTGAAATTCTTTATTGATAAACCTGTCCCTAAACATAGACTTTCAAGTCATTCTTGCTTTTGAAAATCCATGAAATTGCTCATCCTCTGACTGTCCACAGATATCTTCCTATTCCTCCTTACTGAGTTCTGTTATATCCTTCTGGTAAAACAAATCGGCATCTCCAATATCATCTTGGTCTTCTTCTATATTCCCCCCTCTTCATCTACCCATAAAGCATCATCCTTGCTACCATCCAGAGCATTTGTAAGATGAGATATATTTTCTAAATCAATATATTTCCATATATGAAACATGACATTTTGACAATAATTGAAACTGAAAACTGGAAGTCAAGCAGCATTTGCTGAATAAGGATTTCAATTTTCTCTGATGAATGATGCACTCCATACAAAGGCTACATCCCTGAGTTTTGAAAACAAAATTAGAAAACAGATGCAGCCTATACGCAGGCTTTTTATGATATACATATGAAATGGAAGTCAAACAGACAGGTTGGTATTTAACAATACCATATGAAAGGAAAGCCAGGCTTTACCTTATCCCAATCTCCAATCAAGATGCTCTCTCTGAAAAGAGATGCAGCAGGATCTTCTAATTTGCATCCTGTTTCTTTCATCAAGGTACTGACAGACTTGCTATGAGAGAAAATTGGCTAACATTAATAATTAAAAAGCAAAGATAAGGTCTTACTCATTTCTGCTTGGTTCTACAATCCTAGTTCATAATTTCCTACTGTGCCTGGTCATTGTTTAACTATATTAAAGGGCCTAATCAAAGAGCTTCAAAACCTCCAAGTTTTACATCAAATAAACTTTCCTTCCTACAAGTATGCATTAGACATTAAAAGTATTATGAAATCCCTTAAATATGACTTCCATATATCTTAATTCTGGTAAGAACCTAGGGCATTAGTAACAATCCTGCTTCTTACATTTCTGACTTCATTGTGTTCACATATGTCACTGGGGCATCCTAGTTGTTCACACTTAGGTACACTTGTAGCATTTTAAGTAAGAATTCAGGATATCTTGGGGATGCTCTGCAGAAGCTAAGATGTATTGCTCATAAGATAAAACTATTTTCTTATAAATCTCATTCTTGCATAATACCAAAGGTGTCCAAGCCTTTCTTGTAGCTTATAAAACAAAAGGTGATAAAAATACCATATGGGATCACAAGATGATGTAATCTACCTGTTACTGTCCACCTTCTATAAAAGACAATTCTGGCAAGGTGGAGGGCCAGGTAGAAAATTAGCATAAAGCTTAGCAATGTGTCAACTTGTAATCAGTGTTTATAGGGCAAATCAGCTACCCAATATGTCAAAGGATAAATATATCTGGCTATGCTTTTATTCAAAAACCCTAAAAAAAATTCTGCATACTTCTTAGGACAACCATCTGATTCACATCTGTGGTCAATGGTCATACACAAATCTCTAGAAATCCTTGGTATTGCTCTATTACTATGAATTATCAGCCTTCACCTCATCACAGAGTCACTTCAAATTAAAACTTCATGAATAATTCATACTTTCTCAGACAACCTAAGAGTTGTATCGACCAAAAAGCTACTAACAAACAACATAAATTATTCCTGAAACCACTCAACAAGTGCAATCCAGTGCACAAAACCCTTCCTTAAGTGCTGATCATCAATGCAACCCTTTGCCTATATGGACCATGAAATTTGTCTCCCTAGCATTATAGATGAGTTGACACCTATAATCAAGCAAAAGAAGGATTGAAAAGTAAAAAATCTAAGCTTCTGAGCTGTATGAGAGTTGTCTAAGAAGAAAAGCACTAGACTACTTCATGCAAACAAGGTTGTACAACCCTTCAAAACCATGGAGAACACAACTACAAACGTACAGTGTCTTGACTACCATCACCAATAGACTGAAAAATAAAGCTTTAACAAAAAGAATGATTAAATTATGCCTAATTAGCTTTCAGCAGTACCCTATCATAGAAGCTACAGTGAATGGCTAGAGAGGGTATACTGAATGTCAGTCCAGCCAGTTATTATGATGTTCACTAGGCACCATAATCATGAATGGAAATTCTGTTATTTCTATAAAAATTCTGATACATACTTCTTTCAGACATTATGAAACTATGTTTACATAAACAAGATTGCAAATGAAAGGTGAAAGTGAACTCAAAAGCAATTCGGGCAGATTCTCGCTTACAAACAAGCTCCCTATGGTCATCTCAAAAAAATTATTTCCTTTCCAAAACTTCACTACCGTGTTTCCTTTTATGGTTCTTTGGTGAGACAAAAAGCCGCACCACATTTTCTTTGGAAAAAGAATATAAGCCAGTTTAATGAGTGCTATCAAAAATGAAAACAGTCAGATTCAAAGAAATTACTCTAATGGACTCCATGTGGATTAGGTTAAACAGTGAATAATAGAAATAACTGTGCAAACACTTTTTGCGGTATAAATAACCTGCATTTCACTTCTACAGTTTCGGAAATCCTGAATCTGCGGATTTACCATGTCCTAACTATATCAGCTGATATACAAATGCTATTCAATATCATGTGAACAAAGAGTTGTACAACGTCATCAGAGGATCGAGAAATTTTGTTTTGTTTATTATGCTGATGCTAGGCCGACCCGTTGTTTTAGCTACTCGAAATAAACAAAGAACAAAACGAATAGCACAGATATCAAGGCAATACTAACTGAAGTCCCAAATCCTGAAGGTGTTGTCCGATAAGTCGAATGACCTCTCCATCGAATCTACTCAGTTTTTGTTTCAAACGGACCGAAGTTTCTTCATCTACGTCACCGCCACCATTTGTAATCAATTCAGAGCACGATAACTCTCCATTGGTAGTGCTGTTTTCTTTCTCGCCTCCAGACTGACTGTTACGAACTTCGCCGTGCATAACACTTGAATCCTTACGTTTAGAGGTGGAAAAGCTTACAAGGTCTGTACTGACCGATTCCAATGATGCTGCTAGGCGAGCTTTCTTTTCTGGTGGCGGTGACTCTCCACCGTTGTTTTCGTCGGATGATTCCAGGGCGGCTTCTGCGGCCTGCAAATCCTCTAGGCTCCAAAAGAGAGAAATTTTGATAGTTTCCTCACTCAACAAACAACAGACAACCAGTCGTTAATATTCCTGTTTGGGCTTCATTTGCTGTAACTTTACGTGACCGATCCTCACTTCCCCTGTTGACAAAGGAAACTTTGGCCTACACTAGTTTTCAGGCTGCGCGTGACGTCATATCGAAAAAGCATCTATTTAGTCGACAATGACCTTCTCACCATATTTGGGAGATAGCATCCTTGGTTATGAAACATCTAAATAAAAACAACATCCGACTAAGTAACAAACACAGCGATAATATAGCAAAAGACACCATATTTGCTATATTTCTGCCATATTCACTACAAATTTGCGATAATTGTAAAGCCCGAGTGGCAAATATGCTACAGAATGTGCTTACTAATAACATCTCGTCCCTGAAGAACCAAACTACATAATACTACTAAATTTGTTAATTTTAGCCTTTGGCATCGTAGAATATTTTTGTACGTTACCTGTGAAATTCATGGGCACAGAATTGCAGAGCAACTCGAGTTTCTTTGAATCCATCGCACCTGATGATGTGGAATATGCAGGACCCACGCCTACGGCTGGTTGTAGCACTGGTGTGCCTTACAGAAATAGCTTCAAGAGAAGATTTTTCCAATCTCAGGGATAAATATTCTCTGTGTCAAAGCCAACTACCTCGATGAGGCTCGGACCGAGGGCCGTGAAGGTCACTATTGTGTAAGTGTAAGTTTTGCTATTTCGAATATCACTTTTAGTTTTATCGAATATTTAAAAACACCAACAGTAAAGAGCTTGTTTGTAACCGGTCCCCATTTCTACTTTTATAGCGGTGTTTCATTCACGTATCTAATTAGCAAATAAATGGAAGGAAAGCAAATGTGGCTAATAGAATGGCTGGGAGCCTCAAGACACCAATCGAGATCAATTGCTCAGAGGCTTATATAATAGTGTTCTATTACATAAGAAAGTTGTCCAATGGCACATGGTATTCCGTGCAAACCATTATCAACATAAACATGATGATTCATTGTCCCTTATAATTTTGTTAAGCCTTTGCAAGTTTTTAATACTGTTCTGAATTTGCAGTGCTTGTGTGGAATCTTAATGATTGTTAGTAATTTTGTAGACATCAAAATGGGTGCAAAGAGAGTCAGGTTTAGAACCTGCTTTAAATAGTCTTTAAATGAGCCTGTTTCATGAACTATACGCTGATACTTTTTCGTTATAAAATACCATGTAATGAGTGAATGCAGGTCATTTTCCTTTTAGTGACAGAATCCCTAAATCTTTCTCACTATGATGATAGGCTACTCTATAAAATATTCGTAATAGTTTAACTGGTGTTCAGTAATTGCTTGCCATTTTTGTCTTCTCTTCTTCGCCTCTTCTCAATTCGACCAGGGTAAATAAGTATTGATGTTGACTATCAGGAATAGGCCTATTCAACCACTTGATTGACTATTTTTGGCTAGGCCTACAGCTTTCTATTCTTTGCCCTTGTATAGATGTTTACAGACTGGCTTGTGATACGAATGTTGTTATTGGAAATGATGGATGCTATTCTTTTGCTCATTTGAAATCTTTATTGGCTATTGTTGTGGTTGTTCTTTTCCCTCCGTAAACTTTTTGGCTTATTCTCTTTTCAAAGTAATACCTCATAGCTATTCTTACAGACATACTGAGGGTGATCGCAGTACATGGCCAAGCAGATTCCATCTTAGTTCGGCAACTTCTATTGACAATGAATTGGCCACAGTAAATTCACACAGTTTTTGCTTGTTATCTTATGAGGCCCTTGACTGCCTATTACTCTTTTCAGCTCATTTTTAGTATACAGCTAATTCTATGGATGCCTACCAAAACCAGAAGTACTAAGGTATAGATATATAGGTATGGTTTGAGTCGCTTCTACCGCTTCTTGAGCCTGAAATACTTTAAAGTAAAGAGACGGATAAAATTTTTATTCAAAAAACTGAAGGATTTTGAAAATATAAGACAAAATTCATATAGCGCACTTTTAAGTGCAATGTTGCAATGTTCATGACTAGCTCCTGGAAGGTTTAACGGAAGTCAACGGAATGTCTTTGAATAGTATTCTAAGTCAAATATTACCTGCATCTTTGTACATCAGTTTTGATTAAATGCTACAGTGTCTCTTCTGCATTTGGTAAACTTACAAACTCGACTTTTACTTGTTTGCCTTCACATTACTACTGAGAAGGTACACATAAGAATTATCACATAAGTGGACACCAACTACAATTTGCGACCCCTTTGTTTACTTATAACAGCTATTACAGGAGAACGGATCATAGCCAAGGCTTCGATAATTCTTATGACAATTTCAATTTCAATTTCATTTTCTATGAAAAGCCTAATTACAATGGTTTATTGTACATGTCAAGCAGCTAATGACAGACATTATAAACAGAACATAAAGAAGACAACACAAACAGTTACTATATTATACATCTAAATATAAATCTACAAATCTGCGAAAGGGAGCAGACAAAGTCCTCCCCTCAAAGTACGTTCAACCGAGGGAATTTGTCTTGAAGGGTTAAAAACCAAGTATGCAATCACCGAAATCATGTGTAATAACCAAGCACGTTATAACCTGGGCATTTTATAAGGGCTTATATGATGTTCTCGCCGGGACGGGTCATTTCGTACGTTTTGTCCGAAATTACGTTTGAGGGACCGTGGAGCAACTTTTTTGGCAGGGGGCTTCGAGTAGACAAATTAAAATTCCAGGGATATAGAGGATGATAAAAAGGGTACTTATGTAAATTTGCTATAGGAAGTAGAGGGGCTACATACCTCAGTCCCGTGTCCCCCGTCACCCACGGATTGATGGATATACACGCTTTTTTATGAGGAACCTAGCTCAAGGCCTAGTTCCAAAATTTCCTTAGTTTTTGACCTTCAATTTAAATTGTAGTATTAAAAGTCCTTAACACTTCCTTAATTTCCAACACACAATTAGTCCCATAAAATAGAAAAGAAACGTGTGAAACATTGAAATCCATAACTTTGCCTTTAATTTTGGCTGTAATATAGGATTAATGAAAAATGAAGGACTTAGCACATGCATAGTAAAAAAATTTTCGGGTTTTGGATGCAAATGAATAGAACCAGCTTCCTAATTTTTGATTGGTTGGCGTTATAGAAATTTTTCACAGTGAAAGTTCCATAGAGAATTTTCCTTTAGTAGTATAAGTTCTTTAAATATTTCGGCATTCTACATGTAGGCTCCTTATAAAGTTGTTTCAGTTTTTATAAAGAAAAAGCGTTTATCCATAGTATGTTATAAAAGACTTTAAATCCCCCTGTTGCTTAAATAGTTAGCTATTTCTCCAACCTCCCGTAGAATATTAGCAATTTTTGGTAGCCTCCCTGGAAAATACAGTAATTTCTCCCATTTCTCTTCTTTTGTTGCATTTGGGGCAGCCCACCCCTAAGTTTCCTGCAACAGCAGCAACAACATAATGTCAAAATGCAACCTAGAGCAACAACAACTAATGGCGAGAGAACAGCGTATGAAAGATAGTAAAGCAGCTTTGTTGTTTACTTGGGATGGAAGACGAAGATGAAGAGATCATAACTATGAAAAGGAAGAAGAATAAAAAGAATCTATTCTTGTTTGAAGAAGATGGAAACGAAAGCACTTCTGAATCCAGCACAGGTTCGGTATCTGGTCGGTCCAGTGTTCACATGACAGAGTTAAACAAATGTAAGACAATATCTAAGACCTTAAGAAAACAGAGAAGAGGACCAGCCAAAGCTGTTGTTTCAGATTCAGAAAGTAAGGATGAAGAATATGAAAATGCTCTTGAAATCCAAAGACCAAGAAGAGGTAAACAAATGATATCTGATGAAGATCAAGATGAGCCTGAAAGGTTGAAGCCACCAAGAAACGTCACCAAGAGACTATATCAGCAGAAAAGAACCAGCAGCAGAAAGCAAAGATTAGTGGAAGCCAAAGATATATCACCCAGATGTAGTACTTCATATCGTGAAGAAGATGGAGATGACTCTAATTGCAGCAATAGGACCCATCCAAAAGAAGAAAAAGCCAAGCAAATTGCAAAACAGGATAAAATTACAGCAACAAAGTTTGCCAGAAGAGCTAAAGCAGCTTGTTTGGATTCAGATAGTGAAAGTGATGGAGAAAGAAGTACTTTTTATAATAAAAGAAAGCAAAGATCGAGATCAAAGCAATCAAAGATAGAGTCAAGTAGTGAAGAAAATGAATCCACTTTATGCTCAAAACCTTATATCAGTAAGAAAAGGTCACAGACACAGGTGGCAGTAAAAGAGCAGGTGGGTTTGAGAGAAGATAGAGAATTGAGAGAAGATAGAGAACCTACCACACCTGAGTATGCTGATGTTGAAGTTGGTTGTACAAGTAGTGAAGTGACAGAAGCTGAAAGTATAGCACCAGGAGAGGAAACAGTATCAGGATATAAAAGAAAAAGCAAAAGAATTGAAAATGGCAATCAAGTCAGAACACCAATAAATGATACAGTATGTGGTAGTGGAAAACAGACCAGAAGCTCTTCTAGACTTAAGGAGAAACTGGAATCAAAAGGGTCAATGAGGCTACCAGAGAGAAGAAAAGTTCTTGATAGAATTGGTGATTTTACCCCGGTGAAAGACTCACTCAAAAAAAGGAAAACAGAGCCAAGAAGGCTTGTAAACAACTTCTTCAAAGAGTATGTGTCTTACTGATATGTTTAAAATTGCTTTGGCTCTTTTCAGGGGACCATTGTCAGGTTTAGCAGGGCAACTGTTTGTTTGAGTAGAAATTTTGAAATGATCAAAAATATTTGTGCCTTTGAAATTTGGCATATTTTAGCATGTGATACAAGCTAAAAATACACTCTTAGTAACTTTGGTCTTTGGCAACTCTTTCAAGCTTTCTAATGATGGCTGAAATCCATGTCCATTCAAATAGCACCAAATATACCAGGACGTTTTTGTAAACATTCAAAATAGATAGAAATTGACTAGGTACCTAGATTTACTTTTCTGTGTTGGTAGACATGCACTTCATTAGAGTTTTATCTAAAAGTTAGTTTATCTCTTAGGAAGTCAACATACAATTGTGACAGATTTGATACATACATTAGTGAAGATGATGATGATGAGGATGATTTTATTGTTGATGATGAGGAATGTCTTGAATATGAAAGTGGCTACTCTGAAGATGAAAAGCCAAGAAAAGTCAAAAACAGAGGAAGCAAAAGAGGGAGGAGAAGACGACAACAAAGGAAAGATAAAGTCTTATCAAGTTGTTCTAGCGGTGATAGTTCTGATGACAGAATGGTATCACCTTGTAAATCAGCAAAACTGCATGTGTTTGAATCAGAAAGTAGTGCAGAATCAAGTAATTTGGAGCTCAACATCTCTTTGAAAAGGGAGAAGACAAGCAACTTGATAATAAAGTCAGAATCTGAAGAGGACACTTCAAAAAGCATTTTTCAGGAGAGGCTACTGCCAAAGAGGAGAAATAAAGAAAAAGAAAGAAAGCAAAGAGCTGCTGCTATATTGAGAAAAAAACGTGAACTTGCTCAGTCAAAGTTACCACTAGATAGACGGAAACACCTGGAGAAAGAGTTACAGGAGGGAATATCATCTAGTGAAGATGCAGCTGTTTTGGAAACTGCCAGTACTGTTGGTGCAGGTATTGATGCATCTGGGTATGCTACTAATGATTTTGTAGTGAGAGACTCAGATAAAGAGTTCATTGTTTCAAGCTCAGATCCTGAGGACAAAGAATTGGATGCTAAGACTGAGAAAGAGTTTGCATTGTGTTTGGAAAACTTGCGAAAGTCAAGAGACAATGTAGCTGAATTGACCTCAGTACAGCATCAAGGAGCACCCCTACATGATACTGAATATGGGGATAAAATGAAGTGCTTTAAGTACCAGCGAGTTGTTCTGGACTATGATAGCAATGATGAATATAATGATGAAAACATTGAAAAGTTTTTAAAACTTATTCACAAGAAAGAATGTTGTCCTACTAGGATTAGGGCATTGGTTCTTGAAGATGAAAGTTTGTTGGATAGCACAGATAGCTGTGGCAGAAAGCCTTTACATGTTGCATCAATTGTAGGAAACCAGGAGTTGGTAAAAGCACTGCTGGACTGTGGTGCAAATCCTAATGCTTTAGATAGAGGGAACATGTTGAGCATCAGTTATGCAGCTTACTGGAAGCATGCTAAGGTGTCTTTAATCTCTTATAAATTTCTGTGTTATAGTAATCAGATGATCAAGAACTGAGACTCTGAATTAAATTCCTTACCACCTTAGTCTACAAGGTTTCCATCAAACACCCATTCAATGCTGGGCTGGCACTGAGTTAGCCAGTGATACCAGAAGAGTGGTAACAAGGGACAGCTGCCCCTCTTGTTTTTATCTAAAGGGAAGAACTGCCATATGTAGTCCCATACATTATTTTCAACAATCACACCTAAATGAAATCAAAGACTGTTGGTGCCTTTGCAATTCATGTCTTTTTAGTAATAACATCCCTTCCTTCAAAAACGTGCAACTTTTTTGTTTTTCTAGAATTTCACAGTATACTGTTTTTGGTATTTTGCAACAAAGTGTCCTTCAAAGTAAGTTTGCCCCACCCCCCTGCATCCAACATTGCTCCCAGCATCCCTTGGGCTAGCATCCATGACTTGAAGAATTTGTTAATCCACGAACGGCCATTTCCTTGCTCATCTTTCATGTAAACATTCAAAATGATTTACATTTTGCTCCTCTACTGAAGCTGTTTGTTCCCCCTTGAGGCCATGCAACATTAGAAATTTTTGGGATCTTTGTAGTTTTTTCATTTTGGGATATTCTACCAAAGGTTTTTGAAGATAATTTCCACTGATGTTTACAAAACCTGTTCTCTTGTATTGTAGCACTAAGGATTTACTGCTAATGTATAATGAACAATTTATATTGGTTTTATATTGTTGTATTCTGTTCTTCTAAGGTTTTACAGCTGTTACTCAAACACACAAACCTTGCAGCAATGCACCATCTGGTTCACAAGCATCTTAAAGGAATGTCACTTCTCCATTTGGTTTTGATGGATGTTCCAGGGATTCACCAGGAAGACCTTGAACGAAAGCAGCTAGAATGCCTTAGAGTTGTCCAAGACTTCAATGCGAAATTATACTTTAGTCTTCTAGATAAGGCTGATAGGAACCAGATGACTCCCATATTGGCAGTGATCTGTGAGGGTAATCACAAGGTTAGTGCATATATACCTTTAATTTGAGTTATGAATAACTCAAGGAGTAGTTGTAAAACATCTTCCAAGCATTGAATTTGTCGCATAACTATGTCTTCAAGTGAACTGTTTTTCTAGGTTTTTGTTTAACTTCTTACACTGATATTTCAAGAGTTCTGTTTGTCAAATGGAAGATTCAATATTTTTAAAACTACCAGAGTTAATTATCTTTCATTCATGTGTATTGCTTCAGGATGTATTGGAATGTTTGTGGATAATTTTTGGAGCACTTCCTTGTACGAGTCGACTTTTCATTGCAACCAAGCACTCTTTGGTTCCTAGTAATTGGGGGATGGAATAGACGGGAGGAGGTTGGAAAATTCTGAAAGTGATACCTGATCAGTTGTATAATTAGAATAGAACAGAAATAGTATCAACACAATGCACATATTGGACTCAGAAATCTTAGCATCATTTAAAATCATCATGAAATAGACCGTGAAAATGGCTCCATCTGTACCATTTTCGTTGCCTTTCATGCCCTGAGTCTGAAAATTAATAAGCAAGGGTTCCAATGAACTCTGGGGGGTTTGGCGAATTCCAGAACTTAATAAATGTCCCCTGTTCATTAGAGACCAAGGAGTAGTTGTAAAACATCTTCCAAGCGTTGAATTTGTCGCAAAGAGATCTTTCGCTTTGGCATTGTTACTACTAGAAATGCTTGTCTGGGTTGTTTGGACTTAGGCACAGTTCACGTCTGTAGACTTGGACTTAGGAATACTAGTACCCTAGTATCGTGGATAGCATACCTGTGTCATTGTGTTTGTGGAGCATTAAAACTGCTGTTGATTCTTCGCATCGCATAGTTTTTTATCTTATTTTACTGTGCTTGGGAGAGCAATCCGCCGCTTTGTGAAGTAGTCTACTCAACTATTGCTGCAAAGTACCCATCCATGATATCAGTTTGAATGTATTCAAAGTATATTTTATGTACGTGTTAGGTGAATACTGTTGCCATATCTGTTAATGCCAAAACCTTTATGAGTAATAGGAAGGATTTCACTTCATTTGTTGCAACTTAAGAAAATTGTGCTTATCTGTAGAAAATGAGAGCATTCTACAATAGTCAGTATTGAATATTGAATGGCTCATATTGTGAGGTATCAGCCAGTTTTACTTTGATGGATGATTTGATTTTCGTCGCACAGTATTGTCAGTTGCGTGATGATGTATTCAATTCCTTCTCAGTTCGAGTTCTTTCAGATTAGGAATTCAATTCGTTATATTACTTTTCTAGCTTATGCGTATGCATTTCCTCAAATTCTAGTGTCTCAAAAGACTACTTTCCCAGAATCACTCACTGGACACATTTCGAACCGACATGGGAGGCACTGTGCTACATCTTGCTGTTGAGTTTTCAGACAAATGTAAAGATGGTGATAAGTCGACATGTTTACGGTTATTACTCGGCCATTTTAGAGATTTGGTTGATGAGCCAGATAGAAATGGTAGGTTGTAGGATTCGGAAAGCCAATACATGATTCCTTTATGGGAAGGGATCGATAAATCTGATATGACAAAGGCAATTCTAGGAAGAGCATTTCTGCGAAGTCTTTCGAAGAACCTGGTTCCTAGCTGAACCATCTTTACATCGAACAATGCTGTATTTTTTTGCCCTTGAAAGATAGCCGTGAAAAATAGCCGTGAAGAATAGCCGTGAAAAATAGCCATGAAGAATAGTCTTGATCCGTTAATGGAGCTATTTAATTTGACTAGTTTGGAAACTGGTTTTCTGGATTCAAACCTATGCTTAATATTCAATTTGGCATATTCGTTTATTTTTTTGTGAAAGATAACCACCATAAACAACCTTTGTACCTTCAGTTTGTGTGTCAATGCTGTTTGAAAGGATTATTTTACGTAGGAGCCCTTAGTATGCATAGATATCGGAAAAGAGTTGCATTCTGAATAAAGGGATATAGCAGTTGGTTAAGTCGTACAATTCTCATATATGTATGTTTTGAAAATGCTACTGTCAGGTGACTATTATCTAAGAAAAATACCCCTACAATGACCTTGCACATATTCAAACGTGAGGCAGGTTGTATAGGAGTGTGGCTTGGCCATTAGAAAGTTCTGAATTTCTTGTTAGAGGGGGGCGTTCCGGTGTCTAATTCACTTTTTCTTTTCATCATACAGTGGAAACACTATTTTCTGTATCTTCCAGCCATATATTTTTGCTTCGAATAGGTTTCAAAGGTTTTAGTATCGTATTTCTAGGTTTTACACCATTGCTGTATGCAACAGAAACTGGGAATATTAGTTGCATGAAAGCTTTGCTGGATCATGGTGCTACTGTCGTGTGGCAGGTAGGTCTGTTTTATCCTATTGTTTGTCATAAAATGTTTGTGAAAATTTATAGTAGTCGTTCTTTGAGACATTTCTAGAAGGGACTTATTTGAACTTTTTGTTCTATCCGTTTGAGTTCTTGACATTATGTTGCATATATTAGAAATGTTATTTCTGAATGCATCCAATTTGCGCTTATTTTGAGAGAGATGCGTTTAGGCTGTGATTAGTGGTGTTTTAAGGCAGGTTCTCGTCTTAGTTCAGAACGTATTTCTCCCCTATTTTCATACTTGTATCCAGAGTTTTTTTAAGTAAAATTTAGAATTCCACAGTTTTCTAGTGACTACTTTGTTGAAGAATAGCTCTTGATTCATATAAGCATAACAACATACACTTGACTATTGAAAGTATTCATGTTTTGTTGCCATACTTGTTGGAAAGGACAATGTATAGACAATACTGTACTTTAGCTAGAATCTCTGTTAATAGATATACAATGTAATCTCCTCATATATATATATATATATATATATATATATATATATATATATATATATATATATATATATATATATATATATATATATATATATATATATATATATATATATATCTAGAAGTGCACACAGAGTTTTTAAAACTGCGCGTTTTCTGTAGAATTGAACTTTAAAAAGACACTGCTTATCTCTTGGTGAATTGTAGTATCTCTAAGAGCATTATTATTTATTACCAAACAACATTCAAATCCCTTAGCTGTTGTACAGAGTAACCCTTGAGTAATCCCTTAAGAGTCTTCTTCTGCAATCAGTCAATCAATCAATCGTTCAATCAATCAGTCAATGAATCATGCAATCAATCATTTAATCAATCATTCAATCAATCCATCAATCAACCCACCCGTTATTTGCCAAAGGAAAGCCGATGTTCAGGGATTCTTTTTTCCATAATGACTGGTACTTGAAGTGATAGGCACTTGAGAATCCATAGGAAAGATCTCACTCTGTCACATTGCAGGTGAGGTTGTTCGAAGTTCCTAGTAATCCACGTCGAGAGTGGACTAGTTCTGTAAAAAGAACGAATTCTTGATTAGCAAAATTGAGAGCTGTACCAACTTCACGTAGAAAAGAAAGTTCATTTTGAGGAAGAGTTAGTAATATTTTGAGTTGATTTGTGAAATATTAAACGCTTTTAGCTCGTTTGTACTATACAGGGAATAATGAAATACATTATATTCGCATAAACAAAGTCTTAGCCATAGTAGTAGACTTTCGTTCCTCTATAGGACAATGAGGGAACCAGTGCATTGCACCTAGCTGCAGCTATTGGCAATACAGACTGTGTTAAATTGTTACTCAGCTATGGACACCCTGTTGATATTCTCGATTACTGTGGCTGGCCACCGCTACTCTATGCTAATTTTCAATCTTGCGAGAGCTGTGTCGTAGAGCTGATGAAAGTGGAACCGAAACAGCTATTTGTTCTGTCGAGTTTGTTAAAAGACTGTGATCCTAAACAGAAGGAGAAGAATATGCAGGTTGATCTTTTGTATACACTGCTACGGTATTTCTCTACTTACTTTTCCCCCTCCGTGTCCTATCTAAGACCTCATTTACACGATATCGGATTCAAATTAGTCTCATATATTTTCATACATTATCGGCAGGTCGTTCTATGAAGACGATGATGATTTGCGATATTGTGCAATACACCTGAACCCGATGTGAAATTAGAAGGCTTCGATATCTTATTTCTTCCCCTTCATATCCTACTGTCGGGTGCTTAATACAAGGGGGGATGCTTATTAATTTTTCAGGTTTTTTCCCATCCCCCAGACCTTGTTTTTTCGAAAAGATAATATGCCATTGCATTGATGTTTTGAGTGGTAGTTTAGCACAAGTAGAATATGGTCTCTCTGTTATCCTATTTTTAGGTTGTCCGGAACACAATATTATCTCTTGCAAATCAAGATGCGTATTATCAGATTTTCAACGATTTTATAAGGCAGAACAGGGCAGTCTTGGACGAATTCAACTATGGAATATTCTCAACCACATGGAAGGCTATTCTTGACTTTGATAACAAACGGAGTTGGTTTAGAAAAAGAGTTTCTCATTTGTACGTATACCATGATACCTTTCTACCAGCACTGGTGCCGACCTAAATAGTTAAGATGGGGAGGTGTGTGTTGTGAGCCATTCTGTGGACTACACCTATGACCACATCCAAGATTTCATTCTTAAATGCGCATATGTACATACATACAAGACATAAATCATAGGAAAGGTTGGCTCATACTATCATGCTATGACTTCACCAAACCAGCATACGCTCATTGGAGGGGAGATTGAGCCCCCCCCCCCCAAAAGAGAGCTCTTCATTTCAGCAAAGGGTGCTGAGCGCCCCGAGAAATCCCCCCACGACACCCCTGCTTTCTATCACCTAGAATTTTGCTGTTTTTGTTTACTGATATACCTGCACAAAAGAGCGGTGTCCTTCTACCTCGATTTCGTTCTGCTCTGATCCATCTAACTGAAAGTTACTTGTGGTTAGATAAAGAGATATTTGGGATTTCATAGGTGTATGGTGGCCCATCGTTATCACTTAAAAATTTCAAGTGAAATTTGTTTTTTTGTAAAACTAAACTCATTCTCATTTTATTTTCAATTGCAAACACGAATGTAATTTTGAATAAAAGCAAATTTAAAAATTTTTCTCACTTTAATTTTCAATCTATGACAAAAATGATTTTCCATTTGATTTTGATTTTGATTTTTTACTTTTGACAAACGGCCCAGCGTTATCAACCTCGTTATAGAAATAATCAGAAAGAGGTCGGCACATGATCTTCTGATTTGCAGAATTTTATCAGCTTCCTTGGCGATAGCTGTAATTAATAGCGATTACCTGCTTTTGAAAACATATTCTATTTCTCCATTATGAACAAGAAGACCGGAATTGGCAAAGAAACTTGGGCCGACCTTGAAAAACGAATCGGGTTGAAAAGGGCGCAGGGTATTAATTGTCGTAAGAGTTTTGGTAAAGTGCCTGGAGACATTCTTGTTCAAAGGATGTCAACTCTCCCATCAGGTCGCATGAAGAAGTATGAGCCTATGGATACCAGAGACTTTGTACCATTTGCATGCAAATATGATGAACTCAACATAGAGAACATAAAAACCGCTTGCGAAAGTTTTTACAATGCTCCGGCAGGTTCTTGCGACATTCTAGCCTCAGACCGTGGCCCTTCTTGCTCCACTATGGAACAAGTTAAAGGCAAGAAAGTTTACCTCATCAGATTTGTGCAACCTATTGGAACAGTGCCTGAGGTTGATTTCAAGCCTGAGTGGAGGGAGTACAAGAAGCATTGTATGAAGTCCCCAGCAGCAAGTAGTAGCAGTTCAGTTGGTGCAATTACCGAATGCATTGGAGAAACCTCTGTGGTGAGCCCCAAATCAGTGTCTGTAGCAGATCTTTTGAAAGCTGGAAAGCTAGTAAAACCTCTGCAGCAGGAGAGAGTAATATTGCACCTTGAAGAATTTGATATTGAGTTGAGATCTTGGAATGAGGCAGCATCTGTTGAGTTTATGATTGATGAGCTGAAATTTGCACATGGTGGCTTTCGTGATGCACATAATGCTTATGCCCAAAGCTCTAAACTTCCAAGTAGAAAGTGGGTTGTTAAGAAGTACCAGAATGGTGCAATCAAAGCAATAACTGATGATCTGCATATTTCCATTGAGGATCATACAAGAAAGCAAGTTCAACTCCATGCTGTAGCAAGAAGCATGGCAAAGCAATTCAGCAGGAGAGTTCCTGTTCAGTTTGGTGAAACCTTTCATTACAGAAAAACTTATTATTCTACTTTCAAAGATTTACCAATCACAGTTGAAGAATTTGTTGAAGGGAAATTCATCAAGTACATAAACAATGATGGTAAAGTAAACCTTAATCCTGCTGATAAAAATGAGGAGGAAATATTTGCAAAGGCAGAATGCTTTGCTCATTTCACTTATGTGATGTCAGACAAAAAGCTCATGCTACTTGACATCCAAGGATCTGGCTTTACACTTTATGACCCAGAAATTGCAACAGAAACCCTTTGTGATGACAGTGGTGAATTATATTTCTGTGCTGGTAACACTTCTTCATTTGGAATTAAAAAATTCTTTGAAGAGCACATTTGTAACAAATATTGTGATATGCTAGACATTTCAGAATAAACAAGTAAAGAAAGAGTGATATTATTTTCATATTTCAGTTTTATACAATGTTTCTTACACATTATATACTCTTGATAACCAAATAATTGGGAGAAAGGTGTAAACAATACGTCAAAAAGTTTCCTGAAAATTAATGATTCAGCATTAGAATGGGAACTAGAGGATAGAAAACATTGATATATTGAATGATTATCAAGTTCCATGCTTGCTTTCATACACTTAGTTCAATCAAATAATAATTCTTGCAACTACCCATTAATACATTATATAAGAGAAAACCCTCTAAGGAAGCAAATTCAATTTTGCTCATAAAAATCTCATGGGAGTAAGGGAGACAATTCTTTGGTACTCAAGAGTAGTTGGATGTTTTGTTTCTAAATCTGTTAAAATATTGAGTGATTGAAAAGTGGCTTTTTGATATATATAAGTATGTCTTCTTTTAAACACTGAGTTTTTCCAATGAAAAATTGTAAGCTCTAATAACCTTCCTTGTTTCTCCTGTAGTGATGTCTGAGAAATTTGTATGCTTCCATAAGCTCATTGGGTTTTAATTTATCAGGACTGGGTAATATTTGCGTGCATTTCCTATACAAATGTTCATCATAAACATCTGTGGAGGCTTCCAAGACTCCTGATAATGCAGCTACTTCTGTGAGACTATCATCTGGGATAGCAATACCACACTGTTTGCCTCCATAACAGGTAGGAAAAGCAAACATGTGATCAGGAACTCCTGATGGAAGCTCTATTTTCTGTCTTCTTATCCTGTGGGTATTCCAGTTTTCCACAAAGGAAGAACATTCATTCTCTATTACTGGTTTGAATGCATAATATAGAAGCTGCCTATCATTGATATCATGTGGATCATAATCTCCCTCTCTCAATAGCTTTGTCAGTTGCTCTTTAAAATACTTTTCCAGACGTTCATGCAGGTCACGCCACCAACGCTCAATTTTGTTTGATGTAGATGGTCCGTATATGATTGCATCTGTGCTATCCTCCATATCTCCAAGCTTCTCTGTCAAGTATGCATGAATTGTTGACATTTTTCCTGTCTCAGTTCCCTTGTCTATACGTAGGTAACAAGGAAGGACACGTGTTTCATACAGATATTCCAAATACTTTCTGCCCACAATTTCTGGATTTGAGTTAGAGTATGACAAAAACAAAAAAAGAATCTTTCTTGAAAATGTATCCATACATCCATATATGCCAAATGGAAACGTCGAGTTTTGGTATCCACAAAGTTTGTCATGGCCATCCAAAGAAACAAGCCAAAGTGGACCATATGATGTAAAATTGATCTTTTTCCTCTTTGCTTTTTTCTTCAAATTTCTTCCGTCTAAGCCTTCAGGGTCCAGGTCTGCCATAACATTATGAACAAGGTGTCTTGGAACCTTGATATTGTGTTTTATCCGTAACTTTTGGTTCATTGCACGGTACCCCAAGAGCTTGCCTGCACCGTCTAATTCCTTTTGAATAGCGCCAGAAACCTCATCTAATGGTGTATCATAGTTTATGTATGAAATTCCAAAATATCTTAGACGCCTGTCTAGAGTTGCCAGACTCCAGCTGTAAGAAGCATAGTCTCTCTCTACAAAGTGCAAAACTTCACTTCTCTTCATATTGCTTCGCACATATTTGTCTAGATCAGTTCTCAGCTGCTCATCATCTATCCACTCATTTTGAGAAGCAGCCATTTTCTATGATCTACCTCTTTCTGATTATTTCTATAACGAGGTTGATAACGCTGGGCCGTTTGTCAAAAGTAAAAAATCAAAATCAAAATCAAATGGAAAATCATTTTTGTCATAGATTGAAAATTAAAGTGAGAAAAATTTTTAAATTTGCTTTTATTCAAAATTACATTCGTGTTTGCAATTGAAAATAAAATGAGAATGAGTTTAGTTTTACAAAAAAACAAATTTCACTTGAAATTTTTAAGTGATAACGATGGGCCACCATATAGGTGTCATCTATGCGGAGCTTTTTCACATTAAGGACATTTCTCAACAAATTTTAGGGTCGTTTTCCAACCTAGTCCAAATTCATCTTAATGGGAAGTGTTATTGTTATTGATGTTTACTAAAGAATTACGGGGATTTTTCACAGAATTATTAATCAGCACAGATATGGGCGTGGCTGTGAATGTGAATGAGCTGACACTGGAAACAGCTCTTGTTGTCAAGGAGAAGCTGAAGGTTATGAAAGATTTCAATCTGATTAAGAAATTTGGAAAGGAGACAGTCGTTGATGTGCATATCTCTACTCTTCTTTCAAATATTTTCTCATCTTTCGTCACAATTTTTGGTGCACCCTTTCTAATTGGTAATCCAGAAATGATTTTGGCTGACGATGGATTGCCATTTTGGCTAGATTTAATTTGTTCGCTCAAAATCAACGTAAGAACAGTTGTTCTTTTTCAGTATTTAGTGTGTTTTTTACCCGGCTTTGTGATACAATAAAATCTGCCTTAGCTATTGGTGCTATCACTCCAATACTACCTTAGCTATTTAGGTTTCATATCCTGACACTGTCATTTGATATAGTCTTGCTTAACGAACATTTGGAATTTGTTGATAGGCGGAGATATGGAGATTATCACCATTTAACTGTGAAAAGAGGCAGTGTTTTGGAATGTGCAATGGAATTCTTTGAGGGCCGAGCAGATCTCAATTTAGATTCTCTGGATGTAATGTTTCTAAATGAACCTGGTATGTAACAATTTCCTTTTGTAGCATTGTGGGCAGTTTTTCTTATTTATCACATTATGACAATTATTTTATCGTCATTTTCTTGTATGATTTAAAACCAGAACTTTTGGCATTGTTACGCATTTGTATGCATATTTGATTCTCTCTCTGTAAGGTGCCTGCACTGGACCTAAAAGGGAGTTTTTAGTATGTCTTTGCAATGAAGCTGTACTACCAGAAGCGAAGCTTTTTACGAAGATTGATGACCAGCAGTTCAGGTAGGAACGGTTCTGAGACTCAACTTTGTTCTGCAAGCTCTTATCATTCCCATGCATGATTATTGATAGGCTCGGTTCCAATGACAGGTGATTCAGGTGCCATTTGCCCACAGGCACATTTGGTTCTGCCCAGTACGGTTTGATTTGGCATTTATAAAAAGTGTCATTCCTAGCAAGTAGTTTGGCTATGTGGAGACATTTGGAAAGAAATCATTGATACTCGTAACATGAAGAGTGTGTTAGCATGCATGTTAGACAGCATAGCCGTCAAATGTATGAAACCTCTATGCATGTATGTTTTCTCCCAACCTAGCTGACCAATCAGCATGCAAAACGGGCCTAGATGTAGCTGCGTAGCATGTGTGTGATGAGAATTCTGCATAATGATTGGTCAATTAAATTGGGAGAAAATAGATCTGATCAACCTCTTACACATTTGGCAGCTATACTATGTTAGGCAACACATTGGCGTAAAAGTGATAAATTTCTGTGCAGTTGAAATTTGGCGATTTTTAGTTCACTTATGATAATTGTAGTAAGACACGAATTTTTAATAGCCACAGGATGACCATTTCAGCATTAATATGCTGTTTTCACACTGGGTCCTGTGCCTCTAAGTTATCTAAATGTTAAAGAATTAATAAACTAAAGGCACATAGTAGATGATACAGCAAACAGTGAAAAAACTTTATATTCCTAGTTCTTAAGGGACTTACTACTCTTCTTATTGACATTCTTCTTTTGATCTTCATCATTGTAATGTACAAAGCCTGTTTTTGTGAAACCCCAGGTTGCTGAAAAGCCAGTTACTATTTATTTCCACTGGGGGATGCAAGTCTCCTTTAGTCGTTCTTTCTCGACTAGTTTATTTACCTAGGGAATTTTATGCCCTTCTATTGTTGAGTGCACGCATGTGCCTAGACATAGATTCCTAAATGAGAGGGAATATTGTTGTTTAAGTGTTGGAAAGGCCTTGAAGCTTATAGCAAAACCCTCAACGAAGGAGGAAAAAGAAAGGCTATGTAGAAAGGGAAAAAAGGTTTGGTAACTTTGAGGATATGCAGTAGGATCTTATTTCCTACTTTTTTACGTTTCATACTCTGACGAGTGTCGGACGAAAAAAGTTTTCAGTATGATTAAAACATGGTGCCGCTTTTTCGTGCTATAGTGAAATTCTGTAGTACCAACAGACTTTTCACGTATTTCCTAATTCTGTGCAGTGACTTTGCTATAACGCTGCAATTACCTGCTTAGCTTAGATGCTTTCTCTTCCCAGCCCCACGCCATTGGCTTTCTTTGCTGACGTTCTTTGGAGCAGAGAAAGCACTCAGGACTCCAATACAAGATGCCGGGTTACAGCAGAAGACAGTTCTCAAAAGACTTGCGAGGTGCCAGTAATTTGTGCATCCTCGATTGCAGAGTCCCCTAAAGTGAAAGATTCACCAATAAAATATTCCGTAGACACTTGGCAACGAGGTGACCCTGCAGATAACACTACGGATCGCAGGACTGCATTGAAGACGGAACTCTCCCGCAAACTGAAGGCCATGAAATTTCTTGGAAGATTCATTGCAGCTTGTATTGCTGACTCCATGTATGTAAATTTGCAGTTGTCCAAGCCTTTTATTAAACAGGTAAGAATTTGACAATTTTGTCTTGATTTTTTCTATTTTTTGCAAATATCCATCATGGCTATCTACATGGTTAGATATTATTTTAAAAATTTCCCCCAAATTATTCGTGGAAACTACGATACTGTGACAATGATTGTTGAAAATGAAGTATGGACATGAAAGGACGAACATGAAAAATAGAAACGAAAATCAAAGATGAGCATAATGAGAATGAAAGCCAACCATTCATTATAAGAATTGAGGGAGAAGTAGGGTATGATGATGGGCAGAAATACACACTGGGCACAAAAGGAGGCGTTTTTCTTTCGAAAAATGTAGGATTTTTCTTGCAACGCTATTTGAAGCTAGATAAAGCACATGAGTAAGAGAGGATTGTTTGCTTTATCACTGTTTAATAAACAGATGTCATTTGTCGACTTTGCTTGCCTCTTTCTCGCTTTTCCTTTTCACTTACTTTTTATAAAATACTGGAATTTTTTGAAAGTTTTAAGCTTCAGTTGCTCAATATTCCATTCTAGCTTCACTGATGTTAGAGTTCTTTTAACTTTAGTGATAGATGCAAGCTTTTCCCATAGATTCTTGGGGAGAGACTAAATCATCCCGATGACTTGCAATCGGTTGACAATGGATTATATAATGGGATGGTGAAATGGGTGTTGGAAAATAGCGTCGATGACATGGAGATGCCCTTTTCTATTAGTTGCGTGAACCCTTGGGTACAATCAAGAACAGAAGAGATCAAGCTTAGCAAGATTGAAAACATGCTAACTGACGAAAACAAGGTACTCCAGACTAATTGCTTATACAGCTATGTTAGTTGATAGTAATCTGCAGTATACCAGGTTATAAAGTCCATGCATGACATATTCAATTACATATTTTCTTAGAACCAGAACGACGACAAACAAGGTCATGTTGATTAATGATTCTTCATAATTTCGTGAATTATTCGACTTAAACCAAACCTTTCAACATAAATCTTTTTGATATAAACGTTTTGGACCCATTCCTTGATCCATCATCAGTATGAAAATATTTCAAAGGGACAGACTAACTTATATGCTAAAGAGAGAAAAATAGAAAGCAACTAAAAGACCGACATAAGCAAGCATTCAGAATGTGTAAGAGGACAGGATGGCATTTGTGCATTAGGAGTGGGGCGGTCTCTAAATATAAGCAGACTTTCGTGTATGAGGTGATCTATGTAGCTGTTGGCGTGACTGATAACATCAAAATTATCAGAAGAGAGGAGGTGACCAGTGGAAGCAAAATAGTTGTAAACAGCGGACGAATTGTTGTTGTTCATTGTGGAACCAGTTTTGGCGATTCCCACGTGTTCCCTGCAGCGTTCAGCTAGGTTGCGGGCATTTTGCTTGGTTGAATCTCTCATAGCTTCATTATTTGCGGCTCTTTTTATTATGCAGGCATCTCCCATTAGCATTTTAAGCAGAGGTCGCATAAATATCATTGGTTCTTCTCACCATCATCGCCATTTCACACCATAGCTTTGCATAATCTCCTGAGCATGCCCTTTTTATGCTTCTTGTTTGTATTTCTAAGTCAATAAAGGTCACCTATTAGTCATGGTTCTTATTTTGCTAGTCAGACTTTCAAAATTGTCGAAAAATTTGTAGTAGGAGATTTTTTGATTGGATCACGTTCATTTTGATATTTTAGAAAGAATTTACGATGTCCGTATCAAGGTTCAAACTATGTGACTCTATAAGTAGAGAGGTGAAAGCTTTCAAAACTGGATTCAATCAGGTACCATCTGATTCTTGTTATATCACCCCGAGGCCACTTTCTCAATCGATCAATTATGTTGTTATCCTTTGTTCTGGCACGAACCTACTGGAAGGTACAGGAGGTGCAGCACCCCTCCCCAATAATCAAGATATATAATTTTACGGGAAATTACTTTGGGCACTCGTATAATTGAAGGGCAATTCTGGAAAATCTCATACGAGTGATTACTAGGGTCAATCAAATTTCACCCTTCTTTATGTATTCATTATGTAGAATATTTATGTAAATGCCTATAGTTTGTATTAGTATTGGCGTAAGTGTTTAGTATTACCTTGAGATGAGTTTGGTTTAGTAAATTTGCATGTAAAGTCTTACATATTTAGTACCTTCATGTCTCATTTCTCTACTTTTTTGAAATATATAGGAATTGAGTCAAGATCTGATCTCTGTTTTCACACCCGACGAATTTTCACTGCTTATGAATGGTATTCAGCATATTGATGTTGTTGATTGGAAACAAAACACGGAGGTAAGCTGTCTGTTGTTCGGAGGCGGAGCATGTTTGTTAGAAGTAGAACCTGTTCCGATAACGATGCCTCTAGAACGAACTGGTATGTAAGATTATACCCCGTCAATTTTCTGGGCTTTCGATTTACCACCATTTATTCTCTTTAGACCTTTCTATTACCTCATATCTTAATTAGATAGTGCGTGATGCATGCACTCGTTTCAAAGACAAATGTGTTTTTGTATAAAACTCAATAGTTGCCCTTGTGCGTCAGGCTTTGTGTCATTGCCAATGTTCTCTGCCTTTGCTTTTTGGATAAATTGCATGGGAGCTTGCATGGCATTAAATCTTCTTGTTAGTTTATCTCACTGAGAAGATAGTCATTTGGAATGCTTGTTTTCCTGATTCATCCCTTTAGGCTGAAGTCGTAATGTATTTGCTGTATTATCTTGCAGTACAGTGGATGGAATTGTGATGACAAGGAGATAGTCTGGTTTTGGGAAACTGTCGAGGGTTTAAAACAAGAAGAAAAAGCCCTGTTGCTGAAATTCAGTACAGGATCCCCTTGTGTCCCTTCTGGTGGATTCAAGGAATTAGAGGTATTGTTGCCATATCAGCAAAATTAAATCATAGATGGACTTTAAACAGACAAAGATTGATTTTTTGCTTGGATATCATGGTTCGATTGAATCCCCAACCATCTTCAGTTACAGGATACGTGGAAGACAATTGAAGATCATGAAAAACTGAGAATAAAGACATGTCATCTGCATATACCGTAAATCCTCGAATTAGCCCCCCCCCTCGAATAAGCCCCCATGCTAGAACTTCAAATTGTTAATAAGCCCCCCTCGAATAAGCCCCCACCCTAGGTGATGATGAAGACTGTAATAAAGACTAATGCTTAAATATAGACTGTTCTTGCAACGGTATGGAGAAAAGGAGCATTGGCAATGAGCTTTTTATACGACATTTGTCAAATAATTTTATAAGCCCCCCCCTCGAATAAGCCCCCCCTCGAATATGCCCCACCCAAAAAGCATAAAAAATAAATAAGCCCCCAGGGGGCTAATTCGAGGATTTACGGTATACAAACATGTGATTCCAATCCATTGGCTTGGTCAAGGTTATAGACAAGGAATAAGAGTGGGCCTGAGATTGATCCCGGTGGCACATCAGCTGACACACCTTCCCAAATAGAGCATTCAGCACTTATAACTGTCCTTTGTTGGCATTTGGATAGAAACCTAGTGAGACTATTACTAAAGACCTCAGAAAACTAGTCAATTGTTTAAAAAGCAACAAACTCACTTTAAATGTTGCCAATTTAATGTTGCCAAATTTCATGTAATATTACATGTGCACAGAGATGTAAAGACGAGTTGTTACTCTAGAGTACTAGATGCACAATATATTTAATTTTTCGTGTAGGCTTATGCATTTTAGAATTGCGTAAACATAATCTTGTTCACACTAGGCACTATTTAAAGTTGTCCTCATGTTTTCAAGAATCATACTAATAAGTGCTCTTTGTTTTCAGGGTTTGGGTGGTAGCACATCCTTTAAAATTGGCAGGGGGCAGGAACCCATGAATTCGGTAAGTATTTGTTTGTTGTGCCTCTTTGAGAAAATGCATTTGCTAGTTCTATGTTCAAATCTTTTCACAGATTCAAGCTATTGAATGGAATCAAGTTGTTGCTGAGGCTTTAGCAGAAATTCTACTTCTTATGAACCCTAACTGTTCCTTCATTTATAAGAGCCTCGATTTGTAACCAAAACACCTCGTCTCTTTTAAGGCAATGCTCTTTATGAGCATTACATAAAATATTCTACTCAATTAGTAGAAATTTGCAAAAATAGCTATATACAGCATTTTGCCATGTATAAGACACATTCTTAATTCCTTATTTGATTCTTAAGAAAATAACTGTTTTCAGCTCTTTGGTACCATGTACAAGACCCGTCCTCTTTTCAAAGTGCTTGTAAATCACGTATATTTCAGTGAACAAATACAAAAAACTTCGGAAAACAAAAGAAATTAAACTCTGTCGAGTAAAAGTAGTCCTGACCAACGGTAGCACTTACGTTCTCAGATTACTTACTTAGACCTTTGCACTGTTCATGTAAGATTCCCCTTGGCGTGGCACCTCACTTTCTCGTATGGACGGAAAGTCATTTTGTATGAGAAAGGAATGATCTCGTTACGTTAGCTGGCTCGGTAAGCAGGGGTATGTGAACAGGCCCTTAGGCCTATGCTGTGTGTTTTGACTAAGTGACGAAGTTATTTTCTTGTCCAGTAAGTGCAACTGATTTCTTAAATCATGTTGATATGCCATTTATAGTTTGGTGGTCTTCCTTGTTTTATCGATTTCAAGGATGTCAAAATTGGAGGAGAATACGGATTGTTGGGGGAAATACTGTTCTTGTCAGGTAGCTGTCTATCTGGCTGGAAGATTTGGAAGCTTTTACTAAATATCCTTGAAAAGTACGGCATTTGGATTTAGCAAACCAGGTTATCTGACTCTCATATTTCTCATTAAAATAGCACTTTCCCTTACAGAGGGATGGGTGGGGAAATCAATGTTACCGTGTATAAGATGCAGCACTCAAACAGAGCTAAAAGTACAATGCCTCAATAAAATGTGCCTTATTACGGGCAAAATACGGTGCTTCAACATGTGAAGATGTCACTCTATATATACCATTTTCAACCTGTGTAGCTCGTATTTGCTAAGTCTCCCGCATTCCACTGGAGACTCAAGCATTTCAATGCTATCTCCAGCCAACCTCCAGCAATGGCAAAATGTTGTATATCTCCAGCATTTATTAAATTTTGGAAAAATTTCAAAATTGTCTACCTGAAAATATACTGAAACTTGGGCAATGAATACTGCCCGTTCATCATCAATCCCTTATTCAAGCCTGATCATCCTTAGAACCATTGTTTTTTAAGGTTCAGGTATAGTACGTTGTTTTTCTATACACTACTATGTATTGATGGTTTCCTTACTAACTGCCCAGCAATTGTGGCTTCAGCCCCAACCCCACCACCATAACTCCGTCATACAGCCACGCCCATTTCTCCAGCATTTTGATAACCAAAACTTTGCAACTCTGTGTAGCTGTGTAACTACAATAAAGGATGTAATTGAAAGGGAGCTACACCAGAGGGAGATTTGTCGGAAAAAATGCGAGATTTGATGGAGCTCTTAGAGCAGCTGATTCCTTTGGCAATACAATAGTATGGTTTGTACATATGCTAGATTATCTTTAGAAAAGCGATTGTAAGCAATCATGCTTTGTTTCCATAAGCAAGAGAAGCAGACAACATTGACTTGCATCACAGTACAGAATCACTGTAGATCATGGTTTAAATTGCTGAAAAACACACTCATATATCACAGACCATGCAATTTTATACAATTAAACACCCAAAAGGTATTCAATGTAAAACAATCAGGGGTGAATTTGCCAAGGAGTGTAGAGATATGCGTCCTCCAATCTTCTGCCATTCGTAAGTAAGTCACTATCTATAAATTCGATCATAATCTTGATTTCAATAGCAGAGGTGAAAATGTTGCAGCTAATAAGTAAAGGTATTGGTAATATACCAAAGGGAAAAATCACTACCAAACTTGTAATGACACATAAGAATTAAGGAGAATGAAAGAAAAAACTCATCTTGATTTTTTGATCAATATTATTAGATATTTCAGGCATAGCAAAGGTCTGTTATCATCATCATTAACCAACAGTACTCAATTGCGTTGTCTCTTTCATTAGCTGATGTGTAAAAATATATTTTCAGTGGCAATTTAAGGTGATATTTCTATTTCATTGTAGATACCTACAGCTGCTACTTGCTTTAACATGCTTAGGCTTAGCATCTACAGTAGTAAAAAACAGCTGAGGGAGAAAGTACTGATTGCAATAAGGCATGGCTCTGAAGGATTTGCTTTTGCATAAATGACAACCAGGCTTGCAAAGACAACTGACCAACCACTGTAGCTTTGCTGGACCAACAACCTAAAGTTGTACAATTGAGTCTTTTTTAATTACCATGTGTTTTCTTGATCTTTGAAAGGTACATTGTAAATCATTACTATCAGGATTTATTGTTGCATAGAAACTACCTTTTCATTATTGAAACTACTGTTTGTACCCATGCATTTTGTAAGAAATCATCCATCTCTAGCACAAATATCTTTCAAATGGGAGGAAGCAAACTGGAATTGATACAAGCCTAACAATCAACCTCAATAGCCCAGGGATTAATGACCTTTCAGGTGTCCTTATTTTCATCTAGAAAGCTCAAGACATATAGGGATGTCTGGCAGTAACTATTAATCTAGCACAGTATAGTACAACACTAATATAGTTTGTTAGTGAAATTCTGTGTTACTTAGAACATATTTCAATTGGCAATAATTTGAATTGCACATTTTAGTTGCTCTCCTCCTCTTAAACCATTACCATATGATTCAGCCAATCTATGCCCTCTCCGTCATGATCAAATACACTTGTCAGAGGTGAAAAAGGTATGGGAACATGGAACATAGTTCCCAGAAAGGTTTTGTTTAGCAATATTTGTAGACAGTTTCACAGACAAAATCTTGAACTGTTGAGGCAAGTATGGAACTCTAATGGCATAATTTAAGTTAACCTGGGAGAAACATCCTTAATATACTTGAATTGAACTTGTGTACTCAAATGACATAACAGTTAATCTATAGATATATAGAATAATAGATAAATAATAGATAAACATATACAACCATAAATCATACAAGTCTAATTGGTACAATTTTACAGAAATATTGAGCCAGGCACTAGATACAAAAACTTTTTTCCACCTCTGACACCCATTATCCACATATGATTCCAACTATATATAATAACTATCTACTGTAATAGGAATAGCAATCTGATTCACATCGCCACAAAATAAATTAACATCATAAAGTATTTACCCCATAATATCCTAACTTGTAGAAACAGCTAGAACAAAGAAACTTATATTATTCCTTCACTACTCTTCTGTTGTATGTGTCTGCTTATCTGCTGCATGAACTCAACTTGTATCTACATTTGTAAACTAGGTGTGGTGAATGTATGTAGTTTGCAAGCTGCTTTATGGTGAATGGTATCAAAACTCTGTTCTTTTCCCTCCAGATGAAAATAGCTTTCTAACACTGCCATATAGGTTACTGACTGTAGCTTTGATTGTGTCCATAAGTCCCAAATTTGTTTCCTCTACAACAGGCGGTTTACTAGAGGCACCCTCTTCAATATCAACTCTATCATTGTCATGTGCATCTAATTTGTGGGCACTTAATTCTTGAGCAATATCATCTTTAGTATAAAATTCCATTCCAGGCATTCCGCGTTCAGATCTGGAGTTAGAATATTTAGGACATCAAACTATGAAGACAACTATACCTGTAACAATAATTTAACCATGAAATTCACTGGCTATTACCTTGATTGCCATTACCACCACCATTATTTCCAGTACTACTACTTTCACCATCATCATTACCACCATCATGACTGTCATCATTGCCACCATCACAGTCATCATCACCAGCATCATCCCCATTGTCGTGACCATAATCACTGCCATCATCATCATCATCATCATCATCATCATCATCATCATCATCATCATCATCATCATCATCATCATCATCATCATCATCATCATCATCATCATCATCATCATCATTACTGTCATCATTATCATCATCGTCGTCATCATCTTTATTTCATTTAATCTTATCTCAATATTTTCAAAATTCTATATAAACAACAAATTTATCAATTAACTGAACCATTCAAATAAAACTATAGTTTGCAATATTGCCTAACCTGCACAGGTGATGAAATTTTGCAAAGGATGACTCTACCAGAAGTCAGAGAGCAAGCAGCAGGACAGCCTCCACAATAGTTTACTGACCAGCAATAGGAGCTTCTGTCATCACTATCATTATGAATTATTAACCCCACTCCATCCCTACCCCACCCCATCCCACCCCACCATCGCAAAACTCTTCAATCATCATTGCAACCAACCAATTTGGCTGTTTTGATTGGTACTGGCTGCTACAATGCTATATTTTACTTGCTGCTACAGAAGTAAAAGCTGGCATGATTCTTCAAAAGGTGTGGAATGTTTAATGCAAGGTAACTTACTTAATCTTTTTCATGATTTGAAATGCTTTCCTTTCCTGATCACTCAATGGTCTAAACACTTCATCATTTCTCTTGTGTTTTTTGAACTTAGGAATTTCCCGTGTGCATGCATCAGTCATCTCATAGCAAACTTTGTTCACTAATTTTGACAAAGATAGATCATCCTTCCAAAGAAGTTCACCTAAGTCTGTATCAATATCTCCAATGCTGTCTTCGCATGCTTTAGAAATAGTTTTACACTCTTGCTGACACTTCCGTGGTGATTCATGCTCCACTATATTCAAACCACTATCTGCCTCGATAATGTCACAATTTGAAATCCAATCACCTTGCTTTTTTTCTGCATCACAAGATGCTTCAACAATGGTTAATACATCATCTTCATCCACCTAAAATTCCAAAGTGTCATATAATGCTACCATCTTGTAAGTCTTAATGAAGCTGCAGTACAATCCTCTTTATTATGGAAAGCTCCAATCATAAGTTGCAGAAGAGGCTAACTGAGCCTAAAAAATTTGGTGGAGGGGCTTGTGACACACCCACACACCTTACTTTGGCATGTTCTAGATTGAGACATGATTACTTACCACTTGAGGTCACATACATGTTAGTATTTTAACAGATATTACTTAGTTGTGCTAGAGAATTCTAGAACTCCATTTCATTATGGTAACAGACATTTTCAAGGCATTACCCTGTGACAGATGAGGTATATATCTATATATATACATACATATATATATATATATATATATATATATATATATATATATATATATATATATATATATACATACATACATACATACATACATACATACATACATACATACATACATACATACATACATACATACATACATACATATATATATATATATATATATTTCATTATGGTAACAGACATTTTCAAGGCATCACCCTGTGACAGATGAGGTATATATATATATATATATATATATACCGTATTTTCTCTAATATTCCCGCTGCGGGATTAGCGTTTCAACCTTAGATAAAAGGCAGGATTATTAGAGAGGCGGGTATATTGGAGAGGCGGGATTATTTTTTCAATGCCTTGAAGTCTTTTTTGAGGATACCGTTTTAACAAAAAATGGCTGTCAAAAATGATCATGGCAAACCAGAGTAAAAAGCACAATTTGAAGAAGGTTCAGAACGACAAAATTTTTCAGAAAATATCAAAACCAATGCATTACATCAAGAGTGTTCGTTTTAGTAACCATGATCATGCCCGATGACATGAAGCTAAGTTTTCATTTCAAGTTGGTACATGGCATTCGAAACGTAACATTGGGTGTTCGAAGCAAAAGTTAAACATTTATGCCAGTGAATAAATCTAGTTAAAAATAATTTATACAGCAATCCTGCATGCGGGATTACTGGAGAGGCGGGATTATTCTTTCAAACTATGAAGTGAAGGCGGAATTACTAGAGAGGCAGGAATAAAATGGAGGCGGGAATAAAAGAGAGGCAGGAATATTAGAGCAAATACGGTATATACAAACTGATCCTAAGCCGCAGCCACAACGTATATAAATTGCATAAAAGAATCCACCAAATATATATATGAAAAGTGAACAAATATATATATGAAAAGTGAAAATGCATGAAAATAACCGACCTGGGTGGGATTCAAACTCGCCACCCTAGTCAGGGGCCATGAGTTCGAATCCCGCTGGGGTCGGTGACCTTCTCGCACTTTCACTTTTCATTTCTTCCAAATCCTGTTGCCTTTACAAATATATATATATATATATATATATATATATATATATATATATATATATATATATATATATATATATATATATATATATATATATATATATATATATATATTGCAGTCACAGTAATGGCAGGAATGCTTCATGTGATTTCTGATTCTGCAAATTGCAAACTGCTTCTGAGAACTTCCTTTAATCCTTTCAGTCCTGTGTTAGTGATCTTATGTTTTCAAAATCTTACTCAAACCCAAACAATGCCAAATGGCATATAAGGTGGTCAAATCAGATTTTCTTGCTGAGGAACTTGCTATGACACTTTTTGTACTAATAGGTAACAAAAGGTAGGAAAGTCATGTATAAAGGGCTTAGCAAAGCTCCCTATTAAAAAACAAGGTGTACTGAAGAAGCATACTTCTCAACAGTCATGCAGGCCCATGTTTATCAATATGTAAACTTGGACAGGGCCAGGGGAGCCCTTGATATTCTTAAAGTTTTGAGGTCCCTGGAAGCAAAGCTTTGAAAGTCCTATGAAGTACTGTTGAGCTCAATCTTTGCTTCATTTGGCACATGCAGACAATACAATGGATTTAATTAATGAAATAGCATAAATCCTAGGGTATGCCCCTGGGGGCTTATTTATTTTGATACTTGTTTGGTGATGGCTTTCTTGATTGAAATTATTTAACATATGAATGAATGCTACGGTATATGAAAAGCTCATTTCCAAACTCTTTTTGCGAATTTTCACAGATGGTATTTCACAAATAATTTGTGCATACCTTTTTTCCTTTCTTACTTCGCAGTTCTTCCACTTGTAGCTTTATGTACTTCAAAGCTGTCCTGCAAACATCGCATCTTATAAATGGTACATCCTCAATTGCTGCAACAATGTTCTTGGGAGCAAATGGGATCTGCTCTTGTAGAGAGCAAGGTATTACTGATAGACTTACCAGCATAAATAGAATAGAAAAGCCAGTCATTATTCATGTGGGAAGGGTCAAAACGTACTGCCAATTCTGCCAAGCCAAAATCAACCTCAGCTCCTCTATCCTTTGATTAACGAAGAAAACACTGCATCAATTCGTCGAAACGAGAATACAGTACTAAGATTTCTTCATCAGTCAATCAATGTAACGAATCACTTTGAAGGCAATTTTAATTTTGTGCACTTCATGCACCCACTGGTCTCAAGATAAGATGTGACAGATTAGTTCCTGCACCTTACTGATTTATTCGATTGCCAGCCTTTTCAATTTGCCTCATAATCATACAGTGCATGCGATGCGATTGTACCGTAGGCCAATGTGATTTCAGTGATTTCTGTCATGACTCAGAATGAGGTCCTTTACTTATCACGAACGGAGCTGGATGGTGACCCATGAGTATTAAAATAATAGTCTAAATTTAAGCATTAGTCTTTATCAAAGCCTTCGTCATCAAATGGGGTGGGAACTTATTTAAGGGGAGGCACATTAACAACTTGAACTTCTGGCCCGGGGCTTATTCGAGGGGGCATATTCGAGGGGACCAATTTGAAGATTTGCGGTTTGTTACCCTTCAAATTTTCTCCAAGGTTACTTTACTAATTCAACCGAATTCGAGGAGAACAGGTTTAAGTAAGTGGGAGATTTCTACCAAGATTCGATTCTTTCCTATGTGATGTCATTGTTCTTTGTCATCCTTTAGTCGCGCATTTTATTTCACGCTTTGCTGAAAGGAGTTGTCTCAGAAGTATATGGGGCAGTCAGAAGTTAATGGCTGATGCTGACATTAGCAGCAGCATCGTGAAAAGAACGCAAGGGGGGCAGTTTTCTTTACTTTTCAAGCAAGAGCTTGATTAAAACTAAATATAAATATGTCATTTAAAGCGATGCATGCTTTACGGTGAATAGCTTATTTGTTGATTTAATTCAATTCAATATTTCACTTACTCATGGTTAGAAAGTACATCATTCTGAGCCATGCCATATATTCTCCACCTTCACTCAAGCCGGTGTGCTGTTCTCTACATTGTTGTTAGAGGGAAGAAAAGCTACATTTCTACGACATTTGAATGAAAAGAGCCATTTTTAAGTTGTAGCTGAAATACAGTCATGGAAACAGTTATCGAGCAACAACGTCGATACCATGAAGAGAGGGAACGCATTATTGAAGCAATGACCCAAGAGACTTTACTAAAGAAACAGACGTTGAAAGAGCAAATAAATTCAGATTATAGGAGTCGGATTCTTCTAGACCGATACAGCGATATTTCTGATAAACTATTCAATGCATATGAAGATAAAGATGGCCTGAGGAAAGAAGAAATCAGCTCCATTGCTGGGCCGAACGAATTCGCAGAGTTTTATGGGAGACTTAGAACTATTAAGGAATATCATCGGAAGTACCCAAATGAAGTCGTGGAGCCAATGCAGATGGAATTTATAAGGTAAAGTTACAATGCTGCCAGATTGATAGCAGTGTATGCAGCAAAATTTTTATATAAGCAAGGCCTATCCACACCACTGGCTTATGGATGTTGTCTACAACCATGAACCTATATGTTACCTCTACTGAAGGTACGGTAGTTCAGTGTGCCCCTGTAGGTAGGTGCGTGCCTTACCCATATGTTTATTTAAAACAATTTCTAAAATCAACAGTTATGTGTAAAACCTATTAGTTAACCTCTATAGCCAAGATCATGCAAAACGTTCATAAATGTATCGTTATGTTGAAACAAAGCAGATCCTTGAGCTTCATGTAATAGATTTCAAATTTACAAAAGTGGTATAAGCGATTTCTTCACAAAAAATAGTTTATTAAAGAAAATGATGCTTGACTGCTCAAAAGGATTTTTGAGATTTAAGAAAGTGGATAACGCCATGTCGTTTTGTAGGTTCAGTTTTCATACAAGCCTGTCGTGCCTTGTATTTTATATATATTTCCAGTGTTAGTCTCTCTTTTCCTGTAAAGTGTTTGTGTAGTGCCCTTCTTTCTGTGTAACACTATATTTTGAATAAGTATATGCAGAGTATCAGGACTGAAATATTTTTGGTAAGAAAGTCTTAGGAAAGCTTAGATCTACTGAAATCATAAAAGCTAAGAAAGCTGTATGGAAAATATGGTGACAGCACATTCATAGACAAGCCATTAGCGCAGCCTATGGTTAGCAACTTGAGCATGCATAGAAATGAAATGCTGGACCAAGAAATAATGATTTGACATGATTTTAAGTATTTCCACTTCACCCCTTGACTTGAATTAGGTGATCTCTGGATATATCCCCTGATGAGTGGGCAACCACAAAACAGGCTTGTAGGGATGAAATTGTAATTTAATTTGTCATTTTCTTCAATAACTTTATTAATATATATATATATATATATATATATATATATATATATATATATATATATATATATATATATATATATATATATATATATATATATATATATATATATGTATGTATGTATATATATATATATATATATATATATATATATATATATATATATATATATATATATATATATATATATATATATATATATATATATATATATATATATATATATATATATATATATATATATATATATATATATATATATATATATAGACCCTCAAGAAAAAATTCCAACTTTTAAAACGTTTCGGCACAAGCCTTCATCAGTTATAACATTCCAGGTACATACAGCGCATATATAACGATAAAAACAAAGGAACAATATCTAATTAACTTACGACAATAGAACACTTTACACAATGAAACTGGACTTACAATGGATAGCATTTGAAATTGAATGGAAGGGAAATTATATTTAACATAAGAGAAAAGGGTGTTGGAGAAGCTGATACCTACCGTCCCAGCGGGGTATAGAGAAAACCATGCGAGAACAAAGTGGGTGTGAAGTAACATAAAATGAAAAGGAAACCCAATATGACCTAGAAAGGACGATATTGAGAGGAGAGAGATATCGTAAGAAAAGGTGCGACCTAAATAATTTAATAGACAAGCATAACTGAATAAAAGTAGAAACCATAACATAAAATTAAAAGAGCAGGATAAATAGTGAATACATATAGAATAAACCAGCCAACTCAAATAAATAATAATCCTATGCGTCTACTTCCTTGACATTAAGACCCCGGGGTGTGAAAGTGTCCAGCTTATGTTGCCAGAAATTTTCACGTGTCCTATCCCTCCCAATAAGTCTATCAATTATAGTGACACGAATGTCTTCCACGAACCCATGATGTCCTTCCTCAGAAAAATGTCTGAAAAAGTCCATCTGGGGAACTGAAGACCCTGACCTAAACTTACGATAACACGCCTTATAATTATTAAACCTAAGCCTAAAAGGCGTGTTAGTGCTACCCACATACTGAACACCACACACAACACAGTCAAACAAATACACAACACCCGACGAATCACAGTTAAACGAAAAGTTAATCTTATACTCCTTACTAGTTGCGTGGGAATAGAAACTATCACTTTCAGACATAGATTTACACACTTGACATCTGGACTTTTCACAACGAGTACAACCCCTTTCATCACAGTTCTTGTTAGTAGCCCGCATGGCTACTAACAAGAACTGTGATGAAAGGTTGTACTCGTTGTGAAAAGTCCAGATGTCAAGTGTGTAAATCTATGTCTGAAAGTGATAGTTTCTATTCCCACGCAACTAGTAAGGAGTATAAGATTAACTTTTCGTTTAACTGTGATTCGTCGGGTGTTGTGTATTTGTTTGACTGTGTTGTGTGTGGTGTTCAGTATGTGGGTAGCACTAACACGCCTTTTAGGCTTAGGTTTAATAATTATAAGGCGTGTTATCGTAAGTTTAGGTCAGGGTCTTCAGTTCCCCAGATGGACTTTTTCAGACATTTTTCTGAGGAAGGACATCATGGGTTCGTGGAAGACATTCGTGTCACTATAATTGATAGACTTATTGGGAGGGATAGGACACGTGAAAATTTCTGGCAACATAAGCTGGACACTTTCACACCCCGGGGTCTTAATGTCAAGGAAGTAGACGCATAGGATTATTATTTATTTGAGTTGGCTGGTTTATTCTATATGTATTCACTATTTATCCTGCTCTTTTAATTTTATGTTATGGTTTCTACTTTTATTCAGTTATGCTTGTCTATTAAATTATTTAGGTCGCACCTTTTCTTACGATATCTCTCTCCTCTCAATATCGTCCTTTCTAGGTCATATTGGGTTTCCTTTTCATTTTATGTTACTTCACACCCACTTTGTTCTCGCATGGTTTTCTCTATACCCCGCTGGGACGGTAGGTATCAGCTTCTCCAACACCCTTTTCTCTTATGTTAAATATAATTTCCCTTCCATTCAATTTCAAATGCTATCCATTGTAAGTCCAGTTTCATTGTGTAAAGTGTTCTATTGTCGTAAGTTAATTAGATATTGTTCCTTTGTTTTTATCGTTATATATGCGCTGTATGTACCTGGAATGTTATAACTGATGAAGGCTTGTGCCGAAACGTTTTAAAAGTTGGAATTTTTTCTTGAGGGTCTATTTATGTCTTTAAAAATTTCTTTATGATTGGAGCTATTTGAGTGTATATATATATATATATATATATATATATATATATATATATATATATATATATATATATATATATATATATATATATATATATATATATATATATATATATATGTATATATATATATATGTATATATATATATATATATATATATATATATATATATATATATATATATATATATATATATATCTTTATATATATATTTATATATTTATATATATATATTAATAGAAGGGGGTGTTTATTGAAAAGGAAACTTAAAATAGAGGACATTTATTCGAGGGGGATGTTACAAAAGGGGGCCTTTAATCAAAGCATTATGATATTTTGATACAGATGTATCTGGCTATATATTTCAGTTCACATTCCTGTCCTTATCTGATGTTTCATACTCTGATGAGTGTCGCCTGAAAAATGCTTTTCAGTATGCTTAAAGAATGTTTGCACTTTTTCACTTTTTCATGCTATGATAATAGAATATAATAGAGTAGAATAGAATAGAATAGAATAGAATGGACCTGAGGCCTATAAAATTATCATTACTTTATTATGCCAATCCCAGCCACAGACATATTGTTCACCCTTATCCTTTATTCTCTGTAAGGAGTACATCTTTATATGAAAAATTTCACTAGTTTCAGGCACCTTCTAATAAAACACAATACAGTAAACAAAGTACATTTTACTACATGCACAAACACACCGACACATGCACGCATGCAGGCATACTCCCATGCACATATCAGCCATAGACATTAATGTTACATTAACATTCATTCCAGGCTGAAAGAAATGAGAGAAAAGCCAGCAGAGGAACAAGAGCTTCTTGTTGATTTTACTGATGAGGAAGGTTGTGGAAAGTATCTTGACCTACATGAGATCTACACAATTTACCTTAATTTGAAGGGGATGGAGCCAATTGACTACCTGACATTTCTTGCCATATTTGACCGTCTTTTTGATATACCAAAGGAAAAGAAGACACAGGACTATCGCAAGTACTTAGAGAGTCTTCTAGATTACCTCTCTGACTTTATTTCAAGGGCAAAGCCACTCCTTAATTTAGAGCAAGAGATGAAGGATGCAATTGTCGATTTTGAAGACAATTGGGATAAGGGCTCATTTCCAGGATGGCCTAAGGAGAGTGGCAGTGCCCTCACCCATTCAGGTGCACATTTGGATCTGTCTGCATTTTCATCAGCTGAAGAGCTTATGTCACTAGGTCTTGATCGCTTAAAGTCTGCTCTGCAGGCCCTGGGATTGAAATGCGGCGGAACACTAGAAGAGAGAGCTCAGAGACTGTTTATTACAAAAGGGAAGCCACTTGATTCACTTGACCCAGCACTTTTTGCCAAATCAAAGAGAAAAGGGAAAGGAGTTGACAATGCACAAAAGAAGAGAGAGATAGCACTATTGGAAGCACAAGTAAGGTTTTTTCCATGAGTTCTTGTAGAATATGAATATTGAGATTTGACGTCCATTTAGTAACTGATGTACAAATGTGCATATAGAGGTTGGCCCTGAGATTGCAGCTGACTGTTTGTTGCACGCATTTCCCAATAGCACTTTCATAACCTGCCACTATAAATAGCAGTTTGCATTTGTGCATATAAGGCCCAAATTTAAGTCTATTGGAACTCCTTAAGAAAATACAGGGTAAGTACTTTGTACCACAAATTGTTGTTTCATAGCTTTTTAGGGAGGAATAACAGGCTGTGATCATCAGTCACAAAATGATGTCTTTTATGGTAGGCCATGACCATCACAGACTATATGTTACAGAATTTCCACCTCCCCTGTCACCTTTGTGATAGCTTAGATTTTCCTCTGTGTCTTAATCTTATGTACTAGTAATCTGGAAATAGGTGATATAGCAGCACTATTGTTAATTGTAAGCTAATGTCTAATGATGCCAGCTACTGTTGATCTAAAGATAGATCTAGTTTATTGTTTTGAATGGGGAGTATCTTACTGAATTTCATGAATGGGGGAACAGCAGGAACTGGGCAACAACGTTAGTTTTGGAAACTGGGTAGTATATGGAATAAAGATTTGCGTATAAAAGTATTATTCATTCAAGTGAAAGTCAAGTTGAGAAATAAGTTGGAAATTGCAGATTTAATTAACTTTATGATCAATGCTGGATCATATGTTTTTGATCAAATTGTTTGCTGAGTACCAATGAACTGGTTCAATGATTTAAGGTTTTCTTTTGTCTTTAATTTTGCTCCATATTGTAACTATTAGACTTAGGCTTTAGTTTGTAAATTGTAGTATGCGTTTGTTGACATATCCCCTGTAGAAAATAGATCTTGCTAACCACGGGACTACCTCATAGAAATAGTCATAACTGAAATAGAGTAGAATATTTTGCGCTCAGTATGTTAAACGTATGAAGGAAAGTATAAATAGTGCCTCTACTATTATGTGCTGGGAAATATCTGTCAACAGTATATCTTTACCTCAAGGCTTACAAGATGATAGAAATACTTGGGGAAGAAAGACAGGCAACTAGAGAAAATGTTGAAAGGAAGCAAGCTCGAACTTCTGATGAGCTAGAGGAGGATGAAGATGCAGATGCTGCTGCAAACGATGAATCAGATGATGAAGACGAGCAAATTCTTTACAATCCGAAGAATCTTCCTCTAGGTAACATGAGTTAGGTTTTTGCACTCTTGGGTGAAGACAGAAGGGTCTAGAAGGAATTAAAGTGAACATGCAAGGAAATAACTGACTCAAGCAGAGTGTGAAATTTTGACCCTTAACTTTATATACCTAAGTGCTCTACCACTGAGACATTATGTCACGCTTTAAGATCGTTGCCCAAGGGCAAGTCTATTGTTCTCAATTTCCCTCGCTTTACCAGTTTGCACAGAGGAGCCACCGTAGCTTCAGTGTGCACTGGACCTGTTGTTCAACAGCAGATCAAGGATTGGGAGTTTGAATCCCACTTGGATCAGTTATTTTTCTTGCACTTTCACTTTAATTTCACAGTCTTCGTTAGGATCCTTGTAGTGTCTTCTGTATTTAGTTTCCATCGTGAATTGTTCAGATGATGCTGGGTCCTTTCAGTTTTACACTCTCAGCAATGTTTATAATTTCAACTCGAGGATGGCAGACATAGGCCATACTCTGATTGTGGATGCCCAAGTGGCCTTGACAGATGTGGAGCATTGATTCCAATACTATGGCGAAATGTAGGCACTACTTCAAAATATACATTATATCGACGTGTCATTCTTGCGCTGATGTTGTTGGTAAAGTTATGCTTCCCTCATGATGTGTCTTGTCGCAAAGTTCTCAATAGATATGAACTTACGCCAAAAACGTATTGGTGCTTTCAGATCCTGGATTATCTACGCTCCAGCTAAAATTATCTGCAATTGATCTATTTGCATTATCTGATCGAAAGTAATCCATTTCTTTATATCATGTTTGCTTGATTTCTTTTGATGCTTTGATGACTTAATATAGCACAAATTTCCACTATGATTCTTGTTTTTGTTTATCTTTAGGATGGGACGGAAAACCAATACCCTATTGGCTGTATAAACTCCATGGCCTTAATATATACTACAATTGTGAGATCTGCGGGAATTTCAAATACCGTGGTCCCAAGGCCTTTCAACGTCATTTTGCAGAATGGAGACACGCACATGGTATGCGCTGCCTTGGCATCCCAAATACGGCGCACTTTGCAAATGTAACTCTTATTGAAGATGCACTGGCCTTGTGGGACAAGCTAAAAAGTGCCAAAGCAAAAGAGCGATGGCAACCTGACAATGAGGAGGAATTCGAAGATTCTACTGGAAATGTTGTCAGCAAAAAGGTCTATGACGATCTTCAAAGACAGGGACTGTTGTAGAGAGACCTCTCGTTTTTGCTTGAATTCTTGGTTAGGAATTACAAGAAATATAACAAGATTTGTCATTCAGTCAAATGAAAAAGACTTATAGGTTTCTTAAACAGTTACCATTTAGCAATGGAACTAGCGAAAGGTAACTACTTTGCTTTGAGTTTATAAGAGATATGTATTCGAACAGTATTACCCAGGATTGCTTGTGGGTTAAACCTTGAGTAGGTATGTGAGAACAATGATAACTTGGTATTTTTAGCGTATCTAGAATCAAGAAAGTAATCAGGTACAAGATACAGCACTCTTCTCATTCCTGTAACTTCTTAAAGTTTCTGTAACATGAGCAATGGGTGTCAACGACCTCTTTTTGTTTATGAAGGTAAAGGACCATGAAGCGCTTTGAGATCATTATCAGTGAAGAATTTGAACAGAATAGAACAAGGAATATGACGTCACTGCTATAAGTTATTCTTCTATAAGCAGTTTTATTTAAACATGTTCTTTGCAGACGAGATTTGTTTTGTTTTTACATTGCTACCTCTTTCCTAATACCCTTCCCCATCAACCTGGGTCAATTTTAGTGGACCGTCTATCGTCACTTTGGAGAAGCGCTTGTCTCTCTTATCCCCCTTTACGTATTGACATAAAAATTTTCCTCCAGTTGTTTTTTCATTTGCATGGTTGTGAATCATTGCAACGCCCAATGAATTACGCGGATTTGCCGTTCTTTGTGTATTGTAGAAACTAAAACCTATAGCTTTTGTCTTGTACTGTTACTAACGCAAAGAATGTGTTTGTATCAAGATAATGCACTCATTATCAACTGATACTCTTTCAATTTATTGATGACTTTCCTATCAATTTTGTGTATTGCATCAGTTTGGTCATTGAGAAGTTTATCTAGATCATGTGGATCATGCTGTGCGAAAAAGGAGAGAAACCTGTTTAACTGTAATTACCAATTACTGGACGTGTATTTTGCTCAAAATGGGCAAGCTCCATGACCAGACTATGCTCGTGAGCTTATGTTCATACAGCCCCTTTCCAGTCTTACTTTATTAGTATGCCTGTTTCACTTCAGGCTGATTCCGGTTATTTTCTAATGAGAATCTATAGCATCTCCATCCTTAACCGCTACCAAGCTGAACTGCTGACGGAAATGTATACGGATGTTCATGTTAGAAAGCGCAGCTTATAAAGCCTAAAAGTATTCCCCACCATGATAGGTCGAGGACAGAGAACGTTTCGAATTGTGTTGGACCCGTGAGGGTGCCTAGGGAGAGCAGTTGCAAGCGGTCAGATCTTTAAGCCCCTCGTCTAGTAAATGCCATGTTTATAGAGCAGGACATAAAAGCTATATGAACCATTGTTCTATCATATGCAGAAATGACAATGCATGCCGTCTCCTTATGAAAGTTTTCATAAGAAGAGGCAGACCATCACTTAGCCATCACTTGGCTTTCAACAGTCATCTATTCCTATTCACTTATTTTCCTTTTTCTCTCCACCATGTTCATGCCCTCCTGTCCTATTGCTTTAATTTCAATTACACTTTTTCATCAGAAAGCCACTTTTTGTCTGAGCCTCCGTTTTCTTAGCTTTTCTCGAAATCGAGGCGGAGATTTTCTTATCTTTTATTGGAGTACACTGGCTGAAAGAGGTTACCATTGTTTGCCATAAGAAGTTTGGTCTTTGCTAACCAAGAATATCAAAGAAAAGTGTAGATCTTTATAAAGGAGCTTGCAAATAATAAGCTAATGTTGTTTCGTGGTACGTAAAAAAGGTGAACTTTGGAGATTGAACCTGGTGATTTTTTAACATTTTCTTAAGATTTTGGCCTTCTGAGCCTCATTTTCTTATATAATTTTTTCTGATAAAAAGAACGTGTACTTGTCCCTCTGCTGGCGCTCTCTCACGTGGTTTTTCATTATTGCAGTGGATTGTCTTTAAACCGTATTGGAGGAGTATATTAACTAGTAAATTGAAATTATAAAAATTCACGCATCTTGTCGCCGTCTTTATATTCAAGTATTTAGATATATGTTGAAAAGTCAGTTAAAGTAATCAGCCTGTAGAGTGTGTAGTGTCATGTTTGAAGCCGATGATCTCTCATCAGAGATTTGAAGGGTTTAACTAGCGTTTAAAGTTGAAGAGAATTACTGGAGATTCTGAAATTCAGACGAAGTTGTAATGAACTCTATAAAGAAGCAGATGAATCTTCATTGACCTCGCTTGCCAATGTGGACATTGTCTAGGTCATAAATTAAATGTTACTTAGCTTCAGCTTCTTTATATGGTCCGTGATTGTGAATGCTAAAGTCAGCGTAGGCTGTACAGAAATAGAACAAGTATATCATAAAGTTGATCTATCTGGGCCTTTTGATAACAGAAGATGACAAGTGAATTTATGAGACTTGCTGATATGGCAAAAGTAATACTGTCTCTTTCACAAAGGAAGCAACTCCAAGTTATGACAAGGACAAAGCTTTTATACACTTTTAACCAACTAGAGCGAAGCCTTTTTTACTAATTGTATTGTGATGTTTATCTTTCATTTTGACTTAATTCTTATGTTGTATTGTGAGTACTTAGGTAGAGCAGGCCTACATCAACAGTATTACTTCCCTGCAGTAGTGCTATCCTTAAAAATTAACAAAGGGGCAATGCTGCAGGTTATTATTTGAACCACGCCCACGATCACACCCGAGATTTAATTAATTTTGTTAAAATTTTTAGTTAAATACATACATGATTATATAAAAGTCATATGTAATTGAGGTAGAATATGCGTAAAGCATAGTTAAAAGGGTTTTCCATACTCCGAATTAGCATATGCTAATTGGAAGGGGACTGAGCCCCCAGACTTCTCTTCAATGTAACAAGGGGGGCCGAGCCCCCTTTTCACGACACCCCTGCTGCCCGGCCATGGTCTGGTTGAACAAATAGAGGTATATTGCTGTAAGAGAGGTATACCATCGTAATGAGTGTTGGAACATGGCATTGAACTCTTGGCCGAAGATGGAATAGGGTTTGATTGATTGAGTGATTGATTGATTCATTGGTGAAGAGCTTGCACTGTGGAGGAGTGCGTAGTTTAGTGCACAAAATGGCGGCCATCATCAGAGTCATTCAAGAACAGTTGAATGTCGTGAAGTCAGTTGGTGGTTATAAGAATGCATTCAGAAGACTGCTACGCGAGGGAAATGTAAGAACAGGTACACTTGTTGGTACTGATCAGCATGGAAATAAGTATTATGAGAATAATAATTATATGTTTACGAGAAACCGATTTGTCGAGTACCCATACAAAGATAGATACGATTTCGATGGAAGCCAGATACCTCCTGAATGGCATAGGTGGATGCAATACATGACAGATGATCCACCTTCAAAAGTGCCTTTGAAAGAATCAAAATTTGATAAAGCACATGAAGTAAATTGCTCTGGAAGCGCGAAGCAATATGTCCCGTACAGCACGACGAGACCAAAGTTGCACGCATGGATTCCACCTAGAAAATGAAATTGGATAACCAATGACTTAGTTGCTTTCTACAACTTGATGACTGAACTGAAACTGGCGGTATTGATTGTTATTTGAAGACCATTTAAATCATATCTGAGCTGTTGATAGAGCTTTGTTTGAATTGTAAATGAGTGTCAGACTGGAAGCCATGCTAGTCTCTTATTGTATTACCGCTTTTGTGTTATGACAAGCTTTATTATTTCATTTATGACCTAGACCGTGAAGAACATGCCATTTCCTTTTCTTGCTTTAGAGATATGTACAGTTGTGAAGTAACCAGTCAGAGTATTGAAGATGGCCAGCTGATTTAGCTGACATTTCTTGAGCCAAGGAAAGTTTAAACTTATAATTGTGAAGACAGACTCTAAGTTCATTATCAGCTTCTTTTTTGCTTCAATTTTCCAAGTAAAATAGATTAAAATTGGCTTAGGGTTTTCGTAGGTTTACCAGAGTGCATTGTGCTGCTAGTCAAGAATTTGAAACCAGATCCCATTTCTGTCATCACCAGCTACCAATTCTGAGCTAAGGGGCTGCCTCGTATTCAGGACTGCCTGTAAAGGTGTGGTAGATATACACTCAAGTACAACTGAGAATTGTATTTGTCCAAATTGACATTTTTCTCTGTAAGTTTGTTTTAGCAAATTGCTCTAGAGTGAAGAAATGGATGATGAAACAGTTAATCAGCAAAGTCAGCAAGAAAATTAATTAATTAATTGAAAATCAGACCCTACACGAATTTTACATGAAAATCAAATTTTGTCAAATTTTCTGAAGGTGGACTTCTAACAGGTTGAGGTTTATTTGGTTTTGTGCATCAGCATCAGATATATATATATATATATATATATATATATATATATATATATATATATATATATATATATATATATATATATATATATATATATATATATATATATATATATATATATATATATATATATATATATATATATATATATGGAAAAATTATTGGAATCTGGAAGTATAGTTTCAATGGGGTTTTGGTCATTGATGTTCAGTAGGTGTAGCAGAAAGATCTTACATTGTTAAAACAAGCTTGAAACCCTAATGGGACAGTTCAAGTTACTTTAATCAAGAAATAATCCATGATTATCTTGACTTCAAGTCTTATACTCTATTGACGTAATTAATCTGTTGATAAATATAGCAATACATAAATAGAAGATAATAATGTGCAAATAACAAGTATGCCCCTTAAGATGTTGTGTAGAATTTTTGACCCAAATACCTAAGTTCCCAGAAAGAAATAGATTTATGCCCACCTGTAATCAGATATTACTTATTCTATGTAGCAAACATCCCTCTCCACTGAGCCCATTTTAAAGTAAACATTTTGTCATGACCACCTCGCCAATGACCACCCTCCCCAATTATAGTCAAAACAGACAGGCCAGCAGATCACTACTATAAAGCAGAGGTCATTTTAGTGTATACAACTATCTTGTTTGGTAAGAGGTACTGTGGTAAGAGTTTCAATTTGATCATACGTTTTCATCTCAAATTGGGAATACTTCTTTACTTTTTTAGCTCTTTCATTGGGATCTTTGTAGTTGACAGCTTCAATGTGTCAATTGCTTGGTTTCATGTTCCACATACTCTTTACCAATTATAGGCACCAAAAGAACTTTATGTCAATTAGTGCCCCTCTATAATAGCCCCCTCTCCCTAATGAGTTTCCCACGCAATGTCGGTTCCAGCTACCATAGAGTGGAGTACACGGGTCATGGTCCACAAAACTTTTGTTGAGCCGTACTCTTTTCGTCATTTAATTAAAAATTTGACTACATTGGTAGGCTTAGCTAGCTTTCATTCCTGGCTGGCACATTCATGTCATTAAATCTAAACGGCTGCACTGTCATCCGCCGAACAGTAAGAAAATGTAATCCCCCTCAAGATTTTCGCATCGAATTTGTATAAGTATCAAGGGCCATCTCTGGGGAAAATGGTAACTAGCTCCTCCATTCCATCCCCCTTGGCCCCGCTACTACCCCCTCTCTGAAGCCAAACGTTAAATGACCGCAATGAGGTTGGTAGTTTCGTTTTGATCCCCATGAATTGTCTTAATTCCAGAAATATCTAATAACTAATTGGTATTTATTACCAAAAGCATAGTTTTGTCTATCGGCTTAATGCTGCACTATGTTACTGTGAAATTCTGCATGACAGCCTATCAAAGTTATGAGCCTAGCATTGCTCCTATAGACCTACCAACAACCACTCTGTTTACAAGGAATAAACTTATACATTGGAGGAATGGACTCAAATATCAGGGAAGTTCAGTTTTCATTTACATTTTGGTGTACAACCTTTTCGGAAATTCATTTTTTCATTGTTTTCAATGTTCTTCAATGTTGTACTTCCAAACATAGCAAGAACTTCACGGACGTCGCGAGAACCGTACGGTTGTAAGGAGGGAGTATAGTCTGCAATTCTTCGAAACGTACCTGAACTTACAACGTCAGCAATAAAGTGTTCAGCGGTTCAAAAGCTGGTCTCGCCCACTTTATAGAAAGAGCCTTTAGACGGCCAAAACAATATGAACCGATGCATCTCAAGACAAAATGCCTAAGGAGCTTTCTAATTTCGAACATATTTACCACTGCAAAAAATCGAGAATCAGTGAGTCATGCAGTCACTTCCATTCATTGCAGTCGAACATGTATCAAGTGGTTCGCAGAGGGCCTTTCGTTGAAGTTAGCAATTTCTAAAGAACTTTGTATTGCTTTTCGTGTGTCTGTACTATCTTCAGGGCGTTAAATGTGCAGTTAAAATTAAGAAAATAAGAAAGGAACTTTTAGTTCTAAAATGTCATCAAGACCAAGTCCAAACTACAGAAAACCAAGAACTTTACGAGCTAGTCCTAGAGCTAGACTAAGCATAAAAAACCTGCACATATACAAATCCAGGCCTTGATGTACTTGAACTTGTCGTCATAAGGATAGGTACTTCCTCCTAGCACTCGCACATGTACTGAGCAGAATCACTAAGCAGAATAGATTCCGCCATTGCTCAAGAGGTATTGCCAAAGACCACGAGAAACCACTAATCGATTTGGTTCCTGTTGGGAAGAACGGTCTATTGACTTAGCTCGTGACGTAATCACACCACTTGATGTCATCGATTAGAACACAATAGCGATAGCTGTTCTGTGATAGCGACAAGAGGTTGTCAAACCCCATACAAATGGATTGTATGTTTCAGCGCAGCATCTGTGCTTGTGAGGACGAATGATCAAGAATTGTGTTCGGCGCCTTGTGTTCAAGGTAGTTTGTGGCAGTTCCTGGGGAATACTGAAGGCAAGAAAATTGTGTATTCGTTCATCGACGTTTTTCTAGTTGCTTGTTGACATTTACACGACAATATTCGATCGAACTTCCTCGTGAGAACCAGACATCGGTTTTTGTGAGCTGTAGGTCGTCGCGATGGAAATTGTGAAACGTGGTGTTGTGAACGCAGTATTATCTGTTGTCACGATTGTATTTTTGTTTGTGAAATTGGAAACAGTTTTTTCCTCTGATATTGTAACCACTGATGGAAAAGTTGTTGGCAATCCGTGTTCAAACGCAGACCTATTAATTGGGAATAGTAAAGAAAAAGAACGTTGGCTCAAATCGGCCCAGCTCATAGCTTTTTGCTTTGAGGAGGTACGTATAATTCTGCCTTACGATTGATGGTGAAACCGATTAAAATGGTAGTAAGAAACCTGTCTCAGGTTGCGCAAGACGTTTTTGTCATTACGGAAATCCGACTATCAATTCCTGCGCTTTTCCGACCGGCCTTTTTCACCCCCCTTGAAATGAAGAGATGCCCGTGAACCATAAGGTATTGAACAAAATTTCACCTAGTTGGCAATAGACAATAGGGCGGAAACCACCACCCCACTGACCTTATACATGGGGCCCAGGACGTGTCATTGTTATGGTTGCAATCTCAGTTCTGTAACCCGAGCGGGACTGAAGCAAAATTTATTTTCAATAATGCAGGTATTACTATTATGAATATTTTATTAATAGCTGTAAATATACAGGTGAATTACAAGGTATATATTTGAGTAAGATTTACCCTGCTTTACTCCTTTCCCCAGCTAGACAAGCTTTTCAAATTACTTTTGCATGTCGGTCCCCTGCTGTATGTCTTCGAATCAAGTTCTCTTCGGAGTAACAAATGTAAATTGATGCTATATAACTGATATATTTTGACGGAAAACAAATATAAACGGTGATGTAGGCTAATTAATGAACGAGTTGAAGAAGCGACAGCTTCCTTTCGAGGCCCCCTGAAATCGCTGCCCCATGGAACCCTTACTAAGATGCTTCCGTATTTTGAGACAGAGTTGGCCCCAAAAATGCGTAGCTAGGGGACTAGTGGCAGGCCAAAAATAGAGGTGAAATTTTGACTTTCGTATATACAGGTTGCAAAATATATATGTGTATGAACCTTTAACCTGTATAAATATTATAAAATGAAAATGAAATATACAGCGTCAAACACGATAGCAGACATTAGCTGGCGTGAAAACATGTATACTACCTTCAGCGTTTATTAGAGGGGTTCTGTATTGCCCCGCACCCCTTCATTTTTGCCATAACTAGTGGAGATACAGTTGCAGGCGTCAATTATGCTCTCAAAATTTTGAGATCTTGAAAACGCAAAGCTCAATTCTGTCTTGTGTGTGTTTACCTTGTTATTGGCAGGTGTCGTTTACAGCTGATCGAAATAATCATAAAGTTAAATAAATGAAGCACAATTTTCAATGACGAAAACAAAATACCTGTTTGAACTTACTGTCTTTTTCGAGGTCTTCTCGTGCTTGCCAGATTTTGACACATGACACCGATATTACATTATAATATTTTGTCGTAAAGGAAAATACACATTTACAGACTTAGGGACAGCTGAGTCAATTCGTGGTTTAAATGAAGTAAGCAATGAAAAGTGTTATTCAAAGATGTTGTGGAAAACAAGACTATTGCCAATCTATCATGAATGTACTAGTCTACTCCTGACAGGTAAGGACAGGTCCGTTGAGTGGAAGGCAGGGGGGCAGTTTTTCCCGGATCCCAAGCCTTAGAGGAGCCCCCAAAGCCATGTGATGATTCTTTGTTGGCTTGTTTAAATTTCTTGATAGCATCAACAGGGGTCCCATGTTTTCCATTTACCCCGGGCTTGGTTGGTTACTCAAGAGAAATGAAATGGTTATACTGCTGAGGATTGTGACAATTTTGATCTAGAATAGCTGTGATAAATAAGGAAATCTATTCATTGAAGTCACCAAGCCCAGTGGGCTTAAATCCAGCTGTTGATTGGAGCATCGTTTTCAAGAAGCCAACACCTTATAGTTTGTTGGGGTACATGTTTTGTTCTTCAATCAAAAAGTGGTTTGTAGGAACACTCGACTGCTAAAAGGGTTGAGAAATTTAAATGCTGGGTATCTGAGACCTAAGAAAGTTGATATTTCGTATGCATTTTAAACTCTGATATTCACAAATGACAATAATCTCTTATTTACCTTAAGTAGATTTCTTGTAGTAGTCTGTGTATCAGAGTTTTGTGGTTGTGCAATGTCTGTCGGTCTGAGCAGCTGTGTCTGAGTAACACTCTTGTGTTATGTAAACTCGGATAATCTTGCTAGAGAGAGTCGGAAAGCTCAAGAACGTACAGAGTAAGAAGGATAAGAAAGTTTCAGTACGTGGCGAAAACCTTTCTTATAAAAACTTGTACATAGCGAATTCTTGGAAAATAGCACGACCTACTACTCCCATTTCCATTTGTTGGTACAGCCATCGGGAAGGATCGTGTTAGTGGCAGCCTTTTTGCGGAGCGTCAGTGGTAAATTTTCCGATGTTGTAAAATAGATTTGCTGACAACAAGGCCATAGGGCGCTTTGAGTTTGGGAGGCTGCAAACTGTCTGCCCAAATCACTGATGTTTTGCTCGAATGCGTTGTTGTCTAGCCCCATTACGTTGCAGCTATTATTGTTTTTTCTTAAAATTCCCTGGATGAAATAGATCCCTGTCCAACTGAGGGGCTATAGCCCTCCCAGCTCTTCACCTCCTACTCCTATGGTTGAATATACATGTTTAGTCCCTCGAATCGTCACATTATATACCAAATTGCTAACTAATCTACTTTGGGAGGAAGGCATTTCCTCCATGCCAACCCTAGAAATCGCCACTTGGTCAAACACTCGATAATCCAAACATTATATAGAGGAGTGATTCTCACACTTTTCAAATTATCTTGTATGGCAGTCCCCTACAGTATACGTTTTCGAATCATGGTCTCCCTGGAGGGATGTATAAATGCTGTGATTGCTATCCTTTTACGGAAAACAAACATCAATAATGATAAAGAATAACAGAGCAACGAGTCGAAGAAGCTAAACCAACCTCTCGAGGCCCCCAGAAATCATCTGAAGGTTCCCCTGGAACCCTTCACGATTCCCTAAGGGACCACGGACCCCACTATGGGAACTGCTGATCTAAAAAGAAAGTCTGCAGTTTGCTCTGAACAAAACTAGATTTAGCCCTATGGTCTTTAGTGATATATTTCTCGTAGAGAGGATGCTCTTTTTGGCCATGTGGTTCTTTAGATATAGATATATAACGTTCTTTTCTCCCCGGCTTTATTCCTCCAAAGTTGCTATCAAGTATCAATTTACTGTTGGGTAAACAATGGGTGTCAGTGGTGTCAGCCCCCCGTAAAGTTTACCTCCCTGATGACAGCAACATGGGATAATTTCTCCATTGGAAGACTTACAGTAGCAAATCAAGAAAATGAATGGAATGACTTGGCAATTGCAGAAATCGTAGTTGCATCAGATAGAATAATATATTGTCTCGGGTTACTAGAAAACTTGTCACTTTTGCCTTCGCATCAAGAGAAACAGGTAAATCACTGAACTGTAACAAACTCCTTAGAAACTTAGCCCCCTAGGTTTAAATTTCTTAACGTCCTTTCCCAAAAATTTCCAGAATTTGGCTCCCTAATTTTGGGTGGGATCGAACCATTGCAATCAACAAGTCTTTTCCTGAGCTAAATCTTCTGTTCTTTAGGTATTTGATATTTCTTAGTTGTATCTTAGTAGACATCTTTTTAAATGACAGATTTTTTCATCCAGTACTGAAATTTTCTTAGCTTTTTCATACTGTCAGTACTTAAACTGTTTTAGGGCTCTCTTAGCAAGAATAGAATGTAAAATGAATATGAAATGAAATGTATGAAAAATTGCCTTCTACACAGAAGACGAGTGCTTCAATCGCTCTGTGGTTACGTGCTCCTCAGAAGAGGACACACCTTCTCTAATGAGTACAAAAAGTGATCTATGCTGCTATCAGTGGTCTTAAATTTTCAGGTATTGGTTTTGGACAAGCAAAATTTATGATATAACATGAAATCATATGAAAACACTTCTACAAATAGTCGTAGCAGCCCATAGGAGTTCACACCCAAGGAGCCTAAGTTGTAGTATTGAAATGAATCTTTATTGTAGGCAAAGTGCTGGATTACACCTGATCTGGAGAACGCTTAAAGCTGCAGTTAAGGCCCAGGGGTGTGCTGAATTAAATAGTATGAAGGTGCAAGCCCCCTACCACCTTTTGCAAATGACGATCATGGCTTGTGGGTCATTATCGTGCCTTGTTCAATATTATGGTGCCTTGTTCACTATTACGGTGCCTTGACAATCCTGTCGGTGAATGTCTTTGCTTCAACCCTAGTGAATAGTCCATCAGCACGTCAGTGTTAAGGCTTGCCCGTATTGATTATAGATACGATCTGTCTGTGTACAAACAATATGTGGTAGCTTTGCTTAGCACAATCAAAGTGTTAGTGGTAAATGCCGGAAAGGAGGGGTGCAGCTATTTTAACTCTCCACTTCATTTCTAAATAAGGTTACCCTCCGTATTATCAGCGTAATTTCCTGTTTTTCGTTGCTTCGAATGTTATGGACACCCGTAATCGACCTGTGAACGTCATAGGTTTTTTTTAGGATACATATTTCTCTAGAAGAAAGTGGTTTTTAGGAAAGCAGTACGCGACCGCTCAAAAGTAGAAAGAGTTCAGTATTGGATTTTTGAGACCTATGTAGTCTACCCTTTTGTTTAATTTCCATAGATTTCCTATGATAATCTATGTAGTAAAGTGTTATGTTTGTGTTATGTTTCTTATAAAAACGTATATTTACTTTAGAAGTGGGTTTATTGGGGAAGTGCTGAAATGTTATGTAGGTAGTGTAGAATTATAGACGTAGGAATCTAAATTTTGCAAATGCTTAAGAAAGTGCCCTCAAAACGTGACACTATGTCTTTTATCTGGAGAGACATCTGTGAGTGAGGCCCTGGTATATATATATATATATAATGCAATATTTCTCTGTTGTCAATAAGTATACGTATCAATATAGCACGCAATGTTGGGGTTCTGTCTGGATTATTTACGATAGGGGTTTTCAGATAATTTGGTCGGTTTTCACTTCATATAACGGAAATAGTATTAATTACGGTGAAGTACATTGAAAGACGTATGAAATTGGCCTTTAGGATGTGGGGTGTGGCATAGGTACCCTTCAACTCATGTGCCCCTTCACCCTTCCAAATGCTTCCTACATCTCTGGAGCCACAATCAACGGATATGATTCGTCAACCTATGGTTGGCGTAACCTTGACAATCTTGGTCCAAGGAACGCCAAAGTAGTTATCAGACAAGTAGGCCTTTGTTTGGAAAAATGTGAAACATTACGGAAGTCATATAGATATCTTCCTTATTTCATTTGGATATTTATTTTGAACCGATTCTTACTGCGTTTTCTGTAAGAAAATAGCATGTGAGAAAGTAGTGCTAGACATCTCAAAGAGTTCAGAAAGCTCAGTACTGGATATTTGACGCCTAAGCATTTCAATAACTCATATACCTTTACAATCCCAATATTCACACAAGACAATAATCTCTTTTACTTAATTTATATAGATTTTTGTGTTAGTCTATGTATTTAGTGTTACCTTTGTACAGTACTTGTCTGCCTGAGTGACACTTAAGTGCTACGTAAACCCAGATATTGTTGCTAAAGCCCAGCGCATATAGCAGATTTTTATCGTTGAACCTGCGATTGCAAGATATTGAAGTTGCCATACATAGCATATTTTTATCGTTGATACTGCGATTGCAAGATTTTGAAGTTGCCACACACAGCAGATTTTTATAGTTGAAACTGTGATTGCAAGATTTTGAAGTTGCCACACATAGCAGATTTTTATCGTTGAAACTGCGATTGCAAGATTTTGAAGTTGCCACACACAGCAGATTTTTATCGTTGAAACTGCGATTGCAAGATTTTGAAGTTGCCACACATAGCAGATTTTTATCGTTGAAACTGCGATTGCAAGATTTTGAAGTTGCCACACATAGCAGATTTTTTTGGTTGATGGATAGAATCACTGATACGTTCCTTGTGCGCAATATTCTTCTTATCCTGCGTTAGTACTGAAATCATGGACAAGCTAAGAAAGTTTAGTATTGGGCGAAGAGAACTTTCTTATACAAAGCAGCGTAGTATAACATGACAGCATATTTGAGATTCTCTATTACTGTGAACGACGTTATTTTACAAAAAAACCAGTAGTATGAGCATAAATTAATGACTGCTATTGATTGAAAGGTATATAGTTGAATCAAAGTAATGATTATTGATTTGCGATTAGCATTGATTGAACGCTGATTAATGACTGACATTGTCATGTTAATTCATATCTCAGGTCGAGTATATTGTGCGTATTACATACTGTATGCACTCTTTTTTTATAAGAAACAGTAAAATTGAGGCTTTATAAGAAACAGTAAAATTGGCCGAAAATACAAGACAGCATTGGATGTTTCACCACGAGCAACTAATTCACGAAAATGAAAGAGAAGTGACAAAGCTGTGAATTCTCCTCAGGCTAACAAGCAAAGGACATTTATGTATATGTGTTACACACTTCTTCTATATAAGAATATTAAGGCTCAAAATCCATGAAATTTAAGAATAGTCTAAGAATATTGCAAGGCCAAACTTCATTAAGGGCTAGATTTTTACGTTGTTTGAGTTTCTTTTAGGTACCAAAACAAGTGCGAGCTTCACTTTTTTGCCTGGGAGTCATTATACAATGATACGACACAAAGACTCTTCGGGGAGTGTCCATCACACCGTTTTTAACATAAGAACGTTATCTATGGAAATATTAATGCTCAAAGTCGCTAATATCTATAGATAATTTAAGAAAATTGTTAGGCTCAAAATCAAACAATTGTAAGAATCTGAAGCTTGGCAGAAAATTAAGTATTCTTATAAAAAGCCTGTATCGGAAAGCGTACGGGTCATTGTCCAAAAATACATTTTACGACAGTTCTTCAGCCTCAGCTTGTTCTTAATTTGTTCTTAGTTTCCCATTAGTTTTGAGGCTAGTGCTCTTATAAAATTGTTCTTATAAGAAAGAGTGTAGTAGGAAGTTTGTATTTGTAAAAATGTTATACCGAATATATAAAGAAACTTTTTATGTGAGTAGAAGCCTTATGGGCACAACAAGGACAGTGGTTTGCGCTTTGTTTTCGTTTTCATTACAGTTTCTTTCAGTAAATTAGGAAACTGTTAAGACACTTTTGGAATTAAAATGTGGCCAGAAATTGCGAGAATTTTACTACTAGGCCTTGAGCTAGGTTTCCTATAAAAAGTGTAGTTTCCTTACAAAAGCCATGTATAGCATGATGGTAACCATGACAGCTGTTGGACCTGGAAACTTTGCTAGGAATGAACATATTTGTTTAAACTAAGTAATTTATCTTTAGCTCATGAAAAATTAAAATCAAACGCCGATAGGCATGATAAACCAGTCCAAAAATCATCTGCCTTCCCTGCGACAGGGTATCGCCAGTGGCGTGCTGATCGATTTTTGAGAACTTTTAATGTATTATTCCTTATTCTTTTAATTTATTTTTGCTAGTATTATAGCAAGCAGGCTTTAATTAGCTTTTTATGCTATTTCTTATTTGGCCTATTGTAAACGAATTGAATATGTTATTAATATTATACAACCTCATATCCCCGACTTCGAAACACCCCAATTTCGTAGTTGAACAAGGAGAGTTTTCTGTGTTGTTTAAAATCTGATGAGAAGTGAAAACAGCCCAGTCTTCTGAGTGATTTCGCGTAATCAAAGAAAAAATGTATTTCCGGTAGACTAATTCCGCATTCCATTGTATTTAGGTAACACTCCCGACCTCGTCAGATTACTTTAGGGCCTTTTTACAAGGAGGTAGGGTCACCCCCCTAGGAGGGTCACCCTACCAGAAGGGTCAAAACATAGCCCTACTTTACAAGTAAACTTGTTAAGAAGGGTCACCCTAGGGGTAGGGCTAGCTTTCATGGTCTTCGGAGAGTTGGTATCAGCCTCTGTTTGACTGCGAACAGCCGCTGCGCAGACAAAAAAATGGCGAACAAACGGCTTCTTGCAATGCTATCTGTTTTGCTCTTGTTGTCACTATTAACTGCTGTTCTTCAGTGCTATAGCCTGTTGTTTTCAATGTTAATGGCTCAAAGACATCTCCTATCTCGTATGGCATTTCAAACCACTACCCAGTGCTCTGTCGCGCTAGCAAGACTACGCTATCGGCAAAGAACATTTGTTCGTCGTCGGAAAAAGGTTTTGGAAGATGCCAGGAAGAAGTGAACAATGGTGGAGGAATCTTTTGGAGGGCATTCTTCCAGACACTGAATGGAGAAAGAACTTTAGAGTGGATCGTGACATATTCACGAAAATTGCCAATGATTTACGACCGTATCTTAGGCCACGAAGAGGCCCTCGAGGAAAAAACGTGTTGTCAGTTGAAAAGCAGCTTGCCCTGACACTATATTATCTAAAAGACCAAGGCTCGTTGGCAATGAGTGCGAATTCTTTTGGTGTTGCTCTGTGTACTGTATCCGTCGTAGTCCAAAAATTTTATGATAGACAATTTGGCGCCCGAATGCTACGCAGCATGTGTACATCATATCGAGGCCGACAGCGATAGCCCTTCTCCTAGGGTCACCCTACCTAGAGCTTTTACAAGGCTTGAGTAAACACACAGCTGGCCCTCCTAGGAGGGTAACCCTACCTAGATGATAGGGTGACCCTAGGCCTAGGGTGACCCTACCTGACTTGTAAACTGAACGATGAAAAACAATAGAGGAGGGTAACCCTACTAGTAGGGTGACCCTCCTAGGATGGTTACCCTACCTCCTTGTAAACAGGCTCTTAGATTAGAAATAGATTTTGCCCTTTATTGATTTTCGCATTAACATGGAAAGATTCAATATCATTGTTTTTTGTTTTTTTTTCAGTATGGCACTAAAAGCGGTAGAAATGCTAGTGCGCAAGAGAGACTGTGTGACGCAATGGACTGTAGATCGGTAAGTAACTGAGGACTGAAAATATCTTTAGGGTAAAAGTCATTGGAAGTTCCATCATTATAGGTGGAATTTTGGTTTTTGCAGACCAGTATGTAAAGCGGACCTAAATCTTATGCTACGTCCGGGCTAGCAAATGTCATCATACATACGTGCCAAAATTTCACAAGTGTCTTGCGCCAAATTCCTGTAACATCTGTCGCGCGAAATGTATGACGATCTTCAAAGCATTTGATACAATAAAGGTCACACAGACAATTTTTTTCCAGTTAAGTCTGGAAGTCAGCGATGTGCTTGAAGTTTTATAGCCCAGTTGTACCATTAGGATTGCTGCGTAATTTGACCAAATCTGATTATTTTAAGAATTTCAACCTTGGTGGCCTTACCGATAATCATAGGTTTTAGAAAACAGTAAATCCACTATTTTCAGACAATGTGAAGTTAAATTCATCAATAATCCAGATTGAGGATAGGAAAATGATAAATAAGGACTTTGAAATTGCGGAGGTTCTTAACTATTTCTTCGCAGACATAGCATAGAAGTTGGGAACCTCTGGTAGTAAGCCATCTTTTTTACCAGTATATGACAGTCTAGTGGATCCTGCAACAAATCGATTTGACAAGCTGTAAAAAAATTCGAACCACGCCCTAGCATACTCAATATCAAGGAGACAACTTTGTTTCTTGAAAATTTGATTTTAGAGAGGTCACTGCCGCAGATTTAGCCGTCCAAAACTAAATTTGAATAAGGCTTCTCCGATAAATTTTGTACCTGCAAAAATTCTTATAAAAACTCTTGATATATTTGGTGTAATCATTCAAAATCTATACCATTCCAGATTATCCGAAGGTTCTTTTCCCGAAAAACTGAAAACTGTATATATTAACCCACTATGTAAAAAAGGCAACGCATTTACAAAAAGGAATTACCGACCTATTTCAGTCTTGCCAATTATAAAAAATGTACGAAAGATTTGATGCAAAATCAGATAATCAGATGCTACCTTTTGTCCAATACTACTAGTTCCCTCTTCTTTGTTCTCGAGAAGGCTATAGTTCATAGCATGTACTTCTTGAATTTGTGAAAACCTGCAAGAAATCATTGGACAACGGAGGCGTTGCAGGAGCTGTCCTCATGGACCTCTCTAAAGCCTTCGACTGCCTAAATCATGAACTTTTGATTGCGCAATTGGATGCATACGGTTTCAGTGGATCTGTAATGCTGTTTGTCCATAGCTGTATCAACGATGCGAAGCAGAGAGTAAAAGTCAATGGTTCATTTAGCACGTGGACAAAAACCGCCTTAGGTTTACCTCAGGGTTCAGTGCTGGGCACCTTCTCTTCAATTTATACCCGAATGATCTGGTGTATACCTTTGTGTTCTCTTTAATTTTTACCGAATGTTGAACCTGGTGCCCTTAAAATACCTGAATGGCTTCCATACACAATGAAATGGAACAAACTAGATGAGGATGAATGTCATTTCAAGATCACAAGAGTGATTTTGGCTTACTCCTGGAGCAGAATAATTCGGTGACCATCCATGTTAGAAACCTGCAGTTGCTTATGAAAGAAATTTCTAAAACATAGTAGGATCTAAGTCCACCTTTCGTGAAAGATATCTGTATGGAGCGAATCATTGGCTGCAGTTTAAGTGATGATAATGATGCTCAACTCCCAAAGTTTGATGCAAATGGGTTGACTATTCCCTTCATTTTTCCCCAAAGATTTAAACTTGAACAACTTTTTGCACTATGCTTCTTGCACTATGCTTCTTGCACTATGCTTCTTGCACTATGCTTCTTGCACTATGCTTCTTTCCCTTTACACAGTTTACGTAGATACATCTCTGTGGATTTAGAGCCACCTGGTTGCTGATACGTACGGAAACTCCATAAATTCGAACTTCAAAGCTCTGGGAGCAAGTCGAAGACATAATACAGACCTTCACCATTCTAATAACGTGCCTACCACATATGCGAATTGTATATAACAGAGTATTCTAATAGAAGATTTACAATAGCAACAGAGCGTTTCACAAAAAAAGAAACGGACGTGGCTCAAGAGGACATAGGTTGCATAGATTTCTGTATCTCTTGGTCCCTCTACACCTCATTTTCTGGTGGCTAATTTCGCCACTGAGAGTGAGAATGTAGAAGATTTTTTCCTTTTGCCTTGATGAACTGTCTTCATTTAGGGTTTTATTGACCAAGGAGTGCATGCACACGCATGTGCCAGTCATGAAGTGTTTACGCGATCCACCAATAGAACACGTGTTAAGTGTGCTTGATATCATTTCCTTGATGGTTATTGTTGCAGTTACCTGCACATTTTTTTCTAGGGAGCCTCGCACAAGTGCTAGATCTAAAAGCGCCTTATTTTTTTAGACCTATTTTGAACACATTTTAGCATTAAAAGTTCCTTGATAGTACCTTAATTTTGACGGCACATTTAATGCTATAGTTATTGTAAGTGCTCAGTATTAAGACATAGCTGTATTGACACTGCACGTTTTAACAGAAAACCGCCTATGAATCACTTGCCAGAAAGACTATGCACAATCTGTGCGAATTTGATTTCTTGATTCTTAAGTTCTTACAGTGATAAGATAGTCGAAATTGAAAAGTTATTTATGGAGTTTGTCTTTAGTAGTAGAAGTTCCCTATATTTTCTCGCCATTTACATGCAGGTTCCGTATAAGGCGGTTCCTTATAGAAAACGTGCACTTCTGTGAACAGCAGTTAGTACCACGAATGTTTTACTGGTACCGAATAGGCCCGGGGTATTGCTTTATGCTACCAGAGCTCCGGCTGTGTTCGGACTGCAGTTGTATTCCCAAGGCCATTTCTTGATCACTGAATTTACTTATATTTTTATCATCCCGAGAAGTAAGCGAGTAAATTAATTTGAGATAGTTTTTTTTATTTGTCACAGTGCCTCGCTGTCTGCTCCATGACTAAATATGTGGATGAGAATGAGTGCTGGAGCCAATGTGTAAGTGAAATTCATCTCATCGATTATCTTTGGCATTTCAATTTATTGATTGTTTAAAAATTTTTTTATTTCAAACACTGTGATGTTATGGCGGTCAGATCCATCTACGGCAGTGCTAGAGGCCCATCATCAACTGCAGCTAAAGCCTTGTTTGCAATTCTAGTTGATAATCTGTGCAGATGTAGATTAGATTATGCAGCTGTTTCAAAAGACCCCCTTTATAGTAAAATGTTAACATTTTATTTCGCATAAGCATGGCAACGAAACAAGCATAATTTAGTATCTAAGGATTTTTCCCAATACAGTATCTGCGAAAATATATTGCAACTCTTTACTTTTTCATAAAAAGTCCCTGGTGTTCCCCAGATTAAGAGCCAGAGTTGCAGTTTTGTATTGTAGATTACTTAAGTTCGTTATGCATATATTGCGTAGCCCGGACCGTTTCTCTTTACTTGAAGGAATAGCTAAAGTATTTCTGTATGTCTTGTATACATTGACAGTCTGCTCTCATACAGATTTTTACCTATTGTCAGCGTGTGGAACAATCTGAGAATTATTCCTTTTAATCATTGTTGAAAGTTTGAAATGAAGCAGCTGATGCTCTCTGCACTTTTCCACGTGTCATTATTCTGTAATTGACCAAATAATCTGCCATTAATATAGAACCAAAATCCATCATGATAATTGCTGAGAAAATATCATGGGCAAATTTTACGCCAGCGCTAAAGTCAAAATTGCGAATGGTTGACAAATATTTGTGTTAGTGTTGACTGTATTTGCGATGTTGATAATGAATTTCGGCTTATTAGCTCTTTGATGAAATGTTGAGTTTCTTGTTTTGCGCTAATTTGTGTGCATAGCTATGGGAAACCGTCTTTTGAAGCTGTGTCATTGCTCCCGTGCACCAAGTTTATAGATCCAAAGATCAGTTTGCTAGGGACGAAGCATTAGTGCCAATTGGCCCTTTTTGCCTCGGCAATGTCATATTATACTATCTGCCTTGATCTATTGCCCCTCACTTCCCATTGAATATTCTTATAAGAGAGACATACGATAGAATGCTTTTTATCTATGGGAAGGATTGCAAGTCGCATACATGTCTCTGGAGCATTGGCGGATTGCTGCAACTCTTTAGTGGGACAGGGTGACAGAATCGGTGGCAAATCTGCCTAATTTTGTCAAATGGATATTACAGAGGGCCACAGAGTATTGTATAACATCAGAGCGCTTTATGGAGTTAACTATTTTATTGTTATCAGGGACTGTTCCTCAATACAGCGCCTGCGAGAATACTGTACAGCTCTAAACTTCCCTTAAAGAAAGCCCGGCTGTCATGAAGCATATAGAACGTCTTGCAGAACAAGTAAATCTGATAGCAGTGCGACTATTTTTAAGTAAGAAAGCATGCTCCATCCCAGGGGTCACCAAGCCGGTGCCTGCAGGCACCATGCTGCCTGCAATGCAATCAATCACCCGTAGGCCAGTCCTGACAATTAAAAGTATAACGCTTGCAACTTTGTTATCAGAAATGTGTTAACAAAGTGGTCTGTACATTACTCAAAACAGCTCTCGCTTTCAGAGATGCTCGATTAAGGATTGCGAGAGTTAGATTTTTCTGTTAGAAAGTAACGGTATTTGGTCATATGCACTTTCACTTCTTAGCCACCACTGACTTTATCGGCGAGTTCACTAAACATCCCATAGTTTCACTGTTGCACAGATACTTTTTGCTACTGCTGTATCATCAATCACTTGCTTCCTGGTAGTGCTAAAATATCTCTTATAATATAACTATATATATATATATATATATATATATATATATATATATATATATATATATATATATATATATATATATATATATATATATATATATATATATATATATATATATATATATATATATAATATAACTATATATATATATATATATATATATATATATATATGTGTGTGTGTGTGTGTGTGTGTGTGTGTGTGTGTGTGTGTGTGTGTGTGTGTGTGTGTGTGTGTGTGTGTGTGTGTGTGTGTGTGTGTGTGTGTGTGTGTGTGTGTGTGTGTGTGTGTGTGTGTGTGTGTGTGTGTGTGTGTGTGTGTGTGTGTGTTATGCATTTCTTTCGTATAGATTTTCTTCTGATCTTCATTGCATATAAAGGAGCAAGAAATCGAATAAAAGAAAGTAAATTGTTGACGGCCGCGATCTGTATACTATCGCACTAATGAAACTGAACTGAAATAGCGCACAACTGCTTTTTTAGGGAAGACAGAACGGCTCTGATGCATGTAAACGAGGATGCAGCTTCTATTTGAAAATCCATGGGCTGAATACTACTGGTAAGAATTTTTTTTACTAAATCTCAACATGTATTCTGTGCACATAAGTTTTTCGTTAAATTTTCTTGTCTTTCAACTGCCAGGTCAGAAAGGAAATTGTGGTAGTTTGAGGAATAAGATGGCTCAGTTACAAGAAGTGACAAACAATGACTATTTTACTGTGGTCCTAGCCACACTTTGGAGTGTGGTCTAGGTAAAAGTGTGGTCAGCTTTTGACGATGTTGATACTCTGTAATTTCTCTCATCTTGTTTGACTATCATTCCTTGACGCTTGACTTTAGACCTTTTTAGGACTTTATGGTATGGTAGAAAGAACGCAATCAATCGAATAGAGTTTAAGGGTGTGAACAAGAAAATGGTGTACGAAGGGTGTGACCAAAGTTTATCCTAGTATTGGAAATTTCCAATAAAATAGGTACTGGCGACAAAGGAATTTCAACGATACGATCGTAGTCTTGTAAAACACAGTTTATAGGAACATTAGGGCTCAGTTTGCTACAAAATACGGCTGAAACATGTTCAACCTTAGATGAGACATTGAAGGTTTTTGACAAGAAATCAACTACTCACATTCGTTTGGCAAATAAATCTCGCATTCTTTTTGCAAATAAATTTTGATGGTTTTTGAAAAAACAGTGACATTCATTGCTTTATTTTCAAGAGTAGCCCCACCGACTGTCGTAGGAACTGTATGCTGCATGTTCAGTAGAACACCGCCTTACGGCCACATCGGTAATATGGCTACCTTGTTATTACGGTCACTTTTCTTTGGCCCGGAAAAGCAGCCATACTTAGTCTCATAAAAGCCACGTTAATACGGCCTCCCTTTTTTGCGGACACGTTTTGCAATCCCGAACAGCAGGATTCTTTATAACTTAACCTTGTTAATACAGTCATTCGTATTCAGCAAAACTGTATCAAAAGCAGAATAGTCTCATTCGTTTTATACAAGAACTTTTCATTATTTAAATCGCTTGCTTTATTATTCCCGCTTGCTTCTTGCTTTTCTGACTTTCGTAAATTTAGACTTGCGTCTGTTTATTGGGTGTGCCTCACAGAGAGATTGTTATCAGTATCCAAAAGGATTATCATAAACTTTCAACATATTTCTCTTGTCCCGGAAAACTGTAAACGCAAGGGACTTCCGTGTCGTATCGATCACCTTGATTTACAGCTTTTCCAACACTCTTCCAGTCTGCGTTGTACCGTTCTTTTTTTAGAAAATGGCAAATAGTCCTTGCTCCTTGTTTTGTGTTCGCTAGTGCAAGTGGTGTATGGCAAACGTCTTCTTCATATCTCGCAACTGCAACTGCATCATGGTCTAAATTATTTTTCATCTCATGCTGCATCTTCATGACTTCACTAGTCACGACTTTCAGATGTCTTTATTCTCATGATAACCCCTCACTCATGGTGAAAGAGAGCAGTTTCTCAGGACGTTATTATCAGTTTACATACAATATACAAACTATTAATCAGGACTTCAATTTTGTTTTGGTTGTGAATTGATTTATCATATTTTTATAATTATATCTCCATTCCTAGATGTTTACTGAGAACAATTTCTTAGGAATTTAGTATTGACTTCTACTCCTTGAACTCTGACATTTGACCCTTCCTCGTTAATACGGCCACCCCATTAATACGGCCAATATTTGGTGTCCTGTTTGGTGACCGTATTAGCGAGGTTCCACGGTAATTTTTCAAATATTTGTGAGAAACAGCTTTTGAAGTAAGAACGATTTTAACAGCGTTTGTGCCTAAAATTATCATAAAATTAAAACAGCGAGTCTCGGGGAAAGTTATCTGTATCTTTCAAGAAAGAAAGAGCACTGTTCGGATAAGCCTAAAGCTATATTTTCAATTTCATTTTGGGAACCCTTAAAAAAGCTATCGCCGAAGATTTACCACCCCCTTCCCATCGATAGAAGTCTGTGAAATTGCAATGGTGGAGTTTATGATTGCCTTTATGTGGTTGAACTTCTTCACCCAATGATTGAGCATCCCTTATCTATCCTGACAACCCAACTGGTGATCTTTCGATCCTTCTTTCTTTCATGCGATTTAGAATTTTCATTTAATTTGTTTCTTCGCAGAGACTGTTGATTTTTCAAGGTATGCTGTGCCAAGTACTTCAATAGTGCCTGAAATATCAAAGACGTCCTACAATTATTCAGAGGTTATATGGGATCAGCCCCTTTCGTCATCCCTTATCGTCTATGTTGTCTTTTCACGTGTTCACTATACTGACGGTTCGAAGGCAGGAGTGTTCAAACCTACGAATATGGTGAGTTCCGTAGTACATCTGTTACTCTACGTATTTGTATGCATATCTCCTTACAGACGAAGTTTTATTCAATTCCCTTGGCAAAAATAGGCCTTCTAATTTTAACTTTTGTCTGTGTTTATATTGCCACTGTGGTCTAGTGGTTGAGATGCTTGTCTGGAAAGCAGGAGACCCGGGTTCGATTCCCGGTGTTGGTAAGTTTTAGTTTTCTCCTGATTTCTTTGATAGTAATAATGCTCGAGTTTGCACCGAAAAAAGTGGAAGTCCTGGTTACTCGCAACCTTTATATATATATATATATATATATATATATATATATATATATATATATATATATATATATATATATATATATATATATATATATATATATATATATATATATATATATATATATATATATATATATATATATATATATATAAAGAAATTTAAAACTATACTTGACTATATCAGTACTGATGAAGATAATAAATCGAAATGTTTACAGCAAAAGAAAATTTAATCTTGAATTTCTGGATGTTTTACTTGTGCACTTAGTTAGTGTGACTTTGACTTTATATATATATATATTATATATATATATATATATATATATATATATATATATATATATATATATTTATATATATATACAATCAGTAGCTAGCGAGTAACCAGGATTTCTCCTTTTTCGGTGCAGACAGAAAGGTTGATATAAAGCTCAGAAAAACCAGGAGAAAATTAAAATTTGCCACCACCTGGGATCGAACCAGGGTCTCTCGCATTCCGGGCAAGCGTCGTAACCACTAGACCACAGACTATATATATATATATATATATATATATATATATATATATATATATATATATATATATATATATATATATATATATATATATATATATATATATATATATATATATATATATATATATATATATATATATATATATATATATATATATATATATATATATATATATATATAAAGATTTTCTTTGTTGCTTCTCCCCATGGATTTGTAGTTGCTCATAAAAGAATGCCGAAATGTGGGATAGGTGTTACAAAATTCGAAGCAGAGGAGACTTGAGTATGTGTACTGAGTGATAGAATTTTCGAACAGGATAGAAATGATAGAGATATATGTGGTTCTGCATCTCTTGTTGTAGACTATGAAGAATAAGATGAATATAACTGTTAAAACTATCTGCAGACACCATTCATCTGCAGACCATCATTTGGGTGTGGAATTTTCTTACGATGTAGCTGCTGTTTCGAAGTATGGATATAACAGTTCCACCTTCTTGTCTACGTCTAAGCCTCTCACAATACAAGGTTTGTCTCTAAAATTTCATTATACGTATGCTTTTTAAGATATCAGGCTAGCAGTGACATGTAGGCATAAAGAGTTCGTTCGTCTCAGTTAAACAAATCACCGTTTGTTTTTGCTCTGCGCTAGCCTATATAGTAATTTGGCTCAGAGACCTTCAGTAATAGTATTATTAACATGCATCGACGCACGATTGAATAGCTCTGTTCAGTGGCTGTATGAAATACAGGGGCGTGCCGAAGTAGAGGTGTGTTGTGTGTCACTCCCCTTCCCACTTTTGAAGAAACTGTCAATAATTCTTTGGCTCGTCGGTAAAAGGTGGCATAACGAACATGTCTTGTTGGTAATTTTGTTGCTTTGTTCAAACCTGTCGGTAAATTTCTGTTGTTGCTCCCTTCACCACTCAAAGCTCCTTCGGCACGCCACTGATGAAATATTGGCATACTTATAGCCTTTATTGAGCTTGGGCAGATAAATTTGTATCGTGGTTTGGCTTATTCGTTTCCTCAAAAGGGAATTAAGGAGTTCCAGCGGTTTATGCTAAGAGAGCTTTAGTGTATTGGCAACTAACAAAACTACAGTGTTGCTTCTGTAAGATGATTGCAAAGTTATTTCAGTTATATCACGGCAAAAACAGCATAGCTGTCTTCGTACAACTTGAAGCTCTGTACCGTAAAGACTCTATTTAGCCCCCTCCTTCGAATAAGCCCCCACCCATAAGATGGTTTCTGACAGATAAGCCCCCAGGGGCTTAATCGAGTCTTTACGGTATATACTTTGAATAATTAGTAAATTAATGGTTGAAGGAAATGGATCAGTTACAGAGGGAAGAGGTGGTGGCTGTTGAATTGGGATAGACCTATCGGATCAGGGGTTAGATTAACTTCCCTACAGACACGGGTGTGCCTTGTCGATTAAAATGCACGCTTGTCGGGGAAAATGCCCCGCAATGTCTTGATAAACAGCCATCATGTTCTTCAGCTTGGGCTTGGGTGGGCATCTTGTTCAAAACAATGTTTGTTTTAATTCATGTGTCAGACTGTCTTTGCTGTTATCTAACTGTATTGGATGTTTTGTCATGACACCATAAAGATTGTGTTTATGACTATCAGCAAATTCACGGAATTTTCGTCACATTCAACTTCGACGTGCTCATCCAAAAGTTGTTTAGACTGATCCATGTATCGGGATATGAGATCTCTTGTAGCTACGTAATACCAAGGTCCAGAGACCGCTTTGTATTGGACTTATTAACTGGACCATTGAGAAATAAGGACTAAGAAAGTGGAAGTATAGGTGGAAGTATAGGTGGGTTCGTTCATGCATTATGTTTTATGCATTATTGACCCTTGTAAATTCTAGAATTGTATTTTAAAAATCGAGTATTAAGCTACCTTTTAGATAGCTGTGCATGATTCATGATTGATTCACACGATTGACTGATTCGAATGATTGATATGCATGATTGCAAAAGTCAATGCTAATAATGATGCCTCTCCTATTCTTTGGGATAGACTGCCATATGTACACGTTGAAAGCAGTGGATTCTTTTGACCTTTTTAAGAGTAGACTGAAAGCGCATCTTTTTCAAGAATATTTTAATCAGATCTCATTTTCTTTCTACAAACAATTTTTTGCATTCTTTGTAATACTGTATACCATATCACTCTGCTAGTTTTATGAAGATTATGCAATGCGCCTTTGAGCCGCGTGGATAACTGACGCAATATAAACGCCTTTTATTATTTTTGATATTATTTATTATTATAAGTAAGATACTGGATATAATTAGGTAGAGTGAAAAATATTGTTAAATTATAAAGGGTGATGGCTGAAATGGTGCTTTTTCACAGGTTTTGAGAGGATTGACTCTATTTCTAACCTGTCAATTCCAAACACTGGTATTCTTGAAGTGATTGATGGCAGATACCAGAAAATTACATACAGAGTTGATTGGGATGAAAATGCAAGTAAGTGCTTGGAGTTCATGTGTATATACTACCTTTCGCTTGGATCGCTCTTCTTTGATTAGTACATAGAACTTCATCGAATGTCTAAAACTCTACTGCTTGTGTGTAAAATGCACATCTTCGGTCAATTTATTGCCAGCAATAGCTGCAGCACCTTTGACGCACACAATAGTATGCTAAAGCATTACCATATCGATTTAGGCTAGCAGTGAAATATGTGCACAACAGAACAGCCGCCAAATGTCTTAGAGCCCCGTGAGGTCTATTTTCTTCCACAATTGACCAATCATCAATGGGTCGATCAGGTTGGGAGAAAATAGACCTGAAAGGGTTCTCAAACATTTGGCGACTATTCTGTGCACAACAGCGAGTTTGACAGCGAATGGGATTATGTGAACCAATGGCATCAAGTTTCAGTTCCATAGCATTAATATAAAGTCTGAAAGCTTTCGAGCATCGTGACATACGGTGGTAAAATACTGCCTTAGACCGTGGTAGGATAACGAAATATGTTCATTTGTTTCTATCGTAGCACTAAATGAGTACGTGAGTTCTGTTGAAGTATCGGACAAAGTCTCAGGCTGTGGATTCTTTCCATCACTTGATCATCCAACTAAAGTAAAGAAAGTAAGTATATCTAGATGACTTTTTGCCAGGTAGAAACATGATTAGTCTAGTGCCATGGTATTATGGGTCGAAGTAGTTTTTATTTTGACTAGCGTGTTTTACAGAAATGAGGTACTGCAGAGTGACCTTCATTTTGGATGGCATGCTTGTGTTCGTGCTGCATTGAAGTATACGGCCTTTTGCTGCACTATATTTTATCACCATCTATCGAAAGTTAGCGTATTGTACAGCATTGTACGTCAATCAAATTGGATGCAACGAACGTATATCACTTAATATTGTTTAGTGTTTTGTGCAGTATACTTTGCTGTAACATGTTGTGTGATAATATAGTTTTTGTAATTTGATACCTTGCTGTTGTCCAAGCCACTGAGTTTTTGCGATTAGTTTATAGCTAGGGTTGTGCTTTGTTGGACTTTTTGTATACTGTCATACTGCGGGATGTGGATGAAATTTTATTTGGTGATATTATGTATTGTATGGGCGAGTGGCCAAGTGGTTAGAGTGCTTGACTGCTGAGCAAAACATCGATGATTCTAGCCGAACCCTCGGATCATAGTTAGGATGTTAGCCCACTGTCCACCCAGCAGCAAATGGGTACCTGGTGGGCAACACTGGGAAGGTTAAAGGGGACGAGGAAAGGAACTGGCCACCCTACCTCACTACGCCGGCTCAAGATAAGTGTCCCTCTAACGGGCACTCCCCCAACGCACGGAATCGTACATGGGACTCACTTTTACTTTTTTTAACCTTTTTTATATATTGAATATTTGGGAGAATAAAATTTTTCCATGCAAATATATGTTCGGTTTTATTAGCCAACATTTGACAAGTTCTTCTGCCGGTAGATTAGTGTGAAATTCCATTCCAATATACGTATTTCAGTAATCTTTTAAATTTTGTTGTTATTCAAGCACACATTTGATTTTTCATTTGTTTGATTGAGATAACTTCATTCTTAGAATCCCAGTAGATAAATAGGTAGCTTGATCTGACAGATGTAACTGTTAGGATCCCGCCAACTTTGCCGGCTTTTTTCCGCGTTTATTATGATCTGTCCATTGACACGGTCAAATTATTCTGCATCTCTAATCCGCATATTTTTCTACCAATCAAGTCCATAGGAACAACGAATCAAGTAGTCAATCTGCCGAATCTGTCGATTAAAAGATGCAACTTTACGTTCACAGTAAGTAATATTCGTCGCATTTTCTGTTCGACTTATTATCTTGATATTAGCGTATTTGATATTTCGGATTTTAGCTGCTCATCTTGATCCAAAATTGTTTCTTACTATTATTTCAATTCATTTCAGTTCATTTAAAAAATTTAAGGAAGGACGCCCTTCATCATTAAAGCTGATTTTAAGGGGCCCTCTATCCAGATACATACGACAAAATCTCGAACTTGGCTTATTCTTAAAAAAATAGAACAAACGGGAGTATTTTTGGCATTAAGTATATGATCAATCAGTGATCGCTGCAGTAATTTGCATATTTTGAATGGGTCCTCTAGTTCAATTTCTTCTAATAAACGTTATCGATTTCTGTAATGCGAGAAACGGAGCCATCTCATCACTGAAATTAAATCCCACCAAAATTGTTTACACGTAATGCATGGTAACATACGAGTGCTAGATTTGATTACATAGATAGTACTCGACACAGTAGATGAACCGTCCTATTCAGTACTATCTTTTGTAGTTCTTGTAGACAAGGGTTCTCAACTCTTCGCTACTTAAGTTTCTAGATCTTTGTACTTGTTGTTGCTAATATTATTGTTATTATTATCGTTATAATCATCAAATTAGTTGCAGTTTGTGTGATATGTAGTAGCAACTTAATTTTTTACCCAACTTTTTGCAATACTAAGAAAAAGGAAATATTTTAAATATTATCATAAAGTATTAGAAGAAAATGTGAATTTTGTTGACAATTGTCCCAAAAGCAGAGTATTTTGAAGTAATGTACCCGATTGTAACTCCATGAGTGTCCACTTGGACAATGTTACATCCAGTTGCGCTTCAATTAGACTTTTAAGATGCTTTTGCAAACACTAGTAAGTGCCTTAATTGATTCGTACACTGAAGATAATCGAATCTTTCATATTTTAATATTGTCATCCACCTGTGCCATATTAGAGATCTGCCCCTTGGGCATAGTGCCTCTTTTGTATCGATGAGGTATTTATAAAATAAAGATGTAGAATTTCCTCCGTGAAATTTTTATAGCAGTCTAAAGGCATCAACGTGTTTACCTTGTATTTGTTGTACGTTTTCAGTGAGGTTCTGTTTGTAGAAAAATACAATCTGATTCTTTTTCATCATCTTCTTGACTATTGTCCATCACTGAAATCTGAAACTTTGATTGCAGGTCATTCCTTTCGTATCGTGCCTACAAGGGGTTCCTAAAAAGAAAACAATTTTTTACCCAGGTAAGAGAGAACTGTCAATTTTAAGTATATAAGGATTAGGTATTTCTTGTTTTCATCAGCTCGTAAAACTATCCACATATAATAATCAGATATTAATTTTTGCTTTTCTATTCCAATCCTGGACATTTAGGGTGCACGGGCCACACCCGGTCCTCTGTTCAATTCCTGAGGGCGCCTTTTGCTTTAGCAATCAATGATGTATAGGATCTCCACCCTCAACGGCCGCTTGAAGTTCCATCTCCACTTAGGTTTGAATTTCTGATGGTAATTCATTGTTACCAGTCTGCACCCGAACGCTCGTAAGTCCTACAACTATAGGATAAGAATTGAGAACAGTGATGTTGCATACAACATCCGAAAATCCGAAATAAGTCGTGATGGAAGTCCCATATGCATTGCTCCGTTTTCATGCCATTACATCTTGTCCTGTTCTTATTTGGCTCCGTGTTCATCGACAGTTCGGAAGTGCTCCGTTTTCACCAGCTTTGTCGAACTATTAGATTTTTATATGTGATCCTTTTTTGCCTTTTGTTATTTGTTTGTTTTATTTGCTTTTGCTTATGTCGTTAACTGGATGATTACATGTAGTAATACTAGATATCAATTTTTGTTGGTAGACTTGTTACTTTTTCGCTATTTTGGAATAGAAAGGTGTATGATTTTAGAAGTAGTAGTATTGTTTCAGTATCATGAAAATTTTTAGAAAAAGTTCAACATCTGTGTAAAGTTGGCTACACAAGAAACTTCATAGCTAGTTCACGCCAATATGCTAATTAGAATGTAAAAGTAGGCAAATGTAACAAAAGATATAATTTTTGAAAACTTCCAGGACTCATAGTGTGTTCATAAATGCTCTAACACTTTGATATAGCTTTGCACAGTGTGCAGAAGCACGAATCTCCTTTCCATAGTTTTATTTTTCTTGTCAACTCAGCGAGTGTGTTAGAATTTTTCATCTCATTTGGCTATGAGGACCACAGAAGATAGTCTCTGTATTGAATACAGTGGTCTTCACTCCTTAGACTGTAATATCTTTATCTAACACTATGAAAATTTTCCTCATGAACAACGGGCTCAGGTTGTTTTTTGTTTTTGAAACTTCAGTCATTAGCAAATGCAGTTTTTCCTCCAGGGTAGCTGAGTAGTTATACTTTTTCCTTTAAAGTTTTTTAGTTTAGTATCGCTGACTTTGCAGACCATCCACAGTGCTCTTTCTTGTAAATTTTTTAGCCCAGAATTGATTGTCCTGTCGTGAAACATCAACGCAAGTGGATAGTTATTATCCACACAAGTGGACAGTTATCGTACTGTGCTTTAATGAAAGCATTTATTAGAATCTCTGGTTTGATAGGATCAGTGTAATGAGCCAATGCATGTAGGTTTTGATCTGCCTTTTTGCGTAAGTCTTCAACACGTTTTCTAAAGCCTAATGTCTTATCAAAAGTGGCACCAAATAGCCATTTCATATCTGCCTCCAATGAGTTTTGACTTTCCGATTATAACTGTCGTTTTAGCGCAGTCATCACCAAATACCATTAATTGACATTTTTCATCATTTAAAGTAGTTGTCAGAGAACCATTTTGCAATTACAGCACCATCTGCTTCTATCTGCCTAACAGCAGTGTTAAAGTTTGGTTGGCCTATAAGGACAGTGGTATCGTCAACATATTTAAAACCCTTTGTCTCTTTGTACGTTTTTTAAGCATGCGAATGTCATTTCCATAAGTATTAAACAGTATTTGGCCTAACACAGATCCTTGAGGTACCTCTTTTTTTTAAGTTATTTCAAATCGCTCAGGGAACTGTCTATGTACTCTCTGCTGTCTCTGCGATAGTTTTCTGTAATATGAGCTGCATCCAAAGTAAGTTTACATACATCTAATTTTGCTATGAGGTTGTTCAATAATTACGCCACGACTTGGGAGTAGGTGGTTCTATACATTTTTCGTGATTCTTCGTTACGGTAAATTAGGGGATGGGTGGTACTTGATTAAAGTCTGTTGCGTCACGGTAGAGTTTTGCTTGATGAGCAATATTCGTTATTGTCACTTTTGCCCCTCAACGAAAGATGCTATCACAGACCGCTTTTGCATACACTGCAGTCTCTATATTGGAAGCACCAAATCGAAACAAAATCATTCGTCGTTTTGCCGAACCAATAACCGAACCAGGAGATTGGGTACAGTTGATTATGAACAGCACGGCGGAACAAGGAAGGTACAGCCTCAAAGAGTGGTAACCCGCTGCCAAGGAGAATTACTTTGTGTGATAGCATTTCAAGAGCTCGAATGTCACGCTATCGATGACGTCGACTTTGATGCCGAGGAATGTGATATTTCAGAAATCGTTTATAATATTGGAACTCTGTATTAAATGATATCAATGTAGAACAAGTGTGGACAAGCGACTGACAATGGCAGATTTGGTGTTCATACTAGGCTGTTTTCAAATATTTTTTGTTGTCACTAACTGTTTTTGTTGTAATTAAACAACGTATGAAAGAGAAATAAGATTTCTTTACCCCCCCCCCCATCCTCTTACAATTTTGAAATACCCCTCTCTAACAAGTATGGGAATTTATGGATTCATTTTCAGATGAACAAGGGGAGCAAACACGGAGTCTAAATTTCTTGTGTGCTCTAATGGACATTTTGTATCATTACTCACCCAGCTGAGATCTGATTTTGCACTTTCTTTTTTATGAATATCTCCTATATCCTCTTCAGGGATCATTCTCCATAGCATAGCCAACAGTTGTTGAGAGCGCTGACCAGGTCTATTTTCTCCCTACCTAGTTGGCCAATCATCGTGCAAAATAGGCCTAAATCTAGTTGTGGAACGAATGTGTTGTCAGTATCCTGCATGATGATTGGTCAGTCAGGTTGGGAGAAAATAGAACTGTTCAGAGCTCTCAACCAGTCGGTGGCTATGCTATTCTCCATGCTAATTTTGTCCATAATAGATATAATTCTAGTGCATATTACTTTTCAGGCTGTCATGCCTTTCCAAATGCTTCCTCAGAATGTGTCGACCAACATTTAACTCCAGCACGTAAGTATGTTGCTCGTTGAGCAGTATGACTGCCTTATTTGATTTTCATTGTATGCAGAGCCTAGAATACAAAATACTTACAGTTCCACACTTTTATAAAACATGTTGGTCCCGTATGTTATTGGAATCAAAATAGTAATATGACACACCCTGATTTCATCTAAAATTAATGGATTTTGATATATTGCATGTGCCACATAGATTTTTGTTAGTTTCGTTTACCCAGTTTATTTTAGTAGGGATGCCTAATTTAAGAATTTACACTTCCCCCAAGTAAAAGTCCACATTTTCTATTCATAAGTCCACTAAGGAAGTCAGATCCTCGATTACTTTGGGCCTTGGTCGAATTCACAGTTTACTAGCTTCGTGTATTTTTGTAATTCGAATTGTTACTCTCGCAAACAGACGAGGTGCTTTGTGTTGCCTTAGTGTTTGGAAGCTAATTTCATTGTAGATTAAGGCGGTCACTAGAATTAGCCCGCTGTTGAAATGTCTGTGGAACACTTTTTTAATGAAACGAGCCAAAGAATATGAGAAAGAATTTACATGAGGTTTGCTTGATGGTTTGATGCAAAAAGTAGAAGAGTGAGAAGTCCAGTGTGCAGGAGCGTAGCTTGCGAGAGTGTGAAGTCTTCCCTTCTCTTTTCTTCTTCATCCTGTGTAATGTCTTCTTCGTTGGTTTCATCTTACATTCTTCTATATCTATCGTTCAAGGCTTTTTCCATGCTCCTGCTTATGGTCATTGATTCCTGCTAATCAGATGTAACACTTGAACCAACATTGCCTACTTCATAATCCCAAATTCCTCGCTGATAGTACTGCTACGTTCTAAAAGTATTGCACCACCCCCTACACAATGGCTGCTAACTGCTGCCAAAGGCTTAGCCTAGAAAATTTTCATAGGAAAAGTGTCGCACTGCAGGGGCTTCTTCTATCTTAATTTAGACGGGAAAAGATTCGTCAATTTTTCAAGTTTGGAAGTAGAACAGACAGTGACGCAGTATTAATGTTTCTCTGTGGGAAAATCACAAGGTTTGAAGGGTTTGAAGCAGTGCTATCAAAAGTATGGGTAATACGTTTTTGCAGTAGGCATAGCGAATTACAGTGGAATGAAACATTTTTTAGTTTAGAAACGTGCTTTCCTAGCATTTCAAGGCGACAGTGTTTTAGGCTTAGCATTTGTAGTGAATGTTTGGTATATTGGCTTGTGCCATTTAGAGCCAAAAAGTTTTAGTTCATGAAGCAGTTCCAGGTGAGCTGTGTTGGAGATTCTATAGCATATCGATTTAACTATATTGAACAGTTAAAAAAATAAGGATTATCTAAAGAGTTTAATGTGTATAGATGAAGTTTGATAATAATAAGCATTATTTAAAAGACCACATTTGTGTCCCATATTCTTTTAGAAACGAAGAATGAGGAATTTTATGAAAATGACCTGCCCATTGGCATTACAACATACCACTCATCTGGAACTCTCCCACGCTCTAAAATGATTATTCTGAAGGGATTGAACCAATTGATCAGAAATTGTTGTGCTTTCTTGAAGCCACATACATTCTGGCTTTAAAAGCACTGAAACATCACACTATTTCTTCATAAAGTGATTCTACAGTATTTTTTTCTGCCATCTTCAACTAATACATGCCAAAAATTTGGTGGCATTCTTTCAGCACAATTCCTAATATTTTGTCAAAATATCTTAGTTTTACTGAAAAAGTTAGTTTCACTTCAAAGCTGAGTAAAGGAAGAATACACACTCGCCTTAAGTAAAGTGAGTGAGCGCCACGAACTGCCAAAATTTTGTCATTAAAATTGTAAACAGCGGTCCTTTGGCCACATCTCGGCCGCTATTTTTAGCAGGGTGGTGCAATGCTTTTCAAACGTAGGTGTACATCTCATTTTGCGAGAATATTGTTCGTTGGATATAGGCTTAAATCCATCCTATCTAGCTGCTTTAACCCTACTTTTGTCATTTTTGACGGCAAGTGCACGTTGGCATCTCTTATACATCATTGCGATTCACGACATTTGTAGAAGGACAGTTATGTTTTGGTATTGTTTTTGTTCATCAGTAATGCTTAAGATAGAAATTGTCTTCAAAGATGAATAGAATATGGGAACTGCTTAAATGTGATATTGCTATAGAATGCACATGAAGCAAGGATATTTAGGCTATCTGTCGAGAGTATCAAGCTAGGGAATAGATGTAGGTGACTGTAAGACTTCGCACTTTACACTCCTCTTCCTTCCATGATTCATATCATTCTTGTCTTCTGTTGAAATCAGAATCAGCGAACTATATCTCACCGCCTTCTCTTCTTAATATCTTTTCACATTCCTTTTGGTACTTTACTTTAGGACCCTCAAACCTCTAAGATTTCCAACTAAACGGAGCACAAAAACGTTTTATCTTTGAGTACAATTTCAAAGGCACATTACTCATGCTATTAATGTATTGAAACATTGCCCGAAATATTTGAAGAGCAGTTAGTTACCTGCTCGCTCATGCTACATTCATTCTTGACAGTGTTTATCTTTTTTCAGCCTTACCAGCAGTAATTGCTAACGTCAGTAGATTCTACTACTTTTGCAAGACTTACGCTGATCCAGCTTGTCCTATAGAGGGAAAAGTGGACTACTGTCGGTGTGATAATGGCACGTACAACGCTACGTTAGCGTGGGAGTTACCAGTCATTGGAAGTTTTCTCAGCATTGAATGTAGACTTTATGAACTTGTTAAAATTCATCCCACTTTGTATATTGAGATGCCGACAAATGAGCGAAAATGGTCTCTAGCGAAGGTATGGATGCCTAACATGTTTGTCTATGTTATGATGTGTGTTTGGCTTTGTATTTTTGAGTAAGTATGTGAGTGAGTGAGTGAGTGAGTGAGTGAGTGAGTGAGTGAGTGAGTGAGTGAGTGAGTGAGTGAGTGAGTGAGTGAGTAAGTGAGTAAGTGAGTGTGTGTGTGGGGGGGGGTAGGTGAGTTTGTCAATTTATCTGTGTTTTTCTGTCTGTGTGTCTCCGTCTTTCTGTCTTCCTTTCTATCTCTCTAGCTTTCTACCTGCCCTTCTGTTTGCATTTCTGTCGTCTTCGTTTCTGTCTGACTATCAATTTTTTTGCCTGCGCCTATCTGTGACTTTCTGTCTATCCATATCTGTCTGACCCCATTATGCTTATACTCCTCAAACGGATTTATAGTGTGTTTTTTTTAAACATGGCATCCATATTTAGTGATTTGAAAGCCTACGTTTTCTTTTAGACCGCAAGGAATTTGAACATTGGAAATCTGGAGTTTCACAAGAAATATAGCTTTAAGGTGAGAAGAATGAGGGATATAAGGGAGTACTCATTGAGTATCTGTCATGGGGGGCGGAGGCTTTTTGAGAGGGATATGTAACATAAATGCACTTTTAAGGAGGGGTTTCAATCATATTACAAAAAATGGAGGGGTATGAAACAAAAATAGTTTATATTTCAAAATTTTATAACTGAATGTGTCAAATAGTTTTATATGTCATTTATCGTCTGATGACTCTAATGTAGTAAGTTTTTCTCCATTATCAAAACAATCAAATGAAGTTTTCTGGCATCTTTTAGCTGCAAATTTTCTTTTTCTTACAGTAGTCATATCCTTTGCTTTTTGAAACTGGATGCTAAGATTCTGTGTACATTTATTTGCATATTCTAAAAACATCTGAAGAAAAGTAACCATTCTCTGTAAGCCGTATCATTGCTTTAAAATGGAATCTTGCAACCAGCTGGCAGCTTTTGTCAATATCTGCCAAATGAATTGCCCGGTCTTCTCTTTTGTTGAGAGTGAGAGTGCCACTTGTGAGTAAACGCACAACATCTTTTACCTTGTTTTGAAGTTTTTCTTCCTTTTCCTTTATTGACTTTCTTGCATTTCTGTTTGAAGGCCTTTTCTGTCTCTTCGCCTCTGAATCCTGGTACACTGTTGCATTAATTCTCCTCGTTAGAAGGCTGGAGTTTGTGGTAATAGCTCCTTGCGTTTTCTTCAATGCATTGTTTAGTTCTTCAAACAAAGATTTTTTTAAATCAATAAATGTTAGCCCATTTGCTTGCCATTGTCTGACAGTTAAGTTTTTATCAAAGAGATTTGAGTACAGGTTGACGATCTCCTGCAGTTCTACTGTGACTTCATCAAGTATCTGCTAAATAGCTTTCGTACAAGACTCTGCTTTAAATGACTCGTGTGGCTTAATTGTTCTCAATGTTTCATTAGCGGAGCAAAAAACATTTTGCGCTCTCCCTTCTTTGCTCTCTGCACTTAAGATATTGTCAACTTTTTGCTTCAGGTGAGTCACATCTTTCTCTATTTTCCATCTCCCAATTCGTTGACTAATGACATAATGCATATAGTTAGGCATGCTACAACTTTTTTCCAGGGGAGATATGAAATTGTTTTAGACTGTTTTGAGGGGTATCAAGTAAATTTTTGAGTTTTAGGGTGGACTAGCAAATTTTATTTGAAAATTAAGAAAAAGCCTCCACCCCCATGACAGATACTCAATGACCACTCCCTAACAGGACTCAACGCCCAGGGAGCTATTCAAAGCCTACATACATGCGCACATGGGAGAGCCAGGTCTCCTTTCCATTTACGTGTATTTAGAATATGTTTGCATTGCGACTACACTTTCACGCTCGAACTCTTATTCCACTGTTCCTTTGGCACATCAAATGGTTGTTCCAAAGCAATATCATTCCTACGTGTTTTTATGTGACTGGAGCAGTTACATCCACTATTTGATCTATATTGTGGTAGATTCATTTTAATCCGCTGATGTTTTATACCTTTTGCTCACTCCGAAGAGTGGTACCGAAGAACGAAGGTTTACACAAATGTTCAATTCTGCCTCCTTTATTCAATGTAGCGGCACGTGTTTTTAAAGGAATTTTTTCGCCCAGTACTGAATCTTTTGTGGGCCGATAGCCTCAACATTTGACATACACAGTCAGGGGCCGCGAGTTCGAATCCCGCTCGTGTCGGTTGTTTTCTCGCAGTTTCACTTTTCATTTCTCCCAAATCCTGTTGCCTTTACATAGAGAGCCCTGTCAGGCCTATTCTCTCCCAACCTAATTGACCAATCATCATGCAGAATGGGCGTAGCCTTAGCATATGTAGTCAGAATCCTGTATGATGATTGGTCAATTATGATAGGAGAAAATAGACTTGACATGGTTCTCAAACATTTGGCGGCTATGCTGGCCTATCCATGATTCCAGTACTGAAAATTTCTTAAGACATTCTTAGAAGGAATAGCCGGCTTTCTGTAACACTACAGTATTACGCCTGGATAGACAGGCACCACGCGAACAAGATATTGAAATATATAAACTATCACGAGAGATCTACCCATACGTAACAAAAGAGATAATGGGCTTGCTGAATTGGAATTTGGACTATTTCTAAAGTTAACTACTATCCTAGGTCTCAGAAATCCAGTACTGAACTTCCTTAACTTTTTGAGCAGTAGAGTGTTGCTGTCTTATAAACTGCTTTCTTATAGAAGAACGTTTATATACTTATTTAGAAATATACGCTCAACTTCATGCATTTGATTTTGTGTAATTGTGTGGCGCTTAAGTTTATTTATTTTATTTTCGTAAAATATATCCTAGGTCCACCTCAAATCTTCAGCCGCGGATAATACAGTAATATTATTACTGACGGGAGTTACGTTCACCGTCTCAGGTACAGTGTTATGGTAGTATAACATTCTTGAAAAATTTCTTCATTTGCCTAACTTCTTAAAGAGCTAAGACTTTGATTTATTACATGTATTTTGCAGAAGCTGTGGGTTATTCCTTGGCTTTTAAAAGTTTGCATAATGATGACTTGCGAGTATTTCTGTTACCTTTTTTTGACCTGTTGGTAAACTTGGTTTGTTACACCACCACTCAAAATCCTTTCTCATGCCAACAACTGACATGGTTTACCACTTTACATAGTATTGCTACAATATTTACAAAAGAGCATTTTCCTGGTAGCACATTGTCATGACCTACATACGAAACAAATTGTACTCTCGCCTACAGAGGACTGTTTGATTGAATTTGACCTTATGGTCACTTCTTATGAGTTTTTCTTGTGCTTCAGGAGTCCCAGTGATGATATCAACCACACTTCCTGGAACAACAGTTCCAACTGCTACTTTAACTGAAGCGACAGGAACAAAAAGCAGAATGATTGTTTCAACACTTGCCAACTTTGCAACGAGCGAGAATAACAAGTCTAGTAGTATGTGACTTTTTTCAGCCAGATATGAATATTATCAACACCTTGTGTTTTCTCATTGAACTATATAGGTCTCATCCACATTTGAAGCCTCGTATAGGGTGTTCAAGCTATGCAGTTCTGTTTATGGTTATTTGCTTGTAATCTAAATTCATTTTCCTTGGGTGTGAATGACTTTACAATCGATTTCATGAAATATCTGCTATTCAATTTGCAACACAAGTAATAGGCTAGACTTTTCAGCACAGAGATGACGGCAGTATATATATGGCATGATATTCAGTCTTTCATGGTATATGGTTTGTACAAACTGGCCGTATGACTCTGGAGATTACTGTACTCTTCAGTTCTTAGGGGTGGAGCAATCTCAACCATACTATATACATATATCAGTAATGCATCACGAAAGATTGAGCATTAAGTATTTATGTTTCCCCCCTTTTGGCGAAATGTCCTAAAAAGCTTGTTTATGTAATTAGTGCTATGCACCGGGGGCTTGCTTAAGTAGCAATTGTGGGATCAACATTCGCCACTTTTTACAGAAGTTGCCGATAATTTTTCGGCTTGTCGATCATAGTTGGCATAGCGATCATGGCCTGTCGGTAATTGTGGGGCCATGTTAAAACCTGTTGTTAATTTTCTTTTGCTACACCCTCCGCTCAAAAGTTTCCTGGCACGCTACAGATAGGTACACACTGTCTTTTGACAGAGTTGTTCAGTATCGGTTTAGCGATGAATGGAGAATGCAATAGCCATTGAAATGGTTACAATCGAGTCAAGTTTCTATCATGTTTATGCATAAATATCACTCGCTATAGCATTTGATGAATCTAATTTCTTTGTTTTACCTTTCATAGTATATATTACTCCACTAACAGTCGGGCTGATTGTGACGGCCATCACTGTTCTTATGCTTCTCATCGTTCTCGTCGTTTTGTACAAGAGGAAAAGGCATCGTACTAAACTACTTGAATTTAACGATTTGAGGTATATATAGAGAATATCTTCTATTGTCATCAGTGAGTGCATGTGGAAAGCATGAGGTTTTGCTTCAGTGCAAAAGCACGGAATAGAACCCAAAAAGTTCCATTCGTATGAAGGAATAGGTCCTCAGTGCTTTCTGGTAGACATTGTTGTTATACTGACTTTTTGCAGTATTCGAAACGACTTTGATCTCCTATAGTCATGACTAAGTGATGATTCCGTTATTTTGTCTTCGATTTTCACAAGAGTTACATTTCATTTTATAGAACTTCCTTTTTCTTGTTGTTGGTCGTTAATTATTCTTTTAATTGTGCACCAATTTTTTTCACGACATTTTAGCAGCGGTTGGGTGGTTCAATACCAAACATAATTTCATTTCATAGAGGATATGTGACGTCAACACTATATTATATTTGTGTATCCATGAGAAATTTTGAGTGTTTCAATTCATATCGAATGTTACATATTAACGAGAGCAACCAACGGTAGATTTAAGTATATACGACATGTTTAGATTGATTCCACAGTCCTCTTCATTCAGTTACTGGTATATGACATCTGCAAAAAGATATCAATTCAAGTAGTTAATCAATTCGGTTTTTATAGCGCAAAATATTCCACTTAGTAATACCTTATCTTGATATCATTTTGCGCTCATAGTTTGCTTATCTTGTAACTGAAGATGATTGTAAAGTCAATTGAAATATGTCTTATATACTTGAACCTATCGTCATTTGTATCAAGTGTGCATGTAATTTATTGTTTGCTGAAAAACTTTGGTACTATCGGATATTCTTCAGCTTCCTTAACACCAGACCCGTGTTGCAACTATAGGCACAACTGTTCTTCTTTTTCAACAGCCTGATTGGAGCTATAGGGACCACTCTTCTTTTCTTTTTCTTTAATACCAGAGCCCCATTGGAGCAGTGGGTGCCACTCAAGTCAGAACAATCTTTTGTCTTCTTGCATTATTTCGAACTATTGACGTTCCTCCACACCTTTCCCTGATGCTGCCCACCAAGGGTTTCTTCATGTTTCACCCCTGTGTTCCCCATTTTCACCCTCTATTTATTGACGCCTTGACCTATCCTTTCTGGTCTTAGTTTTCAATGCATATATATTTTGCCACCTTTTTCCTTTTGATCTGCTATACAATTCCATCCTCGTCCTTAGCTCCATATCAAATATTCATTTCGTATAATGCAATATCGGTGTTGTTGGGAATGTGTGGAGTATAAATGTCTTGGCTTTTTTCCTTGCAGATCCGTTTCTTACCAAGCGCACCCCCCAGATTTCTGGGAGTTACCACTGGATAACATAGTTTTTGGAGAGGCTATTGGAGAAGGGGCATTTGGTAAAGTTTATTGTGCTACAGTCTCAGGTGTCGTTATGCAGAGCCCTACTGCCAGTTGTGAATCTTTGGATACGTATGTAAAAATGGGACCAAACAGACAAACAAATTTGTCTGAAAGTGGTGTTACTATGAAAGCGGCTGTCAAGTTATTACAGGGTATCTATTCTAACATCTAATGCTTCATTCTTTCATGGCATGTTTTTCACTTTAAATATGGCGTTTACATAGCTTAATGATATCATCTTTGATTAGCCTCGAATTGCAGTTAGGCTGTATTCCAGCCCTCTCATGTTCGACTTTTGCACCTTCCTTGTTTTGTTGTTAGCTTTCGAAGATGAGTTGAAGTTCATATGTTATCGCTTCGAATGACAAGTCTTGTTACTATTTCCACCACCTTGCTATGCATAGACCTACCTGAATTAATTATTGCCTGTGAGCAGTGTTATTGAAGAGAAGGGACCGGGTGCTCAGCCTCTCTAACTGCAGATTGAAAGGGGTGCAGCCACCTATTCTTGGAAGATACCTTGGAAGTGACACAATATAATCCACACAAATACCATTGGAAAATAGTAACTTTTCATGTTTCCACCAGAATTATTTTAATTTAATAATTGGAGTTCGCACAAACTTGCAAGTATTAAACCCATTCTTTTCTGGATCATTTTCTCATTTTCTGGCATAAATACGTATGCCAATTTGTATATTGTCGCATAAAAATATATATAGGAAAGGAGCCCCACTAGATACCAATTGACTTCTACACCACTGCATGTGAGATAGAAGAAGGTGGACCGGGATCATCGCGTATTGAAGTAGTTTACCGACTTCTATAGTGATCTGCAGTTGCAGCAATGTTGCCGTATTTATTTCATGGTAAATTTTCTATTCTATTTCTAAGAATCAATTTCGTGTCATTTGACCAAATTTTCGTTATCAACAGATAACTCCTCTGTTCAAAACAAATCTGATTTCTTGGAAGAGATCAGTTTGATGAAAAACGTCGGACATCACAAGAATATAGTAAACATGCTTGGATGTGTGACAAGAGGGCCTACTTTGTGTCTCATTGTTGAATATATGCCTCATGGAGATTTACTGAATTACCTGAGGGGACGACGCTCTAAGGTATATCTTTTTATTATTTACTGATTGATTTCAATGACTCTAGTACGGTTTTCTGGAGAGTCTAGAGAATTGTTTGTATTAAGACGGGTTTAGTGAAGAATTTCAGTTAAACGGCACAAGTAATATGTGCAAGAGCTGACGCAGAAACCCTTTACTAGATCTTCATAAAGCAACCTCAGTGCCTCTTTCTACACCGCTACCCTTGTCTCAATATCTTGCCTGATGGAATTTGAGCGAATTTGGCTGGTTATTTTTGAAATAGAACTTGCTTCTGTCCCCTCTACTCACCCTTCCGCATATCTCTAATTGCTTTATCAGTTATGCTGTTACACTCCTACCACAATCCATTATTGAGATGATTTATGTATTGGTAAGCTTGTATCTTGAACTGAATAGTTTGACCTGAATAATTTTCTCAAAATACAAGAAAACGTTGCTTTAAAACAGCAGAAATATCTAAAGTTTATTGAAAACGTTTTCGGTAAGCCACTTAAAATTAAATTCCCATTTCTTCCTTGCTTTCATACCTCTGGAAAATCTTTAATGATATGAATGCAGTAGGCATGTTGATGTTGATTGATTGTCGGATATCGGTTCAAACAAAGGGTATGAATAACATTCTTATCTGAGCCAAGTTTCATTATACGCGAAGTATATACTGCCAGCAATCTGCCGCTTTTTGTTATGCAATGGTGTGCTTTCTTTTCCAGCTTCTGGGCTTACCTGTTTACGTTAACACGTCTTTGTATGTACCAAAATACTTCCAACATGATACATCGTCACAGGTGAGAAGTTTTTATCAGCACTCTTTGGAATAATCGATTGCACTCAACTATTTCCTGGCTCGAACCAAAGTTCTGTATTGATAACTATAGCGATTACGCCTGCCTTTTCAAAACTATTTGACCTATTGAATAGACAGTTTATCGATAGGTATTAATTTCTTACCCTCTTTTGTGTATATATATATATATTCTGAAGAAAATTCTGAAGAATTTTCTGATGAAGCTATACGCGAAACGTTAAACAGTTGCTTTTATTATGAAAGTCTATTTAAATTTTTAAAAACTTTAGATGGAAAAGCTATTGAATTGAATAAATACATATGTATGTGTGTGTGTGTGTGTGTGTGTGTGTGTGTGTGTGTGTGTGTGTGTGTGTGTGTGTGTGTGTGTGTTTGTGTATGTTTTTCTGTGTTTGTCTGTGTTTGTCTGTGTTTGTCTGTGTTTGTCTGTGTTTGTCTGTGTGTGTGTATTTGTGTGTGGTTGTGTGTGTTTGTGTGTGTTTGTGTGTGTTTGTCTGTGTTTGTCTGTGTTTGTCTGTGTGTGTGTATTTGTGTGTGGTTGTGTGTGTTTGTGTGTGTTTGTGTGTGTTTGTGTGTGTTTGTGTGTGTTTGTGTGTGTTTGTGTGTGTGTGTGTGTGTGTGTGTGTGTGTGTGTGTGTGTGTGTGTGTGTGTGTGTGTGTGTGTGTGTGTGTGTGTGTGTGTGTGTGTGTGTGTGTGTGTGTGTGTGTGTGTGTGTGTGTGTGTGTGCATCTGTATATGTATGTGTATGCGTAAACGTATCTTTACGTTGGAGATACTATCCTGCTGGCGGTGTACTGTCGTCTCTGTTTTTGTCATACGTTACAGGGAGGAACGTTTACAGTACGTGGCTTAGCGTTGCCTACTGTAGACGCCCCATAACTGTGGTCACAGTTAAGAGACGATGACAGAAGTAACTTTTTGTTTCCATTTCATGGAGCAAGCCCTTATGACAATATTTTGACTATACTAGTTTACCTCTGTACCTAAACATCAAAGTGTTTTCTAGTCAATAGCCCGCCTGGTCCCTCCATCACCTGTAAGTGATGAAGCAGTTCTCAATAGCTCAAGCAATGAAGCAAGAGATTCTGGCGATAACGATACAATATCTCCAGAGGACTTATTGCGAATCAGTTGGCAGATTGCATCTGGAATGGTGAGTCATGGACAGATCTTTTACTATCTTCATTTTCATAGACTCTAAAGTCAAATTGAAGGCTGCGATAACCCCATTGGAAAATCTAGATTGCATTTGTCTAAATTAGCTTATTCCTCAAATTTTGTCTTCTTTTAGGAATTCTTAGCGCGGAAGGGTTTTGTGCATCGTGATTTGGCTGCTCGAAATGTTCTTGTGGGACAGAATAATTTGTGCAAAATTTCTGATTTTGGTTTGACACGATTTGTATATGAGGAGAAAGTTTATGTCGGGAGAAAGAGTAGAAAATTGCCTCTGAAGTGGATGTCAGTTGAAGCCATTGTTGACCAAAGATTCACTACTTTCTCAGATGTGTAAGTTGACTTTAACTTGCTACAGCGTAACTGATATGAATTTTCTAAATCCTTGTTTTGGTAAAGAGTGTATTCTGTTATATGTTCGTTCATGTTTGTTTGTGCATGTGTATGCGTATGTGGGCATTTTGTGTGGAAGCGCTTTTGTAGGTGCGCTTATGTGTTCACGTTTGTGTGCGCACGCTCTGACTTTTGTGTGTTCGTCTGTGTCCGTGTCATTTTTTTCATCGGTTATTTGTTTTTTCTTTGCAGTTGGTCATTTGGAGTGCTTCTCTTTGAAGTAGTTACGTTAGGTATGAGTTTTCATTGTTTTTCTTGTTGCCTTTCAATTTAGCCACACTTTTTGCCTTTTATGTGTTGGCCTTTTCATTCTGAAGAATTGCAATATGAAGCTGTCAAGAAAATAGTCTTCTTTGTTTACTGTATTTTTATTCAGTTATTCTCTTTGTTTCTTTAATTATTTACTGAAGTACTCGCATTAATATGAAGTTAGTGATACCTCTTCGCAGTTTTAAGATAAAGAGGTAGACCATTGGTAATGCGGAAGCGCAGTACTATTTATAAATGCATGACTACTTGTGAGGTCACCCCAATACGAATGTTGAATCCTTTTATGCAGTATCTGCTTACCCAGAGCCTTAGAGTGGTTGGTATGTTAGTGTGTTGTCATTTTGAAAGGATTAAACAAGTGTTAAGACAACTAAAATTAATGTTGAGTCTGTTGAGATAACAAAAAGGTGCTAATGTTGAGTCTGTTGAGATAACAAAAAGGTGCATGTGTAGTTAAGGGTTAGTTGATACTTTTCTCTACTTTCTGTAATGAATCCTCAATATTTTAGTATTGCTTCGAACATCATTAGTTGACATCATAACAGCCAAACCAGGAGAACAGCTAGTTAAGAAGATAGTGCTCTTACAGTGTAAAGCAGTTTATGCTAACTTTAAAGTTAAGGAATCGACAAGTACTGGGACGACGCACATCTAACATGTTTAAATTGGATCTTTTAGGTGGAACTCCTTATCCAACGATGACGGGGCAAGAGCTTCTACGTTTCCTACGAGCAGGAAATCGAATGGGCAAACCGGAGAATTGCTCGGATGAAATGTAAGTAATTTAAGACAACAGAAGTAGCTAGTCAGCAAAGTCGTGTATTTTGCACTCGAAAACTCAACTTCCCAATAACTTGAGCTCTCGCTACCTCAAACGAATTTTCAATTCCTATCGTTTAGATTTCCTATTGAATTACTGTACGATATCTTGAACTTTCCATAACTCGAGAAACTTTCCATATCCTATGAGAGTGCGAGTTAGTAGATATTAGCCTTATTTCTTCGTGCTTCTGTCAATATACAGAAGTTCAATGTTAGATGAGCAAGAGACCTACATAGCACCATGTGTCATTAGTTAATCATGATTATTGGATGAATGAGTGGAATGAATTACCCTAGGATGTCACATCTTTTAGTTATTTATGCTATAGAGCTACATGCTCTAGTTTTTCAGTTTCTTTACCAAACATCTGTTGGAGATCACTCCAGTCGGAGACATCTGACAGGCCTATAGATGATTATGCCATACCTATTTGTAGCAATGATATAATTTAGTATTGATCAAGACCATGTAACATTGATAGTTAGCAGTTGGTCTTCTATGTAATTCATGCGTTTGGAATAAATGTGAATAACTATAGCTTGAAAAAGCGGGAAAATTGTTTACGTATACTGAAAAGCTTTTTTCGTCCGACACTCGTCAGAGTATGAAACGTCGGATAACGACCGAAAGGTAAACTGAAATATGTAGCCAGATTCGGGTACACGTGGTAATGTGAATAAGTGTGCCGTATTCTCAGATTTCTTAGCAACTGCCTTCAGCAGCATCATATCCATCGATTCTTGTGTCGATTGCTCTTGCTAACCTGATAGACTGTATTTGAGTTTATATAAATATAATTTCATCAGTTATAAGTAGATATGCATTCCTTATAAAGCATGTTTCTGATTTTATATGTATCAAAATTCGCCCATATACGGTAGATTCGTGCATTGATTGATGATTTTATCCGTTATGCAGTCAGCTTATTTCACGTCGCAGGTGTAAAGCACCTGACAATCGTTGTGTAATCTTGCCGATATCCTTTTTCTTTTGTAGCTTTACCATAATGAAAGCTTGCTGGCTAACCGATCCACTTAGCCGTCCAACATTCACAGATATCAAGGAACGATTTGAAATGCTGATTTCCAAAGGAACACCTTATGTCGAATTTGATTTTGATACGGAAAATCCGTATTATAATGTCCCATCGTTCATGAGTGTCGGGGAATCTGAAGGAGCCTCGTCGGAGGAGGATCGGGATGAAGACGAAACTGGTTGGGAAAGGCGATTCCAGTCACTTGATCGAAGTACTGCAGTGTCGATTGGTGATAGATATGCTGGTGATGCTGACAGAAGCAAGTGGCTGTCCACAGATTTCACCGGAGAAAGCGCTGGCTACGTATCACAAGGAAGAGGCCCTCTGGAAAGCACAGGCAGTGACATGTCGACAACTCCATTAGCAGATGAAGTTTTTCACTGTACAGCGAGTACGAACAATCCTGCAGAATCGTCTTTAACACGTGAATCTAGACGTGCCCAGAAGCTATATCAATGGAGCGATGATAAAGCAAGATCAAGTAGGACTTGTGGTCTTCCATCCACTGAAGAGCTAAATGAAGCACCATTTACAATTGATCAATATGTAAACTTTGACCCATGAAATGTTGACCTAATAGGCATTAATTTAGATAAGACGCACACTAAATGTGTCTGTCTAAGCGCCTTGGGAGAATGTCCTCCAATGCATGATACGGACATAGAACCAGTATGGAATCATTCGGGACACATAGCGCTTTTACCTATATTCATTGGCTCAGGGCCAGTCTATAAATGAAATTTGGAGGTTCTGAAGTTCTTGCATCAATACTGTTGGCTGTTGCATTGACTCAGGCGAGTCTATTGACACTATCTGCATTTTGGAACCTGACCGCGTGAGCATAGCTGTCAAATATTTTAGAGCTCTGATCGGATCTACTTTCTCCCAACCCAATTGGCCAATCATCATACAGGATTCTGATTTCGCATGCACTCCACAGGTAATTTAAGGCCCTTTGCGCATAATGATTGGTCACTTAGGTCGGGAGAAAATAGACCCGTCAGAGCTCACAGATACTTGGCAGCTTTGTTGGCCGAACGGAGAGCAACATTTAGATAGTATTAATGTATTAATCTATTAATCTATTAATCTGTTAATCTGTTAATCTATTAATCTAATGAAAATAAATTGATATACCTGTTCATCAGAAGATGTTTCTTTTATGAAATTTAAATGAGAATGTATACGATGTATCTGGCTTTCAGCATTGGAAATAACATATTACATACAATAGTAGGAGTGAACTGTCACATTAGAAAGAGGCTCAATCTTACATCTCCAAAGGACATTTGTAACTTAGTATTCTATTAAATATTAGCCACAACTTACCTCGCCCTATCTGTTTTGACATTTTTTCTTCATTTATTTGCTGACTATGGTGTTTTTATTTATGCAAAGTTCGTTATTTTTCAAGCTCGCTAATTTTAGATAAAAGCTACCTAGTAGATCAAATCGTATTGACTCCAACGATAGAATTGAGTGAGTTTGTGATCACCTTCACTTACTTATTTTGGGTACATTCGTTATGAGAAGTTAGGAAGAACTTATGTCTGAATAATTGTCTTATTTTTCGAAGGAGTGAGAATTCGATTTTTCTTACGAACTTCTTAGCCATTCATGAAGCCAAAAAGTCAGTTGCAAAATTGGCCTGGGTATATCGGATTTGACTTTGATTCACCTGGGTATTTCGAATTTGAGAGATATAATCTCCTTGGAAACTTCAGTAGAACCACAGAAGAAAACTGTGTGCTCTAAGAGGCAAGTTTCTTAGACAACTCTATAATATACGAGACAAGTTAAATGATATCCCTAGTCAGGTAGCGGCTTTAATGTGAAAATGTTTGAAGAGTTCTTAGGAACCTTAAGATACACCTAAACGTTTTGTGGCCAGTTACCAGTAACCCCATTACCGTGTTTTTCGAAGGATTTTTATTTAACAGGAAGATAAATTTATTTTCATTTCTACAGTCTATTCGCTTGTTTTCTTCATGCAACGATAATGATCTGAAAGCTAGAAAATATGTATAGTGTTACTAGGGTGCGTTGAATATATTGCAGCATGTTTTACTTTCACCAAGCGGGCACTCGTATGTTCATATCAATATACTTTTGTAATTCTGTTCATATCTAATTCTTAAGATAATTTGGTAACTGGAAATTGATATCGATTCATTTTTTGCAACTTCTCGTTATGTTAAGTCAGCCATGCGTCAATTGCTGCTCTGTCAGGTATGTTTCAAGCCCTGTGCAAACCATCTAACATTTGGTCTAACATTTGATCTAACATGATGTCGGGCACAATTTTAGATCGCTTGCACATCTTGTCAGGACACCTACCCTTGTATGGTGCAATGAAAGGCGATGTTTCATCCAGATCAAACATTTGGCCCAACATTTCATTGTTCTCCATTTGTTGGTCGAAAGTAAGATCGTTTGCACACATATCTAACATTGTTAGATGCACGCACGTGCACTGGGTTCTTTGTTTGCACACTTTGCAGACATTTACTATTTTCTCACTCCTATAGTCTGATGAAATGCTAGACTAATTGCTAGATCGTTTCCACGAGGCCTCACGGGCTTGAAGAATACAGTCTCAGTTTACATTTTCGTGAGTAGTAATTTAGGCCTTCCAGAGCAAATTCAAGTGCTAAACGGCCTATGCTGTATAATTTATGGAACATCTTATTGCAAATTGTGCCTTCGAAACTGCAAGGGCAGATTTTCTAGCCAATTAGGGCATAGCAAGGTATATTCTTAGATGATTACAGCTTTAAGTAGATCGTGGAAACATGCAAAGTGATTTCAACACTTTTGGCAACCAGTGTTTTTTCTTAGCTATATTTTGCCTTAGAGAGGCCTGGCTAATCTGGGCAACAATGTCGCGCAAAATCAAAAAATAGACCATGCTGCACATATTCTAGTTTAGCCACAGTGCTGCATGACAAATGTCGCTCAAAAATCTGTTGCACATATGTTTGGACATGCTAAAATATTTTGCGGAACATTTGTCACGTTGAACAAAGTTTAGCCACTTTATCGACAGACAATTCAATTCAATCCTTCTGTATTCTTTCCTTGCACCTCAAAATCACTGATCTTTTTCATACATCAGCTGTCACCACGCCATTTTCTTTATATTCCAAGTGCTTCAGGAATAATACATGAGGAAGCCACACCTACCCTACATTTTTTGTCAAGCAACGTTTCTGAATTTGGCTGTCCGTCAAAGAAATGATTGTGAAAGAGACATCTACAATGATGTATAAATTTCTAAACGATCTTGCACCAAAGTACCTTAGTGATCTATTCGTTAGGCTATCTGATTTCCACATACTAGAGCTAAGAAACACTAAAAGTAATCTTGCAGTACCGTTAATGCGAACAGTAAGTGGCCAAAAGGCATTCTCTTACCGTGGTACAAAAGTGTGGAACAAGCTTAACAACATTGTCAAAGAGGCCCCCTCGGTTTACTCTTTTAAATCAAGGTTGAGACAGTTGGGGTACGAAAATCTTTAATTTTGTAGTTGCTTATTGTCGTCAGTTGTATATATTTTTATCTAACTTATTTGTAATAGTTTATTAGGTACTTTAATTTTAACAGGGCCAAATTGTAAAGCAATATACTTATTGAATTTGTACCCTGTATAAATATGTTTAAAATATGAAATATATGAAATATGGCATTTAACGCTAACTCACAGCAATGACATTATTGTCGTTTAGCCACAGCTGCAAATGTATGTGTGATATCAACAATGAAAAATTTTGTTGCACGACAATGTTGTCTAGTTTAACCAGGTCCTTGGGCTTGGTTTCCATCGAGTTGCAGGGCGTGACATATTTTTGCGGTGTGTCGCTGTGTTTTGTTTACGTAAAGCTGCGACCGGACGTTCCCATGGGTCACAAAGCCCTGCATAACTTTTGTTCGGTGCCAAAATTTATAAGTCGATATTTTGGATAAGGAGGCCTTTAAATCAACAATATTGATGCAATAACACCAACACCTAATAAACTCCATTGTTCTCGGGTCACTAGCTCAATGTCTCCATTGATTACTAAGTGTCACAGAGTGTCACAAAGATGGAAAAGTTCAATCTCGACGACACTGGTCGCAGGGTGTTGCAGGGTGCCACAACATTTCAATACAGCACTTTCCATTGGTTGCAATATGTTGCAAAGCATAATTATTGCATCATCTAAGACACTTTGCGACACTCTGCAACTCAATGGAATGCAAGATTTACGTGGAAAATACCTTTCAAGCTTTAAGTGACTATTCTTATTATTCAAGCTGCTCTAAAATATAAGAAATGTCAAATTGTCTTCCAAATTTGTCATTGTCGTTAAATAACTTTGGGGCGAGGCAGCATATAGCCGCCAAAAGTGTGAGAGGTTTGAACAGGTCCATTTTCTCCAAACATAATTGACCAATCACCATGCTGGAGTACACGTGTGCTCCACAGCTAAATGTAGTACAATCTATTTATTTAATCATGGAACTGAGCATAGAAATTTGCAGTAAGAATTGCTACATGTGGTAATATCTAATATGTACTTTGGAAATCCTTGGTGGAGACAAATCCCTGAAAAGTGAGAGATACCTCATTGCCACGGTTTTTCGAGCATTCAGCCTCGTCTCCAAATGGCGAGTTAGGAGATCTGGTAACAAATCTGCGCAAGATGCCTAGGAACAGTTATCATACAATGTCATCACATTGCATATCGACGTAGAAGCAACGTTTTGCACCGTGGAGAGACTACAGATGATTCACAATAGCGCAAGGAAGATATGGACCCATCGCAAACCTTGAATTTCTGGTAGTAAGGTTGCTGTTTCTAATAGAAATCTATTAAATCCTCAAGCAGAAAGTATTTGATAGTGTGATATGCCTCCAATGATAAGGATGAATCAGAAATTTGGTTCAAAGAGGGTTTCAAGACAGAAGACTACGCTTTGCCACTTAAACAGAACAGATGGGCCTAAATTGGTTAAACCGCGGTCGTTACCTGCCACTGATTTTGAGTTATTTAAGAGAGGTAGAGAATTCATTGATAGACCACGAAATAGCTGGAAAGCGAGAAGTCGGTCACAGTATTGCAGTCAATGTCACTGTTTGAGAGAAATGCGTTCCTGTGGCCACCCAGAGTTTTTGATCAAGAGAAATAGACTGTCTTGTGTTCAAAGGCCTAAAGCACCACCCAATACAACACAATTTCTTATGAATGATCATGTTTCCAGGTATAGAAAAAGTGTTTATTCCAAGGATTCTGATCCATTCCTAACTGAGAAGGAAAACATTTTGTCGTATAAGTTGAGCGATGCTTCAGATATTTCATATAGCAATGCTAGTGTAGATATTACCAATAGCAGAGAAGAGGACAGAATGCCATACACATTTGATAAAATATTTGGGTTGAAAGATTTTGAGGAGATGTACAGTGGTGCTTGTTAACTGCATGTTGTTTTGAGAGGAATTGTATGTTTTCCTCTTCTGTCTACATTTTCAGAATGAATATAAGTTCTACATGGTTGGTGTTACCAGGCAAATCACATGTGTTCCAGACTGTATTGTCCAGTTTTGTAATTTCAGTAGTGACTTTGACTAATTGTCTGTATTTGTATGTGTAAATAGTTGAGTTATCTGTAGAATTGGGCCAGAAAACTAAAGACTATAAACTCTTCCTCATAGCAACAATCCCACAACAGACAACATAGCTGGTACTGCAAGTCAATTAGTAGTGCGGTTAAATGTACTATGATTCAAAATTATCAAATCAGTTTCAGATACATTTGTAGAATTTATTGGTTAATTTAAGTACTCTTTTGCAGAAATGAAATTGTGGTTTTTTCTTTCAAACATAGTCTTTCTTTTAGTAATTTACAAGAAATTATTTTATGTTTTAGTGTTTCTGATGAAATTGTCTTCTTACCCTTAGCATTTGGTGATCAAATTGGTCAGAGTGAGATAACAGTGAAATTGTCTCTGATCAAGTATGATACCATCAACAAAGGTAAATGTTTATGTATGAATTCCTGAATTCATCATAAATTGCTATTGTATGGATCAATGAAGACAAATTTTGCACATTTGTAAGTTAATGGTGCACTGAAGCTATGGTTTTTTATGAAATGGAGTAGTTGGTGACTTAAAAAGTTGTCATTTTTTACACAACTTGACTCATGTTCCACTTTTTGGAATACTGTTTTATGGACATTTTTGTCAATTTTTTGTCAATTGTCAATTTGTCAACAATTTTATAGTAGTGGACCAGTTCTAGCAGAGTAACAAACTAGGGTTTTTGTAATTTCAAAGGTTTTTCTTCCATGCAGCTGATTCAATAGTCGGGAGCTTATTCACCACAATTTGAGAAATGGCTCCAGCTTCATAGGTAATTGATTTTGTTACTTATTTTCTTGTTTGCTCTCACTGTTCTGCAGAAGGCATTCTTTCAATAGGTTAATGTACGACAACACTCATTCCGAAATTACAAGAAGAATGGTTGTGTGGCATTGCCTGGAATGGGCATCTTCTCTCCAGCATTGTGTCATTTTTGTCATTTAAATTTGATTAGGCCATTTTTACAAGTATATATCAGTAAAATATTTTAAGTCAGGCCTTCCCTGGAAAGTGCTTGGTTGAGCACATGTGCCTGAAGTTATGCATGTTTTGAAGTCAAGGGTATGCATTCTTAGAAGGGATGCAAAACAGAGCACCTAAATTGTTCAAGGAGCATGTTTATTAGAGCACCTTTGTTTTGCTCAGGGTGAGACCTGATAAATCAATGAAATGGTATGTCCTGGGTAGAGTCATTCCACAGACCTGTGACAGGCTTTTAGCCTATAGCACAGTTACAAGTATAGGAATACATATTATTAAGTATAAGTATGGAATGTATTGAGTTAAGCTAATAGATATATACATAGGGTCAATTTTTCTCTATAATTAGAAGGGAACTAATTTCCCATTTGCTACCTCTATTTTACTTCAATGTGATGTGTACAGTTACTTGTAGTTCATTGATGTGATATATAATATATATGCATGGTCATGGCAGATCTTTAAAGTTTGGGGGCTGCATGTTTTCTGCTTGACCATTGATGTGTTGCCTGAATGAGTTGCCTAGGCATATTGAGCTGGAGCTATTTTTAGTGAAAGCCCACCTGGGATGCTATAGCCCCCACCTCCTATGGACAACTGATTGTGCAGCTTTTATCACTGTCTTGTGGCTCTCATTGATCTGAACCTTATTGTATGTGGCTGTTATACTAGAGAAGCTTGGTTACCCCTGTTATAGTTCTAGTATGCATGCTCCATTGCTATACAGAAGTGGCCTCAGGAGATAGTAATGGTCTTATATTCAAACAGATGATAGTGCAGATTTACATGTTTTATAAGAAACAAGTATGTAAGAAACATGAGGCTCAAACCAGGGAAAAATTGAGAAACAGTTAAGAAACACAGGCAGGCTGAGTTTCAAAAGTAAACTTGAAAAATCTGTTTTTGTGAGAAAATGTTTAATTGAACTGGAAGCAAAATACAGACAACATCCATCTCTCAAATGTTTTTAACTAAAACTTCAGTTTCTTGTCTCATATTTGGCTTATTCTGTAGGAAATTTCAAGAATTTTAAGAAACACTTAAGAAACATTTAAGGCTGGATTTGATAAATATTAAGAAACATCCAGGCTGAAGAGAGAAAGTTTGTTTCATATATACAAAAGAACATGTATTGCTCTTCTCTGAAAGCCAAAGCTTAAACATGAATCAATATTATTTTATTTGGTATAAGATGCATTCTCAAATGAAGTTGACAATACTTCAGAACGTGTGTTTTGTACATGGCCATATATATGGTACTGTGAACTAGCCCTGTATTGAGTGATCACACTATTTTAGATATAAAAATCAAGCTGCCTGTCCTATAACTAGTTTAATTGATTTGATAGACAGACAAAAGTGCTTGCTAACTGGATTTATTTCATTGGAACTTGTGAATTTTGACTGACTTGTTGAAGAATCAAGTTGTGCAGAAATTGGAATCGGCTTTGAGTTATATGCAGTTCAACCCATAGATATTAGATAATCCATGGTCTGATCATTTGCACAAAAATGTGTACATTTGCCATAAATGTGAAAAATGCAATTTTGCTTCTAGAATTGAAAGCAGAATCCTTAGTTGTTGTCATTAGTATTACAAAAGTTTTTGTTTTTAGGTGGCATGCTTCATGACTCTAATGGAAGTTACTGGAGCAAAATTGATGTGAGTTGAGTTTGCTGACTGGTTCTATAGCACTGGTTGTGCAGCTTTAACTACCTGTTTGCTTGTAATAAAAACCTTTACTGACAGCACCAGATATTGAGCCTCACCAAGGATGTGCCTAAATAGTGGGTGTGAGAATGTGTCATTTGCACCTCTGCAGATCCCATGGATGATTCCTTGGCTTGTGAAATGTGAAAGTTGGCATAATCATAATGACTTGCCAGTATTTACATTGCATTTTTCAAACTTGTTGGTAAATGTCTTTCCTATACCCCCCCCCCCCATTCAAAGTCCTGCAGTATGTCACTAGATTTCACCCTGTTTTGTCTGTACACTGAAAACATCTAGCTTACATTGACTGGAGATCCCTCTTGCACTCAGGATATGGTAGTAAAGAAGGAAAGGCTTTGAAGTAATTCTGATTAAGGTGACTTATAAATGAATGGTTGAAGGCCTGTGGAAATTTGATATAGGTCATCCATCCAGGGATTACTGCACAAGGTCATACAGATTTAGGTTCAAGACTCAATTTGCATTGCCAAAAGATCACATGGCTTTGACAGACAGTTTCTCTAGATGAGGTATACCTGGAAGCTGTTACTTGCCACTGATTGTCAGATGCTCTTGTTTTCTTTGAAGCTTTTATAGGGATGCACATTTCTTTTTATAACCATCAAATACATTTTGAAGTTAGCTGTTATTGTAAATTGGCATAATCATTAGCAAGTCATATCTGTATTTGTTTATTTGGATCAGTGGTTCTCAGTCGCAGCTTACATGCATGCCCAAAGTCCATGTAATGTTCCTGGGAGGCCACAGACAATAATGAACAATTTTGGGATCCATCATCATATTTTTGTTGTCCATGAAGCAATTCTACTTTAGAACAAATTTTGTCACAACCACCTCTACCATTATGCCCATGCAGTTAGTACTGCACAGTGAGCGGGGCAAGTTGCTTTCAAGTCATCCAGTATGATTCATGTTTTGCTCAGATCTTTTCACATGGCTTACATTCATGATATCCTTGGCTTACCCTGTTGTAGTTTTAGTTGTCTATGGTATTCTTAGAGTGCCTTTCTTGCTGTACCTGGATGTAGTTGAATCACATATCCAAGTATTAGTCTTGTTGTTTTTAGTTTGCTTCATGGTTCACATTTCATCCTGTTGTAGAGCTTGTTAGTAATAATTCCTTGTCATTTACTTCCAATAATCCTCTTTTCATGTCTACATTGGAAAGTATTGATAATTGCTTTGTTCATGCCCACAATATTTTGATACACAAAATAACTTGTGATGTGGATTAAAATGTTTACTTTGAGCTCAATAGAATTGTTCTTTCTTCTTGAAATGTTATTCACCACTTATATGCATCAATTGCTAATACCTCTCTTCTTTATGACCTTCTATATAGAAGGTATATATATCGGAATTAATATATAGGATATATATTAATATTATAGGATATTCCTTCCTATATAGGAAGTAATCTTTCATGAAGTTTAATCTTTCAACATACTGAGCATTTTTTACAAAATAACTGATTTTTCAGGCTGGATCTTTGGATCTATTCTCTGATTAGTAGTTTGATCTCTTTTGTATTTGTTATTGAAAAGTAGAATAAACTGTTGGTTTGTTGAAAAGCTATGAAGGGGTCTATTTATAGTGAGTATGGGAGAAGGGGCCCATGGGACAAAAAAGTTTGAGAAACACTGATTTAGATCCAGTTTGTTTATTTTTTGACACTACTTGAATGCCAACATCTGTAAAATAAAAGTTGAAAATAAATGAATTGATATTTCTTATCAGAAATTGGACAATTACACTTTGAGCACTTATTAGTTGGTAGACTCTCATCAACATTTAGTTCTAGTTTTGCTCTTTGAGATAATGGTATAATTGATATGTAGTATTTTGCTGTATTAGTTCTCTTGTTGTATGTTAACTTTTTGTTATTGCAGAATTATTATGCCTCAGTTAGAGAATATCATTTGCTGATGAAGTTTTAAATTTTCGAATTATTATTCAATATTCAGCTCTAAAAGTTTATTGAAAGCGATCTTCTATAGGATAATAAAATTGTTTCTCATTGGTTTTCCAGACATGCCCTGCTACTTCTGTAGTATCCTTAGGAGTGAAGAATCTACTTTCATAAGAAAAAGGTAGTTTCTTCGTTGTATCATTGTATTACGTCGTATGCTAAGAGAGCATAGTCTTTTTTAAACTAATTTATCATATGTATAATAATTCTAAATCATGGATACGGTAGATATCAGAATGGGAGAACCTGAGCAAATATTTTTGGATGGAGTCGTGAATTAACGGGTTGATGATTTTTAGCACAACTAGTTCTACGGACTGAGACACTCTTGCATCGAATCAGAGAAAGATTACCGAACCTAACACAAAAGTATCAACTGGTTTAAAGATACTGATGGTATTTCACACCCCTCTCACCAACTATCCGTTAATTTGATTTGAATTAATTAATTTAAATTCATTACATTTACAACAACAACAAAACTATATTACAATAATCTGAGAAAAACAGGCTTTTTTCATAAGGAACCTACGTGTAGAATGCCGAAACATTTAAAGAACTTTATGTTTAAAGGAAAACTCTCTAAGCAGCCTTTCAATTTGAAAACTTTTTGTAACAGCAAACAATCAAGAATTAGAAAGCCGGTTCCTTTCGTTTGTAGCTGGAATCCGCATAGATTGTTTGCTATGCTAGTGTCAAGTGTTCCATTTACCTTCTTTGTGCTTTAAGTCTTAAATTGTAGCCAAAATTCAGAATTTGTTCGTTTTACTTTAGTCTATACCATTGTTGTCATTAAATGTGCATTGAAAATTAAGGAACTGCTGAGGAACTTTTATTACTACAATTTGATCATTGGAAGTCCAAATAAAATAAGGAACTTTTGGAACCTTGAGCTGGTTTCCTTACAAAAAAAGCGGGTATTGTGACAGCTGTCACTTTCCTCGTGGAGGTCATAACATTCATTCAGCCAAGAGCTGTTTGTGGAACCCGTGGCAAATGAAGGCAATAGCCCTCGTGATGCAATTATGTAATTTTGCAAGAATCATTGTATAACTTAGGAGCCATTCTCAGGTTCGGGGCCCAGGACAGTCTGCCATCATCTCTTGGCTCACTTGCGTTCAGCTGTTTCATTTCCTATTCTATCGCCCATTGCACCCCTCCAATAATGAAAGCAAGCAGGAAGACCTATGTGCATCGACGAAACGCCTCAGTAGTCCAGTTATCCAGCTTGGTAGCGATTTCACCATGTCATTGTTCCGTTCTTTTGTGGCAATTGAAGAGGTCAAAATGATTGCGCAGAGTTGAGCAATCAGAGTAGTTTAACCACGAGTCACAATGAATCAGCATTTCTTACTGAGGAATTACTATCGGCCGTACTGGTAATTAATAATCTCGTTCCCAATATAATTGAGTATGAATCACTATATCATTGACGATTTTGTTATGGTGGTTTTACACAAGAAATTGGCTTACACCCATCATTACTCTGCAACCTCGTGTGGAACGTCCTTGGCCCAAGCAACATTGTACATGAAATTTGATGCGTTTCAATTGTACGTTGTATTGCAAAATATCAGGCAAATATTTAAAGCCGAAACATTTAAGGAGTACCCCCGTTGTTCCGTAGCTTCCAAACTTTCATTACTGTAAGTAAGTAAGCGCAGTCCAGTGGAATTAGCCGTTGCATTCGGCAGGGTCGTGTCTGTTCATGTTGCTTTTGCTTTTGCAAGGTGAACACAAAAGGCCATTGCTAATCTTTTATTTCTACTAAGTGCATCCGCTACGAGTGGCTGCTAGTAGTGAAAAGACTTTGTCTCGGCAGGGTTGAACAAAAAGAAAATGATAAAGCATTTGGCCAAACAATAAGTAGATAAGTTGATTTAAAAATGGAAATGCCATCAGCAGAGTTATTCGCACTGTGAGCTGGTTAACTCCGAGCAGAGCAGGCCGTCACTTGATGAGAAAGCTCTTCGTCATAGTAAGTAGAACTGTTTGCTCTTTCACTATATGCACTTGAGTTGAACTGTGTTGATAGGTAGCCTTATCAAAAATGTCACTGTTGCGTTAATTTACCACTATGGTTGAATGAGGCTGTGTGTACAGTAGCTAGAACTGTTTGATATTTTCCCTAACCACCCTTCTACTCCTGGCAGTTTATCGAACTATCTCTCTCTTGCATGCTATTGACAAGTACCATTTGGAGGTTAGCTCTCTTCGGGGAGGTATAGCTTTAAGCCCATCGAAGGGTAATTTTGAATTTTCTCTATCGATGCATAACATTCTTTGTAGTTAGCTACCTGAATAGTGTACAGTACAATGGAAGATAGACTTGCAGTCACTATGAAGTATCATTCTCATTTAGGTCTTCTGGGGCGATGAGGTATCTGAGTTGTGTGGATTGGGGTCTGGACATTGAGCATTGAGGAAGGTTGTAATCTGTTTACCCGTCTGCTTTAAGTAATCTACGAGATTACTCTAAAGGAATTCAAATCCCATAGTACTGTGCCGTACAAGTAGTCAGAGTTTAAACGGTCAGGCAAGTCACGGGAAAAGAGTCTTTCCCACCTAGGTCAAGGAAAATCAGGGAAACTTACAATTTTCGGTTTAATTAGAATTTTCATGCTGTAGGCCCGGGAAATAATTTCATTTTTCATCGACAGAGAAGTATTTGTATTTGTTAGTTTAAATTTATTGTGACACTTGTTAACCGAAGTTTGATCTCCAAAATTTGATGAGAATGATCTTTGTTGTGAGAAGGTTCTCAGGTAGAAACACTTAAATAAATTAAATTGTGTGGTTGGTTTTTGCAATGTACATATTCATCGGTAATGTTGTTGGGGGTGCTGGGATGCAGCACCCCTTTGGCGTTAGAGGCCATTGGCAGTTTTGCATGATATCAGTTGCTCTCAGCAAATCTAGAATTGTGAATACTCTGTTGGTTCTACAGAACTTCACTATAGCTCGAAAAGCGGGAACATTCTTTAGGCATACTGTATATCAGGAATTTTATTTTCCTCTCTGGTTTGATTTTCGTTACAGATTTGTCTTAGATCCGCACATGGGCAGAGTGTTATTTAGTGTGCAGTTCTACACAAAATGTGTCGAGTTCTAAACACTGAGTGCAGTTCTAGAGAGAAATCTCTTCTGATTATAGTATACATCTATTTTCTATTTAGGTAGAGTATTACACATGCATTTCTGTTTTCCATAAACATGGCAATGAAACATGCATTATGTCAGTGCCTGCTTGTCAGCTGCAGTTTTTGTGATTATGAGAATCAAGGATTATTCTTCAATATAGTTGCAGCGAAAATACTATGCAGCGTTAAATCTTCCTTAAGCCAGGGGTTATAAAACTTGTGAGCCATGAAGGAGTGCGCTTATTAGAGGGGGGCGCTTATTTGTTCAAATGGATCTAAGAGGTGGCGTTTGACACGCATGAACTGGGTGTGTAGAAACTTCTCGGTGTGGACATTGTTTCAAGCAATGATGAATTTTATCTATTTTGTTACAACAGATAACAAGAAAAGAGAAAACTTGAACTTTAGGCCTACGTTTGTGGCAAAAGAAACCGAGAAATGGGTTAGGTGGTTCCAGCCAAATACACAGCAGTGACATAAAGGCCATTGAATTTGCAGAAGTTTTGCTGCAAAAGCTTGAAGAATGGAAAAAATTATGAATATAAAGATATTAGAAAGCTTTCTAGTAAAATTCCCTTGTTTTTAGAAAGAAGATAAGAAGGATAATAAAAAAGAAAACTAAATTAGACTATTATAATAAATATGAGGGTAAATAAAGAAAGAAGCAATAATTATTACTTCTTTGTTGCTTTACCTTCTTTTTTCCGTAATTAAACCCCAGAACCAAGTTGATCGAAAAATTAAATGAGCGCCTACTCGTGATGATGTAGGAAAGGGCGCTTATTTTATATTTTTCTTAGGGTGGGCGCTTATTCGAGCTAGGCGCTTTGTCGAGGGTAACGATGAATATTGAATGCATGGGAGGTCTCTTTGAAACATACCAACTTTATTGTCAATGGATGCAATAGTGTGTAACACCTTGGAACATAGTGAAGAAACCGATAGCTATCATAAGAAATTAAAGAAAAATAAAATAACTGCAGAGAAGGAAGCAGTAAATGCGAAGACAAACAATCTATCAGTCGAGAAGTTGTCAAAAGAAACATGGTGGACTACATCAAGCCAGTTCTTTGGAAGAAACCAGAAGTTGTTATCCTTAGTACGGGTACAAATGATTTAACGAAAGGCGCCGAAACAATCGGCCAGCTTCAGGAAGTTTCGGACCTGGTAGAAAATGATGATAGCACCACCGATTTTGTCATCTGCACTGTCATTACAAGGGGGGACGGAGCTGGTATGAATAAAATGCTCACCATAATAAGGGATGGTTACTTTTACCACTATATAGGCCTCCATGGCAAGGGAAACATATTTCTGGAGGACGTTAAGGAATTTATCGACAGGGACTAACTATAATTTAACAAAAATTATTGGGACTACGGAAAGTTTTCTGAGGAAACTTATTTGTCAGAGCTATTTATGAACTTTGGAGAAAACAGCCCTAAGAATGTAGAAACCTTCGTAAACATTTTGGATTGTACATAAGACATGTTTATCCCCTATAAAACTGTTACTATTAGAAGGAATACTAAGCCCCACATGCCTGAAGCATTAAGAAAGGCAATCATGCGAAGAAAACTTAAAAATAAAGCTAATAAGACACGCGAATTAAATTTTTGCTGAAATGCCGTGAACAAAGCAAAAATGGACTATTTCAACATCTTTATATGAAAGATTTGGGAAAAAATAAAAAGTTATGGAAAACCCTTAAACTTATGTTTTCGGATAGGTGCTTAGTTAGTGAAAAACTGAAAAACATTGTGTTGATTGAGAAAGACAATAATTCGTAACGACTTCGCCATTAGTGAGCACTTCAACCACTACTTTACAAATATAGCTGACACACTAAAGATTTCAGAGGTGCCAAAGAATCTGTGCAAACTACTGATGATCCTGTCTTGAACTGCATAGCAGCATACTCAACCCACCCTAGTATGTTTGGGATTAAATGAATGGTTAGCAGACCAGAGAAGTTGGAATTTTTACACAAGAGAAGTTGGAACTTTTACGCAAGAGAAGTTGGAATTTTTACACTAGAGAAGTTGGAATTTTTACGCAAGAGAAGTTGGGATTTTTACTCGTAGACTTTTCAACATTTGTCAGTGAAGTTCAAACAGTAAAATCATACTGAAAAGACCAATGGCCTTTTACCTACTGATAAGTTAAAATTAGCCTCTAATATTTGCGATTGGGAGATAGAACATATCATATGAACAGCGCAATAGATAAGAATGTTTTCCAGATATTTTGAAAACGCTTGTAGGCGTCTCAACAGATTTTCAAACATGACCAATTAGTGCTCTCTCCTCCCTGTCTGAAATTTATGACAGACGTCTATCAAAACAAATATTACCTCATATTATTCAGTATCTATCAGTTTTATTTGGTTTCCATGAGAAATACTGTACGCAACATGAGCTAATAAGTTTGATAGAAAGATGCCACAAGTATTTTGACAAGCAGGCATAGTTGGAATGGTGCTTATTGACCGTTCAAGAGCAATCGATTGCCCACCTCATCCCCTCCTTGTTGCAAAGCTGGAAGCCTATGATTTTGGCATGGATAGCATCCAAATGCTCCACAAGGTACTTGGCGTCATGAAAACAATGAGTTAGAGTTAGCGCCAGTGATAGTTCGTGGCTCGATATCACAGTTGGTGTACCACAAGGCTCAGTGCTTGGACCTCTTTTATTCAAGATCTATATAAATGACTTGATTTACTTCATTGAGGAATCAAAAATGCTTAATGTTGCTCATGGCAACATTCTGTTTGCTTGCGATCTAAAAATCGAACCAGTAATCTCGGAGTTGGAAATTGATATACGCAATGCCTTAGGGTGGTTCGAATTTAACATGCTTGTTGCAAACCCATCAAAATTCCAGCTGTTGTTTATGGGTTTATATCATGATGAAAAACTTCGCCTGAAAATCTGAACTAATCAAGTTAAAATCTTGGGAATAACAATAGACTCAAAATTGAAATTTCATACCCATGTAAAATTCTTTTGACAGAGCTATCAGGAGTGTTAGTATTTTTCTACAGTTGCTGGATACCTCTAACAACTCCATAAGAGGTTACTCTATAACTCAGTCTTCATGTCAAACTTTAAATACTGTCCCTCTATCTGGATATTCTGTGGGAATGAAACCAACAATAAGATAAATAAGATCAACATATGCGCACTACGAGTTTGTTTGATTGCTATGATGTGCCTTTTGCTTGATCTTCTTCTCAGAAGTAATAAACACGCTGTCCATGGTCAGAATTTACAAAGGCTGTTTATAGAAATATACAAAACTTTGCATCTTCTGAGTCCTCCTTTTTTGTTTGAATGCTGTCAGAGAAAGAAGATCAGATATAATCTCAGAACAAGTGACAGTCTTGCTACCAGCACATCAACGATGACTTTTGGCATGTACTTTCTGCTGCAACTTACGACAGTAAATGGCCGAGGGATAGCAGAGGGGTATACACTTAATAGGCATTGCTACATTGGACTTGAAGGCATAGAGGGGCAATGTGATACCTGTAGAACAATGCGTCCTATAACACGTTCATGACGTCACAGGAGATGCATAGTTTACAATTACTGAACAGGAGTATGAAACGCCAGATAACGACCGAAATATATAGCCAGATGCTGATCGTATGTGTATGTTTTGGCGCATTCTGGCTTTTAGTAAGATCTAGTGCTTAACATGACTTCATTGCTCTGACAACCTATGTCTCTATCATTTTACCTGATCGAGCAACAATTTTATACGAGAATTGATCGAGTGGCACCTACTTTTCAATCGCTAAGAACTGTATCAAAATACCGTTCGATTCAGAATCTTTATAGAGCACCTAAGAGGTCTACTTTTCTCACAAGCATTTCAGTGATTCCATCTGCCGTTTTTTGCCTAGACAGGATGTATCTCCATATTCAAACAAGGCGTTTCCTACTGAATTATAGGGCGTAGTTCCAAAAATTTTTCAAGGGATCTGCCCCTGACCCCTCTATTTCCCCCTCTCTTCCACTATTGTTGCATACTCCCATATGGACTTATAACACGTCCCCCAGAAGCTCCCCCACACAAAAATATGCTCTGGCGTCCCTTTTCTAAAGGCCGAATCACATTTTATTTTAGGATTAGAGAACATGTTTTATTCTACCTTCTAGTCTCTGTGTAATGTCTCCTACGTACCGAGCTTCACATCAGCTCGAAAATTCGTAAACTACACAACTTTTTGAGTGGTAGAAAAGCTATCTTTTTAGCAGATGGTAGCATGACTCTGGTATGTAAATCACAAGAGGTTTCACTGCATAGAAGCAAAGTGCAATGGCTTTATTAATTTGGTTTTCAAATTTTGATGAAACATTTCCAATCCAGGGCAATTTTGGGTAAACCGGGCACTTTTCAGGACCAAGCGGTTTTTCTGATGAAAAGTTAGCTAGTTTACCCTTAGCACAAGAAAGAAGGACATCCTCTGGATATCCGTTGTCAATGGACAGTTTTTTTTGCTTTGTCTAGCTCAGAGCCTAATCTAGTTTTAGAGCAAATCATAAATGCCCTGTGAACTAAGGTTTTGATAAGGCTAATTTTCTTGCTTTTGGACTGAATCTTAGCTATGTAGAATTTCCGTTGGAATTCTTTCAGTCCAAAAGGAAATGGTTGTTGCGTCGTTTCTTTTCATTATTATTTTTTTAAATATAACATTCTTTATAGTTGGCTTTTACAGATGGTTCTAATTAATTAAAGAACTAATTAGGACCAACTATTTACAGTAGAAGGAATCTGTTACATCACATAATAAATAACAAAAGGAAATACCCTATTTAAAATGCATGATCACGAGAAAGATAAAAAAATGAAAATTTTTGCGGTAGCGCTGGTCCTAAGAGATGTCAAGATATTAAATGTTCCGTATGGTTGACCTTTTTATTCTCGGTTTTATGTTACTGAAGTTCCGTCATTGTTACTCTGTGATTTAGTTGATAATTTTGATAAACTCCGAGGCTTTTCAACATCGGAAATCTGCAACAATAGAGGTGTTTTTGAGGACATTTTGTTAGCATTGTGAGAAATTTGTTCCTTGGTAGGTATACTATGGTAGAATTTCTTCCTCAGTTATTTTGATTACAAGGCCTAACAGCAATAACGTTGTAGCGTAGGAGTCATCAAAGCGATTAGTATCGACTTCAATTGCCGAACACTCTAGAAGCGAATGGGAAAATGGAAATCGACGTTGTATTGCTTGTGGTAGCTAGTATTTTAGTCATGAAGTTTTGTAATGTAATCATTGATGTCAGAAGCAATAGGATTGACATTAGACATGGCATAATACTGTTATTTTATTGTGAGCTGCAGTCATTGTCCAGCAACTGGCCATTTCAGTTACATTTGCAAGGAATTTGAGACTCATCAGTTTTCGAGAGAAAAGCTTACATTGAAGAGTCAAATCAATGGCCAACGTTAGGGGGGCGAGGGGCTGGTCGTGTTCATCAGAGCCTCGCTCTAGGCTCCCTTAATCTGGTTGCCCGCTCCCCCCGTAAATAGCCAAGTGTTCACCGTTAAGCCAAGTATATTTCTCTCCTCCTTATCTCGTATAGGTGACTTTTACTGCTTCAAAGGATAATGATATGGAGAGAATAACTAGTTCAGTGACTGAAAGTGCATTCTGCAAAATTCAGGATTGCCCGACTGAGTGGCAGCATTAGTTGACATATGATTGGTTCCACTTGTGTTTGTAACATTGATATTGGTTCATTCTATTCGGGCTTATTCATTGAATAGATCTTACATGTGAAAAGCTTTTTGATTTTAAGGCAACTTATCAAAGCATTTCATAACTGTAGAAGCTACTCGTTTACTCAGTTGGAATCATAATGGGGGAATTTATTGATCAGAAGTGAAAAGGCGAAAGCAGTCGTAAGGTAGTCGTAAGGTAGCCGTAAGGCAACAATGGATAGGCCCTTAGCGAGAGGAGGGTCTGGGGAACATCTCACCACCCTGGAAAGGACTTCATCGGCACAACTTGCTTTCTGGCGAATCGTATGGTTTTTCGCTATATAATGCGGCTAGTTGGTAAATATCATAATTTTCACCGATATCACATACAGGAAATCCACCATGTTGTTGGCAATACTAGAAGCGTATTGAAAGGTATCAGCTGTACTATCAGAAAGCTTACAGATACTCTGCATCATGCAGAACTACACTCTGGGTTGCCGGATACTGTCTACCAAAAATTAACTTATACCGAAATGTTTTACAAGTGCTGATAATCAATTGACGATTAAGATCGCAGTATTTTTTTAAATGGTTAAGGACTATTCCCCTCCCCCCTCTGAAAACAATGCTGATTTATGCAGATGTTATGCGTTAAATTGCTTTCACACAACTATCAGCTAACAAATCATTCACTTCAACATTGTTTTGGGGTGAGAGGGGACGCTGTCCGTCCTGTTTAACGGAAACCTAATCACTACCATATAAAATCCTGTATTCGCTCAGGGTGTTCCAAGGACTTTTGGTAGTGATTGTACGTTTACATCTCAAGAATTCATAGCTGCATGTTGACATGGAATTGTCACTTCTAGGCTATTAAACTAAAGTTGCTACATATATTGGAATCTATGAAATATCTATCAAAGTTCATTTTAGCATCGTCTCAAGATTCAGCCGTTTACTTTGATATTTATCACTCTTATGCTTTCATTATATATTTCGAATTATTTTGCGTTCTTCTTTTGGACATGTTTGTCGAAATCATTCTTCGGTTTCTCTCTTTTTCATAAAGAATATTGATCACCTGGCTTGCATCTAGTGAAATGGTGCATTTCTGGAGCTTAGCATACTGAGAGACCCTTAACACATCAGTAAAGCAAAAAATTACTGGAAGTCTTAGCGATAATAGTTATTGCATGTATTTTATTATAGCTTTAATCTTTCAGATTTTCATCACGGAGAATATTTGAAGAATGGATGAAGAGTCTGGTCCTGGGGAGGATAATCTCTCTCTCAGTACAAAAGACGAGGAAAATGAAGAGAAGGCAGAGTCTCGTGGTAACGAGCGTGAAGAATTTAAACCAAAAGTAGACGCTGAAGGATCTCGGTCTGAAGATGAAGATAAGCGAGAAGTGAATCTTGAAAGTGGTTCGGATAACCCAGCATTTACTGGAGATATTGATGATGATATCTCTCCCAAGCTGGATGGCGATATAAACGTTCAAGATAATGCAGTATTAGAAGATGTTGAGCTTGAAGACAAGGGCACTCAAAACGTTGAAAAGGGAGACCCATCATACAAATATGCAGATGAAGATTACTTCTCGATTGACAGCAATTCTAACAGAGATATCGCTGGAGTTCAGGGATCTGGAGGCGAATTAAAAAGATGGGAAGGCAAAATGGAGCTTAATGAATTGGAAGCAAATGGAAAGAAGCGGCAGCAGAAAGAGACGATTTCTAACGGAAAGCCGCGTGAAACCAAAACATCGAGACCTTCACCATTCAAGAGTGCATTCTTCATTTCGAAGTATATCACGTTCTGGTGGGTTGAAGTTTATTTATTTGACAGTAGGCATCATGCTCTCTAGTACTCGATTCAATTTGATTGGTATGAGCGACAGTTAGATATAGCAAAATTAAATCTTCATGGAATCTTAAGTTAAATTACTCGCCAACTTTCCTTGGGACACTTACAGAAACTGATAAAAGCCACATTCCTCTGCAGTTTTCCATCGTTGCAGCATACACGCATATACGCACCCCCCCCCCCCCATTCCCTCCAGAGTAATGCTGGTGTGTCTATGGGACACATGAAGTTGGCGTTCATGTGAAATTTCCCATTATCTCCTGTACTTTCCCTAAAACCCAACATTGTTGGAGGAGAGGAGGAGGATGATAGTTTATTGCAGAACTGTACAAGATCCGTGCATTGAATAGTATTTATTAGAGTGAGCACGTAGTCCGTATCATTATCTTCGTAAATTATGCTTGTCAACTCTTTGTCTTGCCACCCATATCTCGCTATTTTGCTGCCCCAGGTGCCCATTTACTACCTGATGGACAGTGAATTAGCATCCTGTGGTTTCTCAAAATGTGCCTAAATCCATCAGCTTTCCGTACAGATGACAAACGCACTATCCGCTAGGCTATTTACTCGCATACTGGTCGAGCACCATGTAACTTCTTGCAGCAGAACTGTTTACAATTATCTTATATTGATTCTCCCATTTATCTTGTTAAGGTGGATGCAAAGCCTGTTTTCTATTGGATACAAGAAGATAATTGAACAAGAAGATCTTTTTGATGTTTGCCCAAATGACAGTTCTGGTGAGCTGTGTGATAAGCTTGAAAGGTAACTAAACTTTGCTTTTTTATTATATTAGATTGTTATACCTACATTATTGCCTTTTTGGCATAAATTGGGCACAATGTAGCAATTATTCGGCCAACTATATCGAAGTATTTTTTCTCCGATCGCGTTGATTATTAGATTGGTTGTTCTTTATGATAAGGACGACGGCAAGAAACAGATATTTCCTCATGTTTAAAGATATCTCGACATGTCCATTTAAATATTGATATATTCGGTAGACAAACTCACAGGACGTAGAATTGCAAGGCATAATTTAAAGACTTAATCAGAAGACCTAAACTTCGACGTTTCGACTCATCCACGAGTCATCATCAGCTAGAGAGTGAGAATAAATGTAGTAGGAGGTTTTATTGGGACAAGATCCAAAGGAGAGATCCAAACGAAGGGTGTGCTATGGATGTGAGCTAAGTTGTTAGGTGGCAATCTGGTAATATGGGAAAGAAAGTAAGTGGTTATTATAGCTGAGCAGGCGATGGTACGTTTGAAGTAAAAATAGCGACAATTTGACTGGTGGGTTTTATTTTTTTGTCATTCAGCTCCTTTCAGCTGACGTTGCTAACTTTACTGTGTGGAAGCTATGCGAAACTAGAAGCTTTGCTTTGATAGCAAGTGGGAAGCAAGGATTGGCTTTTAAACTAAGTTTGGAGTACACCAATGTTGATTGCCAAACAGAGCACCCTTATTATAGTTCTGGCAGGTGTAGTGCTTATTCCAAAGATAGTTCTAGGCAAGGAGGTACACCATTTGAAGTTAACTATATAATCGTATTGGCGATGGGGCTACTTGGCAGAGGCTTTTGATGGTTTACGATTGTTTGCTGGTGTCATGAACATGACCAGCCCCGAAGGAGAGACACTATTCACTGCTTTAACGGAGCTTTCTGATGCAGTAGTTCCGACTGCATAACAAACTATGAATAATGCAGCAGAAGAAGTTAGAGAATTGTTAAATGCAAGTGGTGATGTCATTGAAACTATTCGTTTATTTGAGAGCACTGGCAGAAGCGTGAATTTTTTTCTCTTGCTGGTTTTATTTCTTGTATTTCACCAGTGAATTACAAAGTTTTAGACGTTGAAGACCTAACCAGACACCTTAGAAGCTGGCTGGAAATAGAGAGACTGAAGTTGCCACAGGAAGGAGAACAAACACTACTGGAATCCCATGAATGCACAAAAAACCATGTAGGCTCTTCCTTATCATTGGAAATTGTGGGGGTCAAAATATTATTTGGAAGATCTATTGACATAAGAAAATTAAGAATCACAGGATATATTGGGGATGATGATACAAAGACATATGATATAATTTCAGAGGAATAACCATATGGTGATGATATTGAGATAGAATGTTTGAGTGTGTTGGCCATGTACAAAAGTGAGTGGGAAATAATCTTAGAAAACTGAAGATCAACAGTGGGAGTATGAAGCTGGGTGATGGAAAAACGTTTGGGAGCAAGTGGAGACTAACTACGAAAGAAATTGACAAGTTACAAAATAGTGGCAACTTAGATGGTATGAAAGATACCATTGATGCAATACTAAGGCATCGTTTATCAACAGATGATCTACCTAACCGCACTTCATTCCCTCTTGGCCCAGACTCATGGTGTAGATATCAGAATGATCCTGATAATTATCGGCATTTTAAATCCTCTCCCTAAGGCTGTGGCTGTCCATATCAAGTCAGTCTTTGATAAACTCAAATATGAGAAGTGAGAAGCTACTGAAATGTTGCCTTGAGGGATATACTTAAATGCTGCTGAAAGCTTTAGCAATGTTTTATGGAGTATTTGTCCCAAATAAAATTTTGTAGGCCCAGTTCCTATTACAGTATGTAACATCATTGGCTGAAATACTGAATATTGAAGAATGTTCCCGCTTTTTTTGAGCTATGGTGAAGTTCTGTAGTATCAGCCTACTATACGCGCATCTGCTGTTATTCAAAATGGACTAGGTCCTATCGACAGCGGTCTTCAAAGTGAAAATTCATACTGTTAAAGACCTTTTAAGTCGTAACCTGGATAAGTCGGACTTTCATTTAGTCGGACTGGTTCGTCATTTCCCTTGGATTTTCCTACCAAAATCAGGAAAATTTGCCTTTAATCCTCTCATACAAACATCAAATATCTGCTGAATGGTAGACTTGTAAGTATCCCTCATTTTTAGCTCCTGAAATCGACATTATTTGACAAATGGTTAAAAGTATTGAAAGAATATTCTAATTCTTATTTACCCAACATCAGTTAAAGTATACTACAGCAAGCCACTGAATAAGCAAGACAATTGTATTTACATTTCAAGCAATCATGACTGGACTAAGATTTGTTTATCTTTCGATATGTGCTTCATCTCTGTTACCATTGCTAATGGGTATGAAAAAGCTATTAGTTAATTTCCCTACAAGATTATGGCTGAAATCTGTAAAATGTCAGTGAATAATAAAGCACAGAGTTATTCCGTAAACAATGTAATTTTTCAGAAAGGTAGCTCTTTTCACTGTCATTGAGGTGTATTCTGTTGAGAAAGTCATTCCATCGACAAGTTAAGAACTGACTTCTAACAAAGCCAGCTTGTTGTCAGCGGCAATTATCCGCTAGTTTGCTCTTCTGTTCTACTTTCCTGTTAATGCTAGCCTCGAATCGAATGACCTTATATATTTATATATACATATATTTATATTTATACTTATAGTTATATGTATATGTAAATGTATATATATATAATGATCTCTCTCTCACCTTCGCAAAATAGTTACCAAAGGCAATTAGAATGAGATTATCTCTCATTTGTATCTTCCCTCGTTTAGATGGACGGACCTGACGTTTCACGTTGAAAATGAGAATGTTCTACGTTCCCCTACTGATCCATTTTCTTTAGAGTTCAAAAAGCATTGTTGATCTATCTAATTTTGAAGTTCCTGGCAACATTTGTTGGCTCTTCAAAGCAGCTATGCTTGTGTAGGGCCGTTGTGACTTCTTGATGGTGTTGAGTATTTATGAACTGTGTATTTTTTTTACATCATTCATAGATCTACAATTACAACACATGATTACCAGACAATACCTCAAGGAGAATGAGAATAGATTGCAACCTTGAGGCTTAACAGAAAATGTGTACATAAATAAACTACAAAAGCTACCAAATATATCTACCTACTATTACCGCCAAAAGTCATGGAACACTTACATTACATCCATTATATAACTTGTGTATTCAAACTATGAAAATATTTTCACATTGGAATTTCTTCGTAGGGAGTGGAACAGACAGGCGTATGATGAAAGTGGGAAAATGAAAGAAGATGCATCACTTGTTAGAGCCATTATGCGTGTTTTTGGTTTCAAGTACATGTTGTTGGCAATACCGTCAATTTTAGCGGTGAGTTCGAATACTATCCCGTGCTATATTTCCAATTTAATACATAAGTCCTGCCCCATCTTCCTTTGCTTCAGGGGTGTTTACAATATAAATTCTTGTTAAAAAAGAGCATAATCTGGAAGAATTGCTGCAGCCAGATATGGCTGCAGCACCCTATAATGTCTTCAGCCATTATACGAAATACCACTGCTCAATCCATCGATCACTGCAATCTATATCTGATCACTATGATCAATCCACCGATCACCACTATCATTCAAATCAAAGTACTGTATCTATATTCTTAGCCATTGTATTTGCATGGATCACGCGATTACTCTGATCAAAGCCATTCAGTATCTAAAGAGCACTCACCCGACAGGTAGAGGGAGTGAATTTATCACCAGGCATATTTAGATACAATCTAATTTGTCCAAATGGAGTTACAATGTTTACAGTCAATACGATTCTGGATAAAGATCGTTTTCTCTGCCCTCGTTTGATAGATGCTGAAATGAGTAACATTTTATATAGTGGATTGCAACTGAAATAGGTTGTATTCGTAAAGCTTTTTTGTGTTCCACGATTAATGAGCACAAGAAACAACGTAGTTGAGATCAATTGAATCTTTGGAATTTTTCACAAGTAGCTCGACTTTCCTTAAGTGTTTTAGGCCTGGTTTCCACATAATCGTTAGGATCATTTGGATCTCTGTAAACCAACCTGGCGATCGATAGAGTCTTGCTATATTCCAGCTATTCTGATCTTTGCAATCGGCACGATCGTTTTATACAGGTCTCGACAGAGTCACTGGAATCGGTGGAATCGTTTGCAGTGATCCAAACTATCATAATGATCATATGGAAGCCAATTTTTGATGGGAAAGCCCTAGAAGTCATAACTTGGGCCTCTTTTCAAATGGGACTGACTTCACCTAGGAACCGTTCCAATTTAAATCAACCATTGTCATTTATTCATTTTTTAGGCTGTCGAGACCAGTGCATAGATGTAGGCTAGAAGCAAAATTTATAGTAGAACGAGTATTTTAATCCGCTTTCTCATTGCATTCCCAACATCTGCTCTTGATCACTGCATATAAGAGGCTCTTTGCGCCTTTTTGGTGATCAAAGATGCTCAACCATATCCATGTTCTCTTTCAGTTTGTTTTTATTTTGGTCAACATGTTTGGTTATTCACTGTCGTTTCTTTCTGAAACTGTGTTTTTGTAATCTGTCTTATATTCTTTTGCACTCTTGGGACATTTTTCAGCACTCTCTGGTTCCTGAGCAAGGGATCTTTCTGCTTTTTTGCATTATATAAAGCCAGCAGCAATTCTTTTCTGTTTGTCAGATAGAATGCTATGCCATTTTCATCAGTTCTTGTGCAATCTTCACAGCTTATAAGTACCCTTATGCAGCTCTCCTTTATTACATAGAATCGTTCAATATCATCTCTTGTTTTATAAAGTCCCTGCACATTTTCACTTTCCATAGCTCTTCAGTTCTGTTCCAGAGTCCCTTCCTAATCTCTATTTACTATTCAAGAGCCATTTCTTAAAAGTGACACTGAACGTGTGTCGGTTCTTATAACTTCAATCCGATTATTCAGTCTTTAGTTGAAAACGATTCCTCCGTAGTCACCATTGCTATTACTTTTGCATATAATACAATGGGAAATTTATCTACTATTTACGGACCACTGTGAGCCCATGTTTTCACATTTGATTCAGTTCAGTGTTTACCAGATCATTTGGTGGAAAAGCTTTTTACATTTTAAGACGCTTAGCTACAATGTTGATCGAGTTTTTCTCGCCAAGAAGATTTCCTCTGTTTGTAACACGTGGAAAGCTAGCTTAAAGTTCGTTTTGTTTACTTTGCGATTAGCTGAAGATATTACATTAAAATTCTTTGGCCGCCTGTGAGCATTGAAGTGTATTTGCTATCATATCAGCATTGAGATTTTAGGGTCAGATTCGTCAGTTTAATGATCTTCCACCGAATTGCAAAGTAAACCTTTTTACAACTTTTCAGCTGCTATCAGCCACGTTGTACTATTGCAGTGAAAGAAAGGATGTATGTAAGATTGTGGGCGTGTGACGTACTTAGCTCCATGTTCATTCTAACTAAGAGACATATCTTGATTGAACAGGGAAATCGAAACCCATTGCCTCCTCCCCCCAACTTTTTTGCAGTATGAAATGAAAAAAGCACGATAGCTATTGAAGCGGTTGTTACTAAAACACTGTCGAGGGCAACCTATGATGGAGTGTTGAAGCTATGAAGTCAAGTGTAGTCACTCATATCACAAACATCCAGCCAAAGCTTTAGCTGCCCACTGCTATGCTCACTCACTAAGTAGACTGTAAAAATATTAACTTGGATGCATTCGAACTATGGTGATGACGTAGATGTAACTGCCTTGAAAACTGAGCTTCTAGCTTTTAAACAAATTTTCAAGGAAAAAGCAAGCAACTTCGATGACATCCTGATAGCTTTGGAGGAAACAATGTCAGATACAATGTTGTTGTTTCCGCATGGTAGACTTGTAATTCAACTGCTACTCGTATACCCCGCCACTAGTGCCACTCCAGAAGGATCGTTTTCTGTAGCAAGAAGATTCAACTGCTTCTCATAAACCCCGCCACAAGTGCCACTCCAGAAAGATCGTTTTCTGTAGCAAGAAGATTCAACTGCTTCTCATAAACCCTACCACAAGTGCCACCCCAAAAAGATTGTTTGCCACCCCAGAAAGATCGTTTCGTGTATCAAAGCCTATTTACGATCAAGCATGACGCAGTGAAAATTCAATGTCTTATCTTTCTTGCACACATACAAACAGCTGATAGGTGGCCCCGGGGTAGTCAGGATCTTGCTTCTCGGGGTATCGTCTTTGTAGTATAGTAATGTTTGGCTTGTAAGTAATGTTGTATGTAACTTGTTATTGTAGGCTTTTTATTCTGAATAAAAAAAAGCTGATAGGTGGTTTGGATGTGATCAGTGTTGCCAATAATTCTATGTCGTTGAACAGTATGTGGTACGACATTTCGGGACTTTCATTAAATCTGACTTGTAACTTCATTTTAGCTAGACTGTTCGTGCCATTCTTTTTTGAAAGTGTTAATATAAAGAGGCATAGTTTCATTTTTTTACTGTAGCGCAGACAGGTTGAGTTGAGGTAGCTATGATGTGTTGGAGTAATTGGCCGTTTTGTGCAAAAAGGTGAATTTATGAATGATACTTGGCTCTCCTTAATTGAAATATAACTAAGCTCATTAAATTGAACATTTTCACATCAAACATATTGTAATAGTACCAAATTTGATATTAAACTATCAGAATCCTGTGTAATAAAATATAAGACTTTTATGAAGTTGTATGGTGAAAGTTGTATTGAAATAGGATTTGATAAAATCATATTATTCAACACATTTTTCGAGAATAAGATACCATAAAAGACCGTTTTGTATGTCTTCATACTTCAAAAGCTATAAAAAGCGATGCTGTGGCCAACGCAAATAAGCAGAATTAAGAACCTATCGGTTTTCCTGGTGAACCCAATTAAATTGCTCCCTCCACTTTCAAAATCGCTTTGACGCCCCAGTTGAAGTAAGCAAAATCGCTGTGGCAAATTATTTTGCACACCTTTTTTTGCGGTTATGAACGTTTAAATGAGGAAGCAGTAATGTATTCAGACGAATGTGGATCGGGTCTTGCCAATGAGCTTAAAAATGGCACATACTAGCTTTTAACGTAGAATTCTGCATCAGAACGTTCTTTTTGATGGAAGTTACTTAGCGATGATGGTGGTAATTATACCCTTTGAACAGTATCTTTCACATTTACCTATTATTTGCTGCATGCTTGTATCCAATTTGCAGAGCTTTCACTGCGCCAGCTAATGTTATTGCATGGCGGGATATACAGCGCGCTGCCTTTTACGTGGCGGCCTGCTTCCATACTCTTTTCAGATAACTAACTTAACTCTATTTTAAGTAATGATCTTTATTGCTTCATTTACTTCCTTAATTATGAACAATCTCTTCTGCGTGTAGATACCTTTTTACCCCCGCGATTTTCAAAATCCAGTTTTGAAATCACATGCATCATTCCATCCAATTTTGTAGATTTACTTAGCTGATTAATCGTTACTACATTTTCTTCGCAATTTCATTACGGCAGGTGCTTGATTCATTAATGCAACTAAAATGCATCGAAAAAGAAATCTAAAGTTTAGCTTTGATGCTTCTCCGTTTTTCCGGTTCTGAATACATCAACATATTAGGGTAGTTTACAAAGACCTTCAAAACGATTCAATCTCAGATTCAAAGATGACTCTTTGTTTGATGGCGAATATTCAGTGTTTGACTTGACAGGTATATACGTTGTGATCATACAATACAATTGGTATGCCTGCCTCAATGAGAAGACTCTGAATATATGCTATAGAACCTCATGTTTTGAAAATAGCACTTTTTTGAAAGAGAACTAGGTTTTGCAGAGAGAATTTCTCCCTCAAAATATATTGATTTTCGATTTTGTTGACATTCCAACCAGTAGACAGCAGAGCAGATCGACTTTTTGAGCACTGTTAACTGTGTTGAAGGTAGCTTGCCTGTTCCTTGGATTAATAGCGTTGGATGTCTTGTCATTTGCTATGCCCTCTTTACGCATTTCCTGTACTTTGCATCTACCTCCTGCCTCATAGACATTAGCACCTAAGCAATACTGTGATGTTTATAATGATGACTGTCTGTCTGGTGCTTAGTTCAAACTTACAAGGGAGCACTTTGAGGTTTCTAGCTATATTATCCATTACCAAAGTTAGCATGGTATAAGCTAACAAACAGGAAATGTTCACTCGAACACTTTAATTAGAATACAAGCTACACGCAAAGAGAATAAGCTAAACCTAAATAAACTTACAATAAACTTATGTTTTTCTTGAGTTTGAAAGTCTTCTTTATTTTTCAAGCTAATTTCATTTGCACGCTGCTTCTTGTTAACTGGTCGATTGGTGATGATAATCATGATATTACCTAGGAAAGATCGTTCCACGTAGTTTTCCTAAATCTATAATGATATTTGCAATTGCTATAAATATTTATTTACTTTCTTGATGCAATGTTCATATTGTAAATGTTTAGTTAACATAGCAACCCGAAACATACGTTTGGAATGCCCATTTGTTCATATTTCGCTGATTGAAGGTTATGAGGTTTAAACCTATCTCTTTGCATGCAAGGCATTTTTGAATATAAGGGTATTATGAATATAAGGAAATTTTATTATTTTGTTACAGGTTTTGAATATTATAGTGTTTGTATGATATATGTGTCATATTTTATTTCACAAAATCAAGTAGCTATAGTTCGTATCACGTGACCAAGTATCTGCTTCATATTCAACTATATCCCACCCAGTTAGGTCACTTGTATGTGGTTTTGTTCGTGACTTTGTCAAAGGATGATCTATCTTTACGGCCTGTTGTTAAGTGTGTCGAGTGTTTCAACTCATCACCATCATTATCATTATCTGTCTCTTCTCTAATTACGCCCTTTGCGGGGCCTGGGCTGACCCTGGGGTCAGTGATCCCCTTCAAATTGCTTAGAAGAGGTTACTGAGTCAGCTACACTCAATCCATGCTATTACCTTAGCAATTACTTATCTGAAGTGTAGCTTGAAGCTGCTGAGCCTGGGCCTCTCTGAATGGGTCCGGTTGGACAGTTTGCCACAGGTCATCAACATCTACGCCAATTTTGATGAATCCTTGCGCACACCCATTTGTTTTGGTTCGTAGGTACACGTAGGCGGAAAATTGCATATTTTATAACCCGGTATTTCATCAGCGATCATTGCGACATGCGCAATCCAGTTTTCAAGTGTATGCTTCGATTATTTCTTTCGGAACCTTTTCGTTGGTAAAGAGTAGTGCATTTCACGGTTTTTCTTGAATGGGTAGCGAAACCTTTTGTGAGCTTTTTTCTAGCGTGTAGGTGTAGACGAAAGATATGTTGCATGGTATCTTAGAGCCCGTTTTGTTTGTTAGCATCGCACACCAAGCCTGCTCGTAGTTAGTAGCAGATGCCTTATTGGATTGCTCCATACGGAGAAAACAATAGAGACAAATTTCGCTCACGTCCATACTGTGAGTACGATATTTCATTTAGAACGTATGAGATCTTCATTGCAGCTTGATCGTCGGCAATTCTAATGTCACTTGGTTTGTTACAAAGTTGGAGAAAAGATCGCGCACGTTGATTTCAGTGAGAATTTCTCAAAACTCGGTTATGTTTTAAAGGTTGTTCAATCAACAATTTATGGTTGCCACTATAGTTGTAACAGCGACTGTTTTTTTATGCCGTGTCATCAGTAATCATATTAGATGCTATGTTTGTTATTAGCCATCTGATTTTGCTACGAGCAAGCGATATATCTTCAACAAGAGTCCTTCAACTTAAAATACCTGTTATGGGACGCGTACGTCGCCGAATCTCATTGAAGATGTTCTCATTTGCCTAACTGTTCAATATTACTTGTTTGTTGCTTGAATTCTCAACGATTCATCTACTAGAGAGAAGGGAATGGACATGTTTCTTGCAGCGTAATGTTTCCAAGAAATGAGGATGAATGACTGCTAGATGGCGTTTCACTCACGAGTCTTCTATCGCAGGTCGCCAAGCCCTTCTTGAGCTATTTTTCTACCAGCGGGAGCACATTGGCGCCAATGAATTAAGCAACGCTTTGGAAAATTGTAAAAGTTTACTTATTAGTCGCTAGAAGTTCTCTACGTCTGAGATTACACAGTTAATCTTGATAATGCAAATCGTATAATTGTTCATGGTGCAAAATGCAACAAATTGCTTTCATAAGCTGATTAGATTAGGCGTCGTAGTTACACGTGTTAAGCTTTTAGCTCTTCCTATTTGCTCATTATATCGTAAAACTAGTAACTGAAAAGGCACTATAAAACGGATCGGGATTCAGAGCATCTACCGATCGCTGACCACCATTGGTTATACGTTTCCAAAGCATCTTGAATATGATGCCTGGTCATAGAATATGAAGCCCTGAGAAAGTTTCGTACTTGGCACACTTTTGGAGTCAGCTGTGGAGCATCGATGAAACAACTTAGAGGTATGGAATATTATTTGGTTGTATTTTGCTCTGCATAAGATGTTCAATTAAATCATAATCAGTTCGAGCATTTTTCAAGTCCTTGACTTTGAACTGTGCCAATCCTATGTAATTTAATCTTCCTGTACCAAACGGTATAAAGTGAACTTTGCCTCTTCCTGACTACACATTGTTAATACATATAATGTGAGCTTGGATTTGGACTATCCGTTTGGGATGAGACATCAATTGGGAAGCGCAGCTGAATAATGAAATTGATGATCAGGTCGGTGACAAAAGGAATTTAAATACCAATCCAGAAGATTTAGCACAGGCAGCAGCTCATGTTTTTCGTTATATATGACAAATAATTTAAAGAAATATAGCTGCAAAATTCAGCATCAAAAGCTAAGAATAGCTGCATAGAACTGATTAGGAAAGTAATAGTGTAGCTTGTAGAATTAAATTAGGAACTTTTGTAGAGCAATTTTTAAATAGATGTCTATAGTAGCCTGTGTGATCATTGAACATGAAAGTAACTAGGTAAATAGTAAGTCGAAAAAGTTTTGATAATCATTGGCCTATAAAAGCTAAGCTGTATAGTTTTGTTGTAGTTGTACTTTAGTTAAGTTTCTAGAACGTATGAGAAAATATTGAACTCTGTGATTAGAATGTTAAGCAAATAAAAACTGAGAGCTTTATCTTATTACAGCCGACATTTTTATTCTCATCGACTGGACTGTAATACATTTTTATTTGTTGGAGTACATAGTTGGCCAATGCAAACTGTACAATGAATTCATTTGTAGCCATTGAGTGAAAAAGAGCTTCTTTATCTTACTCTAAGTCGAATTTCTGCAGTGATCTCTACTGTTTTGTTGGCAAGGAGACGAACTTTCAATTGCTTATAGTCATTGGTCAAGTCGAGCACAATTTCAACTGTTTCTAATATAAATAAATTATATAGTACTGAGTGTTCTATTTATTTTGAGTTATCAGCAGAGATTTTGGCATCCATCAGTTCATTAGAAAGGTGGTTCTTTCAATATTTAAATTCATTTTCACCTTGAAAAGTTCTTGCTTCAGCTTTTTTGCCTCAGTCTATATCTCATTAGTAACAGAGCCCAGCTCGAATGTATTTTGGCTATATCTTTCCTTACAGGACACCCGTAGAATACTTGAAAGAGATTTTAATAGCAGCTGATTCTCATTGTGGGAAAATTGCCGTACTTCTGAAAGAAACCACTCAAAATATACGAAAGGTAGAGCCTTGTACGATAAAGGTGCACCGCCTGTTAGAGCTTGGCAAGCTGAAATAGAAGTTGGCAGAGTTCGCAGAAGAAGTAAACAGCGTGAACGCATAATTGGAAATGTATGCGGCTTTGGCGACGAACATGAGGCGAATACAGAGTTGGAACTCATTCAGGAGTAGTATGCTTTAGTATGCAACATAATTTTGCTGTGTAGATTAATTCATGGTACAGTTAGTTGAGGTAGCAAAGAAGCGGCAACAAAGAGGCGACTCAGGCAGAAGGTGTGAGAAATTCGGAGTAGGCAAGCTTACTACTCATTAACATACCATTATGCCAATCGCTGATACACTACAAGGGAAAATTGGCCTAACAATATATGCAGTATTTTTAGCGCTTGCTAACATAATTGTCATATTGACATATGCAGTGAACCAACGTCTGCGGACTCTAGCTAACCGATTTGTAATTGGGCTTGCGATTAGTGATCTATTAGTTAGCCTATTTTTTGTCCCCTTCAAAGCCTGGTTGCCCGCTCATGAGAGCATTGGCGCAATGACAGCCTTCTTTTTGTTGGCCTCGCTTTTCAACATTTGTGGTTGCACTTATGATCGGTATATTGCAATCAAGAACCCATTGCACTATCCTGCTATAATGACGAAGGCGAGGTTCTTTCAAGTGATGGTGGTTGTTTGGCTGGCTCCTCTCGTTATCGCAATCATCCCGCAGGTCTGGGTGCAAAACGCCGAGGCTTTGAAACTCTCTAAATTTGATCTGTATACTTACGAGCGATACTTCGTGGCTTTCATGATAGTCTTGGTACTAGTGATCTGTTTTGTCTTAATCGCCATATACGTATACATCTTCGTAGTCGCCAAGAGGCATTATGAAGCGATGAAAAAGTCAGAGCCGCCTACACTCCACGATGCAAGCGATGATCGCAAAGCAAGAAAAAGAAGAAGTCAGTCCGTCAAGAATTTCTTCGTTGCTATTAAATCGACAATGCTCTTCGCAACAATTGGTGCCGGTTTTGTGCTATGTTGGCTCCCATTGATCATACTGAATATCACCTTTGCATTCGACCGTATCCATTTACTCCCACCGGAGTTCATAGACATCGCCGAGATACTTATGTACTTTAACAGTTTCTTGAATCCAGTTGCGTACGCTTTCTTTCAAAAAGAGTTCAGAAGGAGCATTCTAAGACTTTGTGTGAAATCCAGAATCGTTTCTACATCAGAAACAATTACACAGCACAGGACAGACTACGAAACAAATCATAGTTACCAGAGGCGGACCCAGACATTGGCGACATTCGCACAGGAGAAGGTCAGATTTTCTAGTTGAACATAATTGTCTGTTTTTGCGTGCAAGTGGCTTTCACAATATTTGAGAGAGTAATCCTATCATAACGTGAAAATCAACTGCTGGTATCTTTGATATCTGAAAATATCATGGACTGAATTGTCACAAATGAGTAGGGAGTGCTATTAGAGAACAAGGCCAGTCTTTTCTGATTTTATTCGAGTATAATAAACTGAGCGTGATTACACGGACGTGACATCGATTTTGCAAGATGTGCGAGTGTCAAGATATGTCCTGGAATCGCTCCTGAATGTAGTAAATAGGATTTATCCATGATGACATTTTATGACAATTACGAGCAAAGACAACATTTGACTTCAGAGTGGAAAAGGAAGACCTGGGGGAGTGCCTCGCCTAGGACATTCATTGTGTCATCGGCTAACCTGGATTTCTAAGCTGTCATCACACAGTAGCTTGGATCAAGATCAAAAATGTTAGTAACTCCAAGCTCCAGAAGATAGTATGTCTGTCTATAGGTCTAGATTGTAGCATTCCCGACAAAGATGTTCTGAGTTAAATATTGAACTTACATTGCCATTATTTCACGTAGATTAGTAATGTACATATAAGTAAAACATGCCTAGTATTATATAATCATGTGTAAAAAGGAATAATCCTATGTTATCTGAATTCATTAACATAAGTGTAAATCTTTAGTATATTATAAGTTGTCTTTGTTTTCTTTTGTCAATTAGGATTGTAGCTTATCAGAGCGAAAGTTAATGATGATATTTCATATTGTTTATCATGTATGATACATAGATGAATCTAGATAAAGCTTGACCCGATGGCTCTGTGGGAAAAGCACTCGATGTACAATGTCTAGGGTCGCGAGTTCGAATCCCACACGGGTCAGTTGGTTTCTCTCACTTTCACTTTAATAAATTGACCTTTTGTCCATGAGAGACCTTTTATGAGAGACCTTTAAGGATCATTCTACTACGTACTATGAAAAACAGCTGCATAGCGGGCCGCTCTGTGGGGCACAATGGGAATAGCTCTCGGCAAACAACAGAATCATGGCAAATTTCAGAAACTTGTCCAAAGTCCTCGTATTTTGAAATATGTTACCTGCTTCTATGAAAGACATTCTTTTATGAGAAACCTTTAAGCATCGTTCTACTAATCTCAGCAGATGTAACATGCTGAAAAATCTTCAGCAAATAGGGCTACCTAAGGACTGCTTTTAATGCCAGTCGATTCTCAGCATGCCAGAACTTTGTGAATAACCTCAGCCCTTCCAACTCATGTTCAAGACAGTCGTGAAATTCTATGACATATTATCCGAAAATGGTGAAATTGTCAATCCAGTGAAGTAATGATAGTGATTGTTTTAAATGCCTGATTTCATTCTATAGAGATGCTGATTTTACAATGATTCACCTCGCTAATTATAAGCAATGTATTATAAGGTTTGTTGGTTTTAAGATTTTAGCAAAAGCAGTATAAGTGAAAATAAGAATAAGAAGGTACACTCATTCAAAAAGGCTACGTATATACAGTTCTCTAATTCTGACTTAACCATTTCTTAACTGGATAAAGAAGCTTCACCAGATAAAATATTCCTGCATTATGGCTTGTCTTTTGCAGAGAAAAGTGCATGAAATGAAATATAGATTATAGTAAAGATGCAAAAGGTATAATGAGAAATTAAAAGTATAAAGAAAGTATAAAGAAAGAATAATATCAACATGCTATAATGTTATGAATAAATCCTGCTTATAATTGTAATAGCAACGGATAGGTTTTCAGCCATATGTCCCCTGCATCCATGCCAAAGATTGAATTCATATACTTTATTTGTGTGTAATCTTTTTGTATCGAGCAGAATTCGCTGCAACACCTAGTTTTGAAGTTAATATCAGTCCAACAAACTGTCGATAAATTGAATTTTGGAGCGCCTCAATCTTCTACACTGCCTTGGTATTTGCTTCTAGATTGTACTGAAAAGAATGCACTCAAATAGATTTCACTGTTGAAGAGACTAAACACTGTTTCAGGTTTACATGGCAAGAAAGAGCAAACCATATGCGTACTGTTTGGACAGAGTAAGGCAAACTATCGTTGAATGATAACACCGATTTTTTTAAATCTGCCGAAGATTTTTTGGGTCTGTTTGTAGAACGGGATCTAAATTTTTCATCATAGATAAGTTGTCACCGACTGTTTCTAAGGAAACCTTCAGCTATGTTTGACAAGTGTGGGAAGTAAATATTGACACCAAAGAGAAGCTCAGCAAATTGCTGGCCTCTCGACAAGGAGGAAATTGGATTTACAGTAGCTATAAATCTTGTTTGTTGCTTCTGCGTGCCAGATATCTGCTTTCTAGAAGCAATATTTTTGTTACTGACTTGATAAGAGACACGTTTTATATAAGAAAGTGGTTGTTATGAAAACAGTACGGTGCTTGGCTTGCCATAAATGTAAGAAAGTTTAGTATTGGATGTTTGAGAGACAAGAAAACCGATGAATTGATTTGAAGCTACAATTTTCACGCATGCCCACAATCTGTTTTGTTTAATTGTATAGATTTTCTGTTATAACCAATATATTTCTGTGTTGTGTTTTGTGCAGTGCCTGTCTGTCTCTGTAGCATTGCAATGTTGCACAAACTTGACTATTCTTGCTAGGAAAGTCTTCAGAAGTTTTAGAATCATGGAAAACCTAAGAAAGTTTATGTTCTAGGAGAAAAAACCCTCATAGAAAAGACGTGTATGTGTAAAATTACATGGGTTTAGGTTCATTCTCATCTGAACAATATTTGAAAGAACTGGGTGAGGTAGGGCAATGTGGCGCATTTTGGGGATTATTTTGATGAAAATCAACAGTTGACCGAGCTTATCACACTGACCGAAATTGCCTCGACCTACCCTACAAAACTAATGCGTTTCTACAATTTGTGAGCTAAGTGAAATTCCCCAGAGTGAGCCGCACCTACTAAAATGAATGCCTATGCTGTTTGATCGCGATTGAATTTTTCCACGAAAAACACTATTTTATGATCTTCAATACTGGAACTTCCTCAGTATTTTAGCCCTGGTCAAATGTCGAAAATTTCACCCAACATTTCAGCGAACATTTGATGTTATGTTCAATGATGTTCAATGCATGGGGCGATCAAACGATCCACCATTCACTGAACATATGGAAACAATAGAAGTTTTGGATGGAAAGTTGACTTGTTTTTGATCTCGAGCAAATTCCACCCAATATCGCTGAACATGATGTTGAGTGACTGGACATAGTGGTCAAGTGATCCAACATTTAACTCAACATGCATTTTCAGTGAATGTTGGTTGAAATATTTGGTCGTTTGGCCAGGACTTTATGCACTTTGCCCTCCTTCCATTTGAGTGCTTTTGTCACTCGCGACCTCTAAACTTTAAGTATTCAGGTTTCCTAACTCATTGTCTTTGTAATACGAATGCTTATGGAAGCAATGATGTGGTGTGTGTGTGTGTGTGTGTGTGTGTGTGTGTGTGTGTGTGTGTGTGTGTGTGTGTGTGTGTGTGTGTGTGTGTGTGTGTGTATGTGTGTGTGTGCGTGTGTGTGTTTGTGTGCTTCGATTAACAGCTGCCTTATGACATGAGAAGTGAGATGGCATTAATTTCTCAAAGGTAGGACTTTGGCTGGTAAGAAACAGTAAAGCATTTTGAGAAACTTAAGGCTAACAAATTCAATGCTATAACAGCCAAATTTACAATCAATGTATTGTTTCATAACACTTTGCCCATAGATGACCACCAAGTATAATGTAGCAAGAGAAAGGCCCGAATTTAATGAAAGAGAAAGGTCCCGCTGTAATGAACGAGAGTACCTCTAAGTAAATATTTTAATTTCATATTGTGATAGTATTGTAAAGAGGTGACTGAAAGAACGCACAGTGAGTTTGGTTGCTTCTTGTTTTCGGCAATTTTTGTGAAAGTCCTATAGCAATTAAACTATTTGCTTATTATATAGAAGTTTTATGTTAGAATGCAATTTTCATTGCTTTACAAGGTTTATTGCGATCATTCAATCTTTAAAATGTAGATTAATTGCAATTTACCTAAAATAAAGGACAATTGATATATTGTTGCATCACCTGATTCTTTGGTTAAACCATTTTGCCTATTCAAATGCCAGGTTAGCCGATGACACAATGAATGTCCTAGTCCCCAGATCTTCCTTTTCCACTCTGAAGTCAAAAGTTGTCTTTGCTCGTAATTCCCATAAAATGTCGTCATGGACAAATCCTGTTTACTATAATCAGAAGCGACCCAGGACCAAAACTTGACACTCGCACATCTTGCAGGATCGATGTCACGTCCGTGTAACCACGCCCAGTTTATTAACCCAAATAAAATCTGAACAGACTGGCCTTGTTCTCTAATAGGACTCCCTACTCATTTGTGACAATTCAGTCCATGATATTTTCCGATATCCAAGGTACCAGCAGTTGAATTTCACGTTATGATAGGATTACTCTCTCAAATATTGTGAAGGCCACTTGCACGCAAAAACAGACAATTATATTGAACTAGAAAATCTGACCTTCTCTTGTGCGAATGTCGCCAATGTCTGGGTCCGCCTCTGGTAACTATGATTTGTTTCGTAGTCTGTCCTGTGCTGTGTAATAGTTCCTGATGCTACCAGGATGTTGAATAGGAAGCTTATTGCAATTAGTCAGAACTATAGCGAAAACTTAAGTGCTTTTATCACAAGTCCAGAAGTATTTTGCAATCGGTATGTATCGAAATATGATCGAGTATTTGGGTGGTTAGAGCGCTTATGGTCCATCCACCAGAAATTAGGAGGATGTTTGTAACATTCGGCGAGATTTCGGTGCCGAGGAAGGGAGCTGGCAACCCTTCTCCATGAAAATTATGGCCCATGGTGTGTCCTCTCTTGGAGGCCCCGCAATTTGGGGATTGTACATGGGACTTGGTTTTAGGTTAGATGATATGATAAGATATGATATAACCATGCTGTGATATGATATGATTGATCAGATATGTGATGTGATATGGTATGATATGATATGATATGATATGATATGATATGATATGGTATGGTATGATTTGATTTTATATGATATGAAATATGATAGGATATGATTGATATGATATTATTCGATATGTGATGTGATGTTACCAGCCAACCTCTACTGCAAATTAATTCTAAGTGACATATAAGACTGTATTACACGATGGAAAAACCTAGCTACAATTTTTGCTAGTGCATATTATCATCTGTAGGAATTCTAACTTGAAATTTCGTGACATTTTGAATTTGGTACAATACGTGATCCTAACTGTTGACTACTTTGATGCAAAATTTCTCGGGTATAGTCCAAGCACCATAATCCTAACATAATCGGCATTTTCGAAAGATTCCAATCTACCTTTATGCTATTGTATTCAATCCTTTCCTATATTTCATATACCTAGATGAAATTGTCTCACCAGCATTTTATCATACGACAAGATTTTCTTGCTTGTGTGAAAAGCCACAGTTCTTTCAGTCTCTTTGCTTTCAGGCTTCACATTGAATCCTTCTTATTATGTAGGTAATATTTGTAGTCATATAGATAGATAAGATTTCTCGCAATGATACTGGAGTAGTAAGCATTCAAAAATGTATCCAACATTGGTACATGGTGTAACAACATCCAGAGATGAACTTTTGGAGAAGTCCCCTGTTAAGTTTTCAAGAGTTAGATTTAGTTGTTCTTATTTCAGTGTATATATTTCGTTTTGCTCTGCTCTTTCAGGACTAGATAAAGTTTTGATAATGTCAAATCTTACACTTATAATGCCAGATCTCCATGCTCAGCTGTTATATATGGATATATTATTTTGTACATTCCAGCTTTTGTTATTCGGTTTTTATCACGAATAGTATTTTTTACATCCTTGTTGACAATAAACTGACATTAGCAGCGATGATATTGTCTGACAAATAGCCTGTTTTAGAATTTTTGCAATTATTATCATCCCACCTTACTTTATAGGAAGGATTCCGACTTTCGCAGCCGATATTCATTGGGTTCATCACAAGATATTTCGCTCCCAATAGTGTAGTTGGTGAAACAGATGCATACCTCTACGGACTTGGTTTGGCATTGTGTGCAATTTCAACAAGTCTTAACATGACCCCGTTGAACTTCTTGAGGCAACGAATAGGGATGAGGCTGAGAATTTCAACTTCTGCGTTGGTTTACAAAAAGGTCTGTTGCGTTTTGTTTGCGTCAAACATCTGCAGTGTGAAATTTTCGCAGGACCTGTTGAATACTAAAGTCTGCAGTGGCTATTTTCCCACCATATTGGCGCCGTTTTGCTTCTGCATATGTTTTCGTATATTCACCAATCCAGAACTGATGCATGCTATCATCTGGCAAAATAGGGTAATGCCATGGTTCATAAGTCACAGACTCTTGGATATTAGTAAAAGCTAGGTGATTTCATATCTGTTTGTGCTATGAACGGTGTAGAATATTGTGTTTATGTGTTGTACTCACATTGAACTAAAAAGTATTCAAGTATTGGATAATCGATAGTCTATTTATATAGTTATTTATCTATATATACCAAAATCTATCACTCAATAGCCTGTACACATAATTAGTTTTTAAAAGTTCAAACAGACATTTATACTAAGAACAGCTGTTTGACATTCAGCTTCATCGGAAAATTCTTTGTTATGTAAATAGGTCATAAATATATATATATATATATATATATATATATATATATATATATATATATATATATATATATATATATATATATATATATATATATATATATATATATATATATATATATATATATATATATATATTTATATATATATATATATATATATTTGTATATAAATATATATAAAGAACCGAAGAGTAAGATTAACCACTCTGCTAGAAAAAGTCCTCGATTTCGAGGGGGAGACCTGTACTTTGCTTAGTCGTCGGAACACGACGGTGTAGGTTGCTACTTAAAGCTTCACGCTTGATACGATCTTCAGGCAATCTTCAGGTAATCCTCAGTCAATCTTCAGGCAACTAAAAGCTACTATTAGTTATTATATAAGTAGCATATAGTTTATTTCATGCCTGCAAAAACAATACAGTTGTTATGAGCCAATTAACACGTAATAAAATTCTATTAAAAATCTAAAAGAAGCTTATGTTTCATAACATAAGATCTATTTTTTAATTATCTTCCTATCATTATAGGCATAAAAACGCATGAGTTGCAGTTGCAAATAGCTAAACTTGGATGATAGAGATATCTAAGAGTAGGCTTTTTTGTAGTTTTGTTGCGTTTTCTTCTGTTGGCCATCTCGTGAACTAGTGTACCAACAGTAAGTTAGAACTTCTGTTGAAACATCAATTCGTTAGGCACTGCTTCTTGCAAACACTTATAATTATCTATTAGTTGTAAGTTGTTTTATTCTTCTTGATATAAATTTATTTGGCAATTTTAAACCATTACATTTACTAAATTTCTTCCAATCCTGATGAAAAATAATTTGCGAATTTTTTCTTAGGTATTACGTCTAAGTAACAAAGCTCTTTCCCAAACAACAACTGGTCACATCGTCAACCTCGTTTCAGTAGACGCTCAAAAGCTTGATTTTGTGAGTAGCTTAGTTTCTGTTCCTAACTAAAACCACTTGGAGGTGTACTGTACCAGTCATATTGTGGCTTTTATATACAGAATATGATGAAGTTTGATAGCTGCTAAACAGGCTATTTTTCGCTAATGAATTAATGTAGCCAATCATTAACCAGAGTGAGCTTAGGCCATTTTATGTTTCTGTGCTGCTTATCTCTGCTAGAATCCATTGTTTATTGCTGAACTACTCCTCAGTGTTTGAAACTCTGATTCTGCCGGAAGGAATCTTTGTGAAGCCTCCCGAAGACAACTTTCCGGCAGATTTCACACCGCAGATTTACAGAAGAACTGCATTGTATTTTCTTCATGAAAACCCCTGTTCTCTCTGTCTACGACACCGGGTCATTCTACAAAGTGTTTACTTTTATATGGATAGAGCACTGTCTGGTCTCCGACAGTGTCCATCGCTAGTAATATTTAGACTTTTTTCCCTCCATGTTATTCCATTCCAGCCTCCGGTTTTTGATACTTTAGAGTCCAGTATCCACCCAGAACATCGTCGTCACGAAAAATTTGAAAATATATTTATCATTGTGTTAGTCGATAGACATCCAGACTCCCTTCGAACCCAATCTATTTGCTATCTATTCCTTGCAAATTTTCCAATGCCCACTAACTATTACCACAATGGGATACCACACTGTATATCGAATAATGCATCCATAGTTTTTGTCAGATGTGATACCATCGGTTGAAATTTTATCAACCTGCTTTTTTATTCCAGGCTGCAATGTTTCTGCATTACTTATGGCTTAGTCCGATAATCATGATCATCACTGCATATCTATTGTGGCGCGAAATTGGAGTGTCAAGCCTTGCTGGCGTTGCACTGTTATTGGTGATGGCACCATTACAAATGGGAATGGGAAGACTTCTAATGAAATTTAGGTATACTAATAACAGTAATACATAGTGAATAAAAGTATAATCTTTTCATATTTAATTTTTGGTCTTTTGTGTGTTCATAGAAATTACTGACATGCAACAAACATGCATCTTACAAGATAACAACTTCGGGAGCTCGGCAATACATAGCAACCCTGTAGAAAATTGCAATTAACTCACATTGGATCAATAAGCAATCAATGTGCATATCCTGCATTCTCTGGGCGCTCATGTAATTTTTGTATTTAGATAGTGGTCTTTGTATTCAGCTTCATTTCTTAAGTACGAAAATTCAACATGTGCAAATATTGCTGCAAAAAATTTGTTGTTTGCTGAGTTAGAATCCTACCTACAGGTTGCAAAACGATTTTTTCCCATGCAGTGGATATAACATAATAAGTAGTAACAATAATAATTGTATAATGATAATGAGCAATGTAATGATACTTTTAAACCTCATTTGCTTGCCCGTTTCATCACTTTCTGTGCTGAACCGAACCTCGTAGCCTGTTTGCCGTAGGCATTATATTTTTCTCCCACTAAAACGCAGTATCACTTGAGGAATTTTTAATTTCCTGACAGTGATACCAAACAGAAAGCCATGAAAATATGTAAAATGTTTTTCAGTGAAACTTCTTGACAAGTAGAGTTTCCTCTTTATCACTTACATATCTATTTTTTGTCCAGGCGTGCAATCGTGAAATACACAGACCTACGGGTAAAAGTTATGAATGAAGTTATAACTGGCATGCGTGTTTTGAAGTTGTACACATGGGAAGAATCATTTACTAAACTGGTCGACAAACTACGAAGGTAAATTATAGCTCACTGTGTTAATTAATTCTTATATTTTGACCGGAAGGTTTGTAGCTGTCAGTTTTCCCAGAGCAATTTAGGACTGCAAGAAGAACAAGGACTATTACGATGCACAGGAAGATTGCAATATTCATCGCTACTATACAGCACAAAGAAACCAGTCTTTTTAACAAAGAATCGCCCTTTGACAAGACTGTATATGGAAAGAGTTCAGAAACTAGTGGTTTTCCTTCTACTTTAAATAGCTGTTACAAAGCTGTAATTATCCTTGAAAGAAAAGACTGTTCAAGGTTGTAATCTTAAATAAAATACAGATTACCAAGTGTCATAAAGCTTTTATGGTGTAATCTGCAAGGTAAGAATCCTTTAAAAGTAACAGAAGACTAGAATGAAATAGTGGAGAAGGGGAGACTTGAGAAAGGAAACATGCAAAATCATACATGTTGAGCCTCGGTGTTCGAACGACTCTGAAGTCGAACAAATCGGAATTCGACCGATAAATTCGTTGCAGCAGATTATCGGAGTTCGAACAGTCCGAGTTGATCGGACTTGGAGTCACTTACTCAGTCCACTTAAAAGAACTCAGTAGTGTAGTAACTCATCATATATACATATATATATATATATATATATATATATATATATATATATATATATATATATATATATATATATATATATATATATATATATATATATATATATATATATATATATATATATATATATATATACAAACTAAACCTAAGCCGCATCCACAACGTATATAAATTACATAAATAGAATAACCCACAAATATACTATTCTTTAAGTAAACGTTTCGATCAGAATCTTCATCAGTACTCTGATTGCTTTTTTGACGTGCCATGGATGACAAGAGCTCCTCTGCAAATACTGGTGTGTATCAGTAGATTTGCAGTAGAGATCTGTCTCCAAGGCCCGTCCCTTTCTACTTACTAAAACATCCAAATAACTGACACTATCCCTTGATTTCTCTGTTGTAAACTTTATTGTATGATGATAACTATTAATTAGTGTACTGATGAAGATTCTGATCGAAACGTTTACTTAAAGAATAGTATATTTGTGGGTTATTCTATATATATATATATATATATATATATATATATATATATATATATATATATATATATATATATATATATATATATATATATATATATATATTTTATATATATATATATATATATATATATATATATATATATATATATATATATATATATATATATATATATATATATATATATATTTATATACGTATATGTATATGTATATGTGTATGTATATGTATATGTATATGTATATGTATATGTATATGTATATGTATATGTATATGTATATGTATATGTATATGTATATGTATATGTATATGTATATGTATATGTATATGTATATGTTTGTGTATCACTTTAGCACGAAATATCGGGAACATTTTGTAAGCGTACTAAAAACGTTTTCCGTTCGACATTCGACAGAGCATGAAACGTTGGATAACGACCGAAATGTGAGCCAAAATATATAGCCTGATGCAGATACACGTGATATGATGAATAATACATAAAATCATATCACGTGATATGATGAATAATGCATAGTACGAGAAGAAACTTTCAGTATGCCTGCAAAATGTTCGGGCTTTTTTGTGCTGTAGTGAAGTTGATGCGTCCATACATACAAACATACAAGTTAGTGTTGCTCTTCAACCCTAGCTAAAAGGATATTGTTCCCTATGCTTACAATCATATGAAAGGAATACGAAATGAATCCTATGCTTTTCCCCTTTTTTCCCTCCCCTTCTCCCTTACCTGACCATGAGAGCGTACGCACCATTCGGATGCTCCATTTGTGTAATGGCCACGAGGGTAGATAATTATCAACTTTCTCCCCGTGGTATCTTTCTTGTATTGTAATTGTTATTAATTATGAGCATAGATAAGAAAAGGAATAGCAAAAACTGGGATTGAGAGAGAATGAGTGATTTGTAAAAGATTTGAAATATAAATTACTTGATTAGTCGATCGTTAGCTTGCTTATAAAACTATACTTTAAATAAAGAGTGATAAATAGTCCTATTATATATTGAAGACTTTTGGTCGGCATCACATCACGATAGTACCCAGGGTTCACATACACATATCAGTATGGTAACTGTATCAAGCCAGTAGATAATTGCGAACCATTTAAACTGAGATACAATTACACATAAAGGTTACTGATTTCTAGAAGAAAAACTGATTCAGCCATTTAAGCTCAATATTCTATTGTACTATGATAATAAACTTGGGCTGGGGTTTTCTCAACATTTACAAATGTACTTCTATGCTTAGTAGTCAACTGCGGAGATAATTTACTTAGCCTATACGTAGAGAGGACTTAGCATGTCATACTCTGATGTTTGGAATAAGATGGTGCACAAAGAATTCCTATTTTAACGGACAAATTTATGTTGCAAGGTATAGTAGAGCTGTTGGTTTGCTCCATGAAAAAGCTAGGCCTAGTTTAGCTGGGGATAAAGTATTTTGTTTTCAACGCCACGTCCCTGGAATGTATAAGAGACGAGTGTTTGTATAGGATTGGTCAGTACTCTTTAAGCCAGATGTAGAAACTGAAGAAGAGACAATATGCGTTTTTATTTTCTTTCATTGAGATAATCCATATATGCAGAAGTGTGCAGGAATAATTCAAACTAGGAAAGATGTAAGTAAATGAAGGGTTTACCGCAATGATTTAAGTCATCTTCCTAAATGAAGGATAATCCATTTTGCGTGTGGCATTGAGAAGAATGCAAGATAGAATTCATTGTACCTTGCGGCGATAGCAGATTAAACGCGAAGGATATGGAGTACCTGTTATGCATGGACCTTAGTGTGCTATAGTGGACTCTCTGTACAGTTAGTTTTAGATTATGCATCTTATCAGGCGTTAGAAATGGCTGAATCATATAACCGAACTTGTAGAAGGAATAAACATAAACATTTGTTTGATTGAATCAATGATTTCATGAATGAATTAATGAATCAATAAATGAAACTGCGCACTAGTCAACATTTTAATTCAAATACGAATATAAACCAAATGTTGATTGATTAATAAATTTCAAGGACAATGGATATACATTTACGTTAACAGTGGGTTTCTTGAGAATATCTGACGTTTGCTGCCCCTTCTTTATAGATTGTACAAGGTTTGTAATCTAGAACATTCAACTGAGACAAAATGAAGGTCATTCACTAAGTACGTATACATAAAGAAGGAGGGTGCAAGGGGGAGAGTGCATGCTTGTTTGCAAGGGGGAATGGGCGCGAAATTTTTGATAAATTATGCATGGTTACACGTTGTTTGCAAGAAACCTGGTTAAAAACCTATTAGTATAAATTTCTTGATTTTTGGTCACATTTTGGTTCTAAAAGTTTCTTTAAAGTTCCTTAATTCAATGCTAAACAATTGCAATGAAAATGAAAAGAAGCATGAATGTAGCATAACATCAGTATTATAACAAACAGAAAGCCTCATTGCGAGTTAAAATCTAAAGCAACATCATATTCACATTGATAATTTCTGTTGCTTTTATGTAATCTTCACTTTGGCCAACGAAAAGGATACGTTATTGGTTAAGCTTTGCCTGTTAAGGATGGAGCTTGGCAAAGCCTAGGGCCGCGATCGCGGGCGAGTTGGAGTCCTGCTCGGGTTGTGCATCTGTTGGCACTTTCACTTAACGAATCGGAATGAGTGCTATGCAATGAAGAATTAGCATACTCATCAGAAATTTAGCAAAGAATTGAGGGAAATTGTCGACTCATGAGTGAACAAATATTCAGTAATTGAGAACTTGAGAATTGGCGCCTTGGAAATTTACCTCAGATATTTTTTGGTAGGATTTTGGCTGATGATTCAGAAATATCCTCCTTCAACATGCTATTTGATATGGGTAGCAAAGTTGGTATAAGAACGATAGAGCAGGCTTTAATTCCTAATATTTAAACACAGGCGATAGCCGCCTATGGAATGAGACGAGAGATAATGTTCTATTCATGTTCGCATTTTTTTCAATAGATATACTCCATTTAGAAATTCATATGAATGCCTACTGGAATAATTTTCAGCGTGGTAGTGCATGTGTGAAAATACCTGTCTTTAAAATGTGTATTCAAATTTGACATAAAGCTTTTAGTAAACATTAGCAAAACATACATCCGTAGGCATTGGCAAACATATCTGTAACTGTTTGCTATGTTCACCTGCATTGTAGCTGATAGTAATAACTGAGATATTAAGCAAATACCGAAGGTAGAAAACGCAACTTTACGATCAATATTTTCTTTTGGACAAGCAGGACGACCAAGAAAGAAATCATTGTTGCTTCATAATGATGTTGACTATTTTTCATTTACTGATACATCTGGTGACAAGGGTGTGATAACTTTCGATCCTGGGAACATTGCTCCCTGAAATTTTCTTGGTTGGCAATGTTTACGTAATGTTTCACTGAAGTGTTGGAGCAGTTATGAAGCTGTAGTCCTTGATTTTCTTCACTAGAAGCTGTGTAGCATAACAGTTAATACGTAGATAGATAGAACGATAGATAAATAATGGACAGACGATAGATATGCAACAGATAAACAGGTGCAAATGGACGTTATGGAAGTCTACCGCATTAGACATTTTGCAGAAAGCTTTAAGCCAGATATCAGATTTCCAGGAAGAAAATATAGCTCCCACCTCTGTTCGGTCGTACACTTGTTCAAAACCCATGTTGCAAGATGGCAGCCCAGGCGACAAATTCGAGCTGCTGGGAATTGTGGTCTGGATCATTATCGTCATTATTATTATACGGCAGCAATTATTTCTTTTTTGTCTTCGCACTTGTCCTAGAGTATCCATTAGTTGTATGCAATTTCTGACAAATTCCCCACTTACTGATTTGCTTATCTTATGCCTATATTGCAGACAAGAGATCCGCGAGGTTCGAAAGTTGTCTTTTCTCCGAGCTGGTTTCATGTCCTTCTTCTTCAGTTCAGCATCTTTGGTTAGCTTTGTTACAATGATGACGTATGTGCTCGCTGGCAATCGTTTGACAGCGCAAAAAGTGTTCACTTGCGTCTCTTTATTTAATGGTTCGCGTCTGGTGATGACTTTGTTTTTCCCAATTGCTGTTACCCTTATGAATGAGGGTCGAGTATCACTGGAGCGAATGGAGGTTAGTTTTAGCTAAATATGACGCCTTCTGTCCTTTTTAAGAACCTTATTAAGGGACAATTAGACCCTAAAAGTTTCAACATTGTTGAGTCAGGAAGTTGGAATGTTTTAGTTGCTCACTTGTAATTAATGAACATCAACATTTCTTTAAAGAGATTTGGTTTAGTTTTTTTGCTCTGAGCTTAAGCCTCTGAGACTAGTAGAAATAGTGAAACTTATGCTATGGATTTATCCGTCCAATATGAGCTTGTTTCTGTTCTGCCTTTCTACTTAAATTACTCCCTGGGTTATTGTGGGATAATGACGTAGGTGGTGGTTAATAGTAATTGTTACATTGCTCTGATTTTTAAGAAACTTTTGAAGATGGATGAACTTGCAGCACCAGATATGGAAAAATCGAATCTACGTCCTAAATCGTTCACTTGTCAAGTTGCTGTAGATAAATTGCACGCATCTTGGAATGAGGTACACAGTTTTAAAATATATTTGAGTATTTTCCTTTTGTATGGTAGATATAACAATACGTAAAAGAACTGGAATCAGTGCAATATTCTGCAAAATTAGCAGTAACTGGTAAATGGAGAGGAACTTCTCGTAAAATGTTGTATCATGAATAAGGCTGGGAATGGCTGCAATCGAGAAGATATAGCAGAAGACACTTTATACTATACAAAGTAATTAATAACTTAATACCATATTACAGTTGTGAACTTATCCAAGGACAGAACCATTCTAATTATGATTTTCGTAGCCAACCTGTTATTGATTAGGTTAGGGCAAGAACTGAGAACTGAGAACTCACATGAATGTAGTAAACTAGAGCATGAGATACGAGAATTCCTTTCTGTTTTTGTGTTAAAGAACGAACTGCTCGCCCTTATTAGACTTCTTTTTAAACCTGTTCTCGGCATATATGATTCTCGCGGGCTCGCCTTATTAACTCAACTAAGGGTAGGTCTGAGCAAATTGAATTTCCGCAAATTCAGGCACAACTTCAAACGTTTGTCGCACTAGGCATGATTCAGCTTCATTTACTATCCCCATAACAGATTAAGCATACTGCAAAAGATTTGCAATGCTGACTATTAATTTTTGAGGTGCCCTCCCTCTCTGGTGGAGGAGTTGGGTAACGGGCGATTGATCACTGATCTGTGGTGAATGATCCATTCATTTACTTATTTATTTGTGTCTGTTTGTATTCTTATGCTCTGAGTAATGGCCACAGGGTTGCAACGTAATTCCATGCTACTTGTGGTATCGTTTTTGTAGCTGTCTGTTTTGTAAATATCTATCCAAATAAAAAGAAAATTTAAAGACAAGCTACTGTGCCCTAGGGGTCTTACAGCAAAAATTGCAATGGAATAGTTTTTGTTATAAGACCCCGAGGGAATATGCAATTGTCTTTTTATCTTTTGCACGATGTAATACGCTTAATCTGTAACTGAATTTGATTATGGAAGCAATCCAAACATATACTACAAACTCAAATCAAATGTCGTTTTTGTAAAATTTATTTCTAGTTCATACTTTCCTTTCAGAAAGCGAAGACTTTGGAAGACATAAGCTTTGTGGCTGGACAGGTATTTGATTATCATCTAATAGAAATAGCCAGCGTCTTGTGACAACAAATCGTCGCGGTTATTGACTTTTTATGGCAGCACAGCCACGTAGAGGACCCTACCCAAAAATTAATCAGTTTTGAATCTACTAAGCTAGGGGCCCTAAGTAATATCACATTGAACCCTTTGTGGCTAGCAGGGATGCTTGAAAAGAAGGGCAAGTGGACGAATTGCTCAAAGGGCATCAAGGATTTTTTTATTATACCACCTATATGATTTTCATGGCTATATGTCATATTTTTCTAGCATTGAAAGTATATTGCGAACTATTTGAGAGTATTTAATGTTCAAGTAGCCTAATCTACCGAAGCTTTTCAGTCATAATGAGTGACATTACTAAAATGGTCACGTCTCACTCCATCAGTCCCTGCCCCGTAGGCATCCTTGTTGACTGGTATATTCCATGTATTTAGCTTTCCCTGGAATGAAGTGCATACCCCAGTTTTGATTCGACCTCACAGATTTACAAGCATCATTTTCAGAGACGTCCAAACTAATCAACTGTTGTCATTAGAGCTATTTACATTTAAATACAAACTGAAACTATGTTGTTCTCCATGCAGTTCATACATTTTCCTTTTATAATCTTCTTTCAGGGGGATTTTGTTGCCATTGTTGGACCTGTCGGAAGTGGGAAGGTAAGATAATGTTGTTGCAAATGAATGTTCGATCTTATAATTGACCAAAGTCTAGAATTTCATATCACTGTCTAACTGGGATTTTGTAGGAGTTGAAGGGAAAATGTACAAAATTCCTTTAATTTCAAAATTTTAATTGAGAAAACTCGATTCATCTCAAGTTGGTAAACAAGTTGCATGAAATTATCAGCAGCAACTTTGTATTGAATTTGAAAAACCAAGACCATTCTCGAGTCCTGTATTTCATTCTAATTTTTCAGTCTTTCATTTTTCTCTTTACCCATAAAATTATCTGCTTCTTTCGCAGTCGTCACTTCTTATGGCACTACTTGGTGAGCTGTCCACTGAAAGTGGGACAGTCAACGTAACAGGAAAAATAGCTTATGTATCACAGGAAGCTTGGATCTTCAATGGCACCCTGAAAAATAACATAACATTTGGCCAAGAGCTCGATGAGAGGAAATACCAACGTGTGATTGAAATTTGTGCGTTGCAAAGGGCAAGTTTTTTCTATATAGTGTATTTTCATTTGCTTATACAGATATTTGCATGCCAATGCAAGCGTGCAACAAGGATTTTTTGAGGGCATGGTTCTGATCAACAGAAAAGGGCACGCTTTATTGCTTCTAAAGAGAACATATCTTGAAATCGTTTTTTGCAGATTTAGAAACGAAAGAATTCTACTGCAAGTGCCAGCATTTCGTTGCTTTCAAGTTTTACAAAGATTACAAGCATATCTACTTAACAAAAATAAAAGTCCAAGAAAAAGGGTAATTTTATCTTTTGAAGGAAAGTACAGGGGTCTAGACCCCAGGATCACCCCAAAGTTGCTCACCTACAATGTGACTTTCTGGATAGAGAAAATATGCATATGAATGCCTCAATACGACGATTGTTGCAGTAAAGGCATGCAAATATCTGTCCCATTCTCTTGCTACCATCAGGAAATACGAATAAGTTAGCAGCAGTGTTTCGCTTCTACCACTTCATAAATCTTCTTGTAGTTGATTTCCCAACTTCTGAGTAACCACGATGTCATTGTTTGTTCATTTTCATTAGGATATAGAAATGCTGCCTGAAGGGGATCAAACTCTGGTCGGAGAGAGAGGTGTTTCTTTAAGTGGCGGTCAGAAAGCAAGAGTAAATTTGGCAAGGTATTTGTCCGGGATCCTTCATATTGTTGTACTATCACAGCGTTGCGTACCTCTAAAAGCCCATCTCTTTTATGATTTCGAATGCAGACTTATTGTTTGTTCTTATTCCACACATGTAAGTTCACTAGTCGCATGACTTTGGGATATGGGCCGGGAAAATTGAATTCGCAGCTAAAATAAATGCGACTTCGAATCTCCTCCATTATTAGATTATCTTATATTAACTAACAGGTATGCAAACTCAGCTTCAAACCCTTCCTCTTCCCGTACATCTGTAAAAGTCCCTAAAGCACACAAGAACTCCATATCTATTCTATTATAAGCCTGAAGGGTCCTGCAAAACTAGTCTGTAAAATCTCTTTTGAAAATAACACAGAGTTCTATAGCCGTTATAGCCGTTATTGATCTGAACAATGGGAAACAATCATAGTTCCAAGCAGTGGTCAACTGGGTATTTCTACTCTAAGGTCGTAGATTACACAAATGCCATATACTTGTTCAAACTATGAGAACTTTGACTTTTTCTCGCTATTTGCATTGAAATTGTTATCTATTGAGCCACAATCTATTATTTGGTACTCTCAATATTGAGACGCCGGCAGGATTGTATGAGCAGATATTTATAAGTTGGTGTTGTTTGGTATTTGATATTAGATATTTGTAATCAGTGCTTTGCTGTGATTATATCCACAACCAACAGCCAGCAAACTTCTTGCCTTGCAGAGCGGTTTATTTTGATGCTGATATATATATTCTTGACGACCCATTAAGTGCCGTGGATGCTCATGTTGGGAGGCACTTATTCGACCAGTAAGCATTTGGAATTTTTTCAAGTTCATTAAACACTTCGTGATAAATGGTAGCATTATTACTGTTGTTGAGTAGCGTTTCGATGTTGTCCTAAAATATCTTATGATATATGGCTAAGTCTTCACGTATTATTGTATATGGCCTATGGCCTTTTCATATCTTATTGTGTATGACCAAGTATTTTGTTCAGCATCGTCCGTATATCGATACATCTAATTTGATGAAGTCAGAAATCCAGGCTATTTTATCTTTGACATCTTATATATTGATTCTTTATTGGCTACAAAATCAAGCATTTTATTCATGTCAAAGTTAATAAAAACTTACTGATCAGAACAGTCTTTTGTTGTTTGCCTTGTGGAACCAGTTGCTCCGTAGAAACTTCTATGGAAGACAGCATTCGTTCACCCATTTTGATTGACTCAATTGGAGCTTGGGAAAGTGTAATCAAATCCGAACTACTCCTTGGTGCTATGCTTTGTCTAGACATTTTGCTCCAAATAAGCTTGCTACTTTTGTGAACTGTCGTTGGGATTCTTCAATGTTTTTAAGTTAATGACCAGCTCATCAATGTTAGTGAAAGCTTTGCCTCATTTCCAAGCAACTGCACCAACTCTATATGGCTCAAGATGATCCTGTGTTGGGACGCGTTGCTGTAATGAAGCACTGAAGAAGCTTGCTAAAAGCTGCATGTGGAAATCTTCTTCTCAAACGATTATGCATCTTGACTGTAGTTAAATCGTTGCTAGTTACTTTTAGGACCGCTAACAGTTAAAGCAATTTTATTGGCAGATTGATGAGGACTGAAGTAACTCTGACTGTTAACCCAAGTTTAATCTACAAATGTTATTAATAACCTACAAACGTTCTTAGCAAGCAATTTGGCAATAACAGTTTGGGAAAATGGTACTCTTGAACAGTGATCCAGTTAACTTTATTCGTTTTTAATCCGTTCATTATGCTATTAGTCGTATTGGTTTGCTGTGTGTATCTCACCTAACAGTCTAACTAATAAATTTCAGCTGCATTAATGGCTATCTGACGAACAAAATACGAATATTAGTGACACATCAACTTCAGTATCTCTCTGATGCAGATCAAATCTTAGTATTATCAGAGGTTTGTTCAATAACATTTTCAATACTAACTGGACGGCTCTTCTTTGGATAAATTTTGGTGAATAACTTTGTCAACCATTTTCGAAAAATGCATTTGCTCAGAAAAGTGAATTAATGTTTAAAATTTGTAGTTATTTCTGAATATGAATTTGAACTTGAAGCATTATTCTCATAAAACTAATATCTTTTGCAAACTAATTTGAGAATTGTATTACTGATTTGATAAAGGACGCATGCTTAAATGAAATGATAGATAAGTTCGTTAAGAAATTGAATAAATGAATTGAAGGGCAACAATTCTTTTAGTGAGTTAGATACTGGCAGAAATTGCACATGAATTTTGGAAGAGATTAGAAGTCTTAAGGGAGCAAGTTTAACTTGAATTCCCCATGGAAAAGTACTTCTTGCGCAATCATAAGATTTTTCAGCTTCTGTTCTTCTACTAAATGATCAAAATGTGGCTTATTTTGCCATAGTATATTAATATAAGACAGATCTGAGAGATTGATTTAACTTAAATCTTCTTCGGCATCTTCCTCAGTGGTGTAGTGAGTATTGTCGATTTCTGTTTTGTCACTAGCTAGAATCAGCTGCCATTTTTAAATGTTATCGGGAAGGAGAGAAATAGAGTATGAATTATGAATTTTTGAGACACTATTTTCGAATAGTAGATAACAAAACCCCATAGAATAAGAATTTCAAGAAGGAATGTGTTATTTAATGTTAACAAAGGTTTAAAAACTAGGCAGAGTTTGTTAGAGAATTTATTTACAATCAGGCAGATTGAACTTAAGTTTAAAACGAATAAACCTAGATAGTATCGTTTTCTATTTAGGGTAAATGCATTGGTAGAGGAACCTACGACCACCTGCTAGCATCTGGGGTCGACTTTGTCAGTCTGTTGCATACGACAGAAGAGCTCGATTCTGCTGTTGAAACTGATTATGAGGATGATGGAAGGTCACGTAGTTTTAGCCGTCAAGAGAGTGGAATTGATGACCAAAAGGGGAAGCTCACCCCAAAGGCAGCGAGAAAAACATCAAGCTTTCTGCGAGAAAGGACTTCCTCGCTGACAAGCACAAAGAGAAAAGAAAGCATTCTGTCACATGAAGATCCAGATGCCGTCGGATCTGATTTAAGTGTCGCAAGCAAATCTGCTAGAGTAAAAGTGTTTGTAAGTGAATGTCATCTGCTTTTGACAATTAGTTGCTGTATATGTCATATCGTATTTAAGAAGCTACAATTAGAGGGAAGGTACGGAGTTGCAGAATCTATCTAAGAATACTAATTTTTTTTTTTTTTGAAACTTCTCATGTATATATTCAAATTACTAATACAAATACAAATCTCTCTAAGTATAGGTAATTTGTATCTGGCAGACAAGGTTACACACATAGTCAACAAAATCATACAATACAAAAAAAAAGGAAAAAAAAGAAAACAAACAAAATGCACTTAGGAATACATGACCATACTAACAATAATAATAATAATAATACTAGTACCTGTGTCAGTTGTCATAGGAACACCAGGGCAGGGGTAACCAAGGATGGCATTGTAACGTAAAAAAGCAAAATACCAGGAAACGTCAACTTTACAGAACTGTAAACGATTGCTCTGTCAGAATAAACCCACATTCTATGAATAGTATAATCTATGGAGAACTCTAAAGAAATTGGCCAACCACCAAGGCCCAAGAATCTGGACTGCACCCGGCGCTAGTGGTTAAATCAAATGAACTTTTAAGAAAAGCCACGGATACTATATTAATCGATAATAATATATTAATAATAGAGATAGAAATAACCTCATAATTTTTAGTAAGATCTCAGAATAATATTTTCAATAGAAATTTTATGAAGAATACATGCCAATGTCACATACATCACTATTACTATCTATCCTCTCAGAAATAAAAAGGATTACATACTTAGATGTAAAAGGGATAGAAATTGTTACTAAATCTTTATTCTTTAGATATCACGAAGCTTTCCGTTTGCCGACTTTCATCACACGATCTGCATTCCTCTTTTTCGTTTTGTAGTTACTTTTGCAGAAACACTTTTGTGGGATTTTTACCCAACTAGTTCATTAGTTTAATTGTTCTCACTCTTGTTTGGTTTCTTCTCGTTGCAGGATGAAAAACCCTTGCCAAAGGAGATGAAGTTCCAGGGTGCAGTAACATTTCGCTCATATCTCAAATTCTTCCAGGCTGGATATGGCCTCATTGTGTGGTTTTTTGTTCTTATGATGTTTATTTTCTGCCAGGGAATCTACATATTAGCTGACTGGTGGTTGTCCAGATGGTAAGTAATGAATATTTGACCATATCTGATATAAGAATACTTGGACTGCGGATAATAACGTTGAACCATTTTTTGACCACCAGTAAAGCCTCTGTTTGTGTGAATCAGCTTAATTGCACAGCTGAAGTGACAAACGCGCAGACTGACTATGGCTGCGACCTTTAAGTACGTTCAAAGCACTTTATCTTCAGTCTAGTTCTTACAAAAGGAATTCGTATCATAACGTTTGAATAAAACTGAAGGAAATCCAAGAACCAACCCTAGAGCACTCCCTGCTTTCTCATGATAAATATGATTTGTGTTAGCAAACATAGAATGCCAGCTACAGTACTCAGCAAAGGACTTTCGGACATTTGCAAGGAAATGATGCAAAATCATACTCCTTTCAAATCTCTCATTCCTGTGCTGTACACGCACCCCTATCCTCATTTCGTCTATGAGACACTTGAAGTTGTTAAGCAAGTGAAAGTTTTCCATTATTGCATGCACGTGTCCTAAAAGCAATATTGTTTAGAGGGAGGGAAGAGGGGTGAAAGTCAAGTGCAGAATAAAGAAAATGCAAAGTGTCTCGGGACTTTTTGGCGACAATTCGTATGCGTGGTTTCTTGCAGAAAGACTAGTACATATGAGATAGGATTTTTTGATCAATTGGACATAGAACAAGTCTCATGTTCCTTCATATTAAGACTTAAATTGATGTGTTCTCAATTCACTTTAATGTACTTAAGGATGGTTGCCTCTCTGCCGGAGCTGATGTAAAAGAGGCTCTCCGCTTAAAACTTTAATAAGAATAAAAAGTCTTGCATAAATGCAACCTGAAGAATGTTGCATTTGTGCAAGATTTTTTATTTTTATAGAAAAAGTATCAGAAGAAATTTCATTAATTATATATATATATATATATATATATATATATATATATATATATATATATATATATATATATATATATATATATATATATATATATATATATATATATATATATATATATATATATATATATATATATATATATATATATATATACAGATACTCAAGAAAAGAATCCAACTTTTAAAACGTTTCGGTACAAGCCTTCATCAGTCTTTAGATAGACTACCTTATCTCATAAATGTCTTGAATGTGAAATTCACTCATGAGTTTTTACTCTCTGATATTCTGCTCAAATTTAGGACAAATGAAGAAGAAAAGAGTGTAAACAAAACTTACGAGCACAGAGATCGCGATCTTGGGATTTACGCCGCTCTCGTAATAGGCTTGATTGCCCTTGGTTTATCACGTGCCATGTTATTCTTCTTTGTGATATTACGGTCATCCAGAGCCCTGCACGGACAAATGTTTCGAGCAGCGTTGCGAGCTCCGCTTCGTTTTTACGACACTAATTCAGTTGGTAAGTAGCTGTCCTTTATGATTTTTTGCTGCTTTTTGTTAAGATGAACTTTGTACTGCATTTTTTCCATAGTACGACTCTCTCACCTGCGATGATCTGTCCATAAACCTTTCACTCAGATGTAAGCACATTTCTTTTCGTATAGTTTGAGCCCAGGAATACCAGCTTTTTTTGCAAGCAAAGGGGGTTGTACTTATCACGTTTGCTATTCACTTTTGTAACAAGAACATATAACCCAAAAATTAGATTACGTTATTATGGAAGTTTTTCTATCCTATAGTTCTAAAATTTGTAGATATCACTTTTACTCTATTTTTTCAGGTCGTATTCTGAACCGATTTTCAAAAGACATTGGCCTGGTGGATGACATGTTTTCATTTGTCTTCTTTGACTTTACTCAGGTATAAAGTAATGACTTTGCTACCACATCTGTTTTGCAATACGTCATATATTTAGTATCGACTTCTGTCCTGATTGAACTTACCTTCAATTTCATCTTTATCTTCCCATAATCATCATAATCAAATCAATCGGACTTGGTATGATCAATATAATCACCATAATTTCCATCAAACAATCATCTTAATCGAAATTATCACTATATTTTCTTTCATGTCATCCATTTACTGTTTAAGGATCATTGCCCATAATTTATTCCTATCTTATTCATTCGTGTGCTATACTATTCATTATTTCAGACACTATTGGTAGTTCTGGGTATAATTCTACTTGTTTGTGTGACGAATCCGGTTGTTTTCGCTTGGGCAGCACCGATCATCATCGCCTTTTTTATTTTACGACGGTACTACATAAAAACTACACGCGAGGTTAAAAGAATAGAGGGACTTAGTAAGTTCATATTTTTTTTATATCATCTTTTCCATTCAGTAAGAGGCTTTGCTATTTCATCAGAGATTATCAAGAACGGGAACCAGTTTGTTTCAAATATGTGTCGGTTTTGTGGCATTAGCGGCCATGATACTTATCAAGTGGTACTTTTAGAGATTAATACATAGTTGACAGACTTAGTTTCATTCTTGTGCGGCCCAATGACAATGATTTCCACTTCAACTGTTCCGAGACAATGTTTTTATAAAGATCTATCAAAGTTCTAAGCAGAATGTGGTTTTTCACTATTAAATAATGCCACCATGTGCTTTGAGTATTTTTGTGTGGGGTTTTCTACTTATTTTGATTACAGCTGTTCTAATCTGTTAACACCCGGGGTATCTTGTCATCTTAGCCTTCCTGGGTCCTGGTAGGCCCTATGTGCTCATTTCTACACCCAGCCAATTATGCAGATTTTCTTCTATGTTAGGGACTGTTCAATAATTACTTCACGCTAAAATTGCCTTTTATGAGCCACCCATCCCCTATCATCACGCTCTGTCACGTTTGTTCACAAGAACCTTTGCACTGCGTCACACTTTGCACAAACATCCCCCTCCCAATCATTCCTCCTTCATGTCTTTTCTCAACTAGAGCAAAAACAGTTTAATAGCCTTGAATTTAGGACTAAAGCACTATCTACATTACAATGTAAGATAGGAAAGGAATATACAAAAATTATAATCAAGGTTTCGTTCTACAACTTGATTAATTTAGGCTCTGTGCTAAGTGTTGGATTTTTTAATTATACAAAACTTCTCATTAATACAACTTTTCCACTGTGCTGCCACGTACTTTAATCAAGTACCACCCACTTCCTAGTTTGCCGTCACGGAGGGTCTCGAAAAGGTGTAGAACCACCTACCCCTAAAGCGTAACGTAGTTATTGGACAACCCCTTATCTTTTTTGAAAACTGATTTAAGTAGGTAATGGAAAGATTGTATGGTAGTGTAGTGCTGATTAACTTTGGATAAACAAGGCTTGCTGCCTACTAGAGTCCTTTCGCTACTCTTAACTTGTTGCGTAGCAGTGTTTTGCTTCATGACATCACAATCAGAGAGCTCTACTCATTAGCAAGAGTTAAAGCAAATGCTAATATTTGCTTGGTTATGCTTATTCATGCTTTTTCGTGCTTATTTATGCTTTTTATGCTCATTTGTGCATACTAATGCTTATAAATTCTCGTTTCGTAGATCGAAGTCCATTATTTGGCCATTTCTCAACAACTCTGCTTGGTCTTCCAACCATTCGGGCATTTAGAGTGCAGAAGCGTTTCGTTGAATTCTACAACCACTTTCAAGATGAGCACACGAAGACATGGTTCTCTTTTATTGGTTCTGCTGGATGGCTTGCGTTTAGACTTGAAGTCCTTGCCACATTGTTCATTACATTCGTTGTTTTCATATCAATTGCTTTGAAATCTAAATTGGGGCTCAGTGCTGGTGAGGTCGGATTGATGCTTGCATACACAATCAACATCACTGGCGTCTTTCAGCAGTGCATTCGGCAAAGTACAGAAGTCGAGAACCATATGACATCAGTAGAAAGAGTACTTGAATACTGTGAACTTGAATCTGAGGCACCATCAATAACTGATGTGAGGCCTCCTAGTGACTGGCCTCAAAGGGGTTCTATCAGGCTGAAGAATATGAGCTTTGCTTATGCCGAAGGTTTGCCTAACGTTCTTCATAACATCACGTGCCACATAAAGTCAACTGAAAAGGTTTGTTGACTGCTATAGCTTCTGAGTAACCCCTGTAGCAGTACTATTTTGCTAGAGCCTGCATACACCCACCTTTCTCACTACAATGAGACTTTTCCAATTGACACTGCTAATATATTCAACACTCTTATATCTTCGAACCATTCTCTACGAATAGAACCTTCAATTACTGCCTCTATCTAATATTCAGTCGACCTGAATATCGAGAATGTCATTCAAACTTAAATTCAGGATAGCTTAACTTTCAGTGTTCTCCTATGAACTGTTCAATTTTCCTGTTTTGGCGGTGCTGCTAGTGTGTTGCTGAGAAAAGACAGAATATGAATGGGAAATGCTTTGTTGATACAAAGCACACTGCACGGCAAGAACGACATAGGGCCAGGTTAACTAATGTTTAATGAAAATGCCCCTTTAGACTGGTTTCACTAGGTATTAGTGGGGACAAGAAGCCCAGTTCATCACAGCTCTGCCAGCACTTTGAAGTTAGTTGGGGACTCTGGTTTCCTTAGAGATTTGTTATTTTCTCCCAAGTACTACGTACATTCTATCCAATATGTAGATAGGCTTTTCATGTTTATGTTTCATATTTTCATGTTATTCTGAATTGCGATTAGTACACGTTTTTTATAAGAAACTAGGATCGGCACCTAGTACTAAAAGTTTCTTAATTTGACGTCACAATTTTAGCATTCTAGTACTAAAAGTTCCTTAATTGGTTTTTATTTTCATAACAAGAAATTGCTTTCTTATTTGGATGTTGAGCATTTTTGACAGAATAAGAATGCTGATCATTACGAAAAGAGGCCAAGTAGATGAAAATCAATAGTCCAACAGGAAAACCTCTTTTCCCCTCTTGACATAACATTTGCAGAGGGCGTGCCGTGCTCAATAAGAATTCACTTTACTTTTTTGTGGAGATTTTAGTTTCTTAATTTTTCTTTTGGATAGTACTAGAGTTTCCTAACTTTTCCACCTTTTTAGTACTCGTTTCTAATAAACGAGTTTCTTACAAAAAGCGTGTATTTGGAGGGTGTTACTCTGTCCTGTGAAAATATGCGTAGAAATGTTTAAAATCCTATAATATAGGATAATAATGGATTAAATCTCTATAGAACGAAAAGACTTAGGTAAAGCTAATAAAACAGTAAAGTTTCCGAGAGAAATTTTTAAGTGACAAAAGATATTTACAGTTTTGAGGTGTAGTGGTAACGTATTCTTGAAGAAGTCCATACCATTTCATCTGATGTTCTGTTCATGTTCAAGTTTGGAATAGTAATTATAAATAACTGTAGAGACTGTTAACGTATATGCATTAGTAATCGAACACTACGCATTAAATCGATCGTAGGATTGCATATCATCGGTTCAAGTCGAATAGAGATGCGGTCCCTTCATTCTACGTGGTTGCGAGGTAGACTTACCATCTACTATATATGCCTACATTGTATACCTTTTCGTGTATAGTACTGATGGAGTACCTTTCTATTCTTAGATTGGAGTTTGTGGAAGGACCGGAGCTGGAAAATCATCTCTGTTGACTACTCTGTTCCGTCTTAGTGAACCATCTGGACAAATTTTGATAGATGACGTAGACATTATGAAATTGGGACTACGCGACCTACGCAGCAAGATTTCGATCATACCACAGGTAAGAAAGGCGTCTTGTTGCAACGTTATATTGTCCTCTTGTAATGGCTGTCTGTAGCTTGATTGCATACGGAGTATATACGCTAGAAATATCAGGAAGCAATCACACACCTTTCGATTGAAGAGTTTATTATCAAGGTGAATTAATATTATTTTTACTATCAATGTATGAGGACACAATTGCTGTAAAGGAAATGGGGAAAATAGGGGGAAAATTTTGCTTGCAAGTCACCAAAGGTAGTGTCATATAATGTATGGTATGGTTTGTTGACTATTTTTCATACTTATCACGCATTCTAAGCGTACAGGAAATTATGCAATTTTGTTAAAAAGAATAACTGCCCATATGAATGTTTACAGAATTCTTTGAGTAAATGTTTCCAAAATAATACATGGTAGCTGTTAGTTCATAGGTAAAACATTCAAATGATTTCCCCGAAGATTTGCGATGCAAAGAATAGCGTTGCTCAAAAGGGCGAACCTTGCACCCTCCCTTGTTCCTGTGGAACAGTCTGTTGTTTTGATAAAAAGAAGCTATTCAATATTGTTCCATGATACATCTAATATCAAAAAAAGAGTTGAAGAGACCGAGAGTGTTTAGTGGTCAAGATTTTTATCATCATGCACTTTTATTATTTATAAGGAACCTAGCTCAGCTCCATTTCTTCAGTTCCTTATATTGGATCTGTATTGACCACATCGTTGTACTATGGTTCCTTACCTTCGACTGCACATTTAGTGCTATATATACTGTATATTACAAGTGTTCAATGTTAAGACAGGAGAATATATATTTTGTAAATTTCGACAAAAAAACTCCCATGTGAAACACCACATCATGTACCATGAACATTTTCATGCGAATTTGACCTCAGTCAAATGGAACCGGGCTTCCTGATTCTCGGGTCCTTGCTATGATTGAAATGTTCTAAATTGATTAGTTCCTGCGGTGATTTTATCTTTAGTAGTACAGGCTCCTTAAAGTTTTCAACCTTTAGCGTGCAGTTTCCTTCTAAAGCCGGTCCTCATTAAAAAGCCATGTATCTACAAAAGTACATCGATTTGTGTAGCTACGCACTGTGATTCCTAGAAATACAGTCAAACTCACCTAACTCGGATGCGAATAAGTCGGGTATTTCACAAGTCGGACAAAAATGCGTACTCCCGGTCAGCTTCATACAAATGCTGTACTTTTTCTTTGCGTAAGTCTGATGTTATAAGTCCGATCTTTGCGTAAGTCGGAGAGTTTTTTTAAATCCGGCAGTCAAATAGCACGATATAAGTCGTATTTTGGTCATGATTTCAAGAGCAAAGTTAAAAACTGTTACAGCCAGTAAGGTTCACACTCTGAAATGGTGTAGATGAACAATCTGAGCTCGTAGAAGACATTTGAATCTTGCAAGACGCAAAAATGGTGGTAAAAAACCTTCAAGGCTATAAGAAAACGCACTTTGAACTGGTTTTTCTCTCCTTCCTTCTAGTACAACAAGTGTTACCCAGCCAAATGGTAAATTTTTTAAATTATCAGGGGTCGCGCTTTTTCCTTTTTTCCCGGGCCCCCTACAAGCTTTCGGTGGATCTGGACTTCCTTTGCGTAACTCGGACTTCGCATAAGTCGGATTATTTTGTCTGCTCCGAAGAGATCCGACTTACGCGAGTTTGACTGTAGACGTCCAATCTTTGAATGGGAAAGTATTTTGTATTGGCCAGTATATTTGAATGAAGACGAGAAAATTTGTACTATACCGTTTCTCCAAAAAATCCTATCGTACTGTTTCTTTCTATTGCGCGACCGCATGCAATGAGGTTTTTGAATCGAGCGTCTTTCAAGATATACAGATTTATTTGCACTTGCTCGCTTCTATCTCCATCCATCTTCAAAGACGAGAAGCCATTAAGCATACCTTAAACGATTTGATCTACTATTCATGCGGTTATTTCCTTTGAGCGATTGGCTGGTAAATAGAACATTGACACAGGTAGCCGTTACATTCGACGAGTGGGCGAGCTATCATGCATTCCCAAAAACACCTTAGAACTCCTTGAAAATCCATAGGTTTATAATTTACATTTTATTAGTTCTGTTATCATCATCCATAAGCATAATGACAAGAATATATAGAGTAGAGTGAGTGAATTTGAGTATGCCTAAATTGGCAATTATTTCTGTCACTTCAATGCACCATTATCATGTCAGGGCTTGACATTGTTCCCTCAGGTTTTTGTGCAATAATCTTTGACTAGCCATTAAAAGAGTTAAACGTAGAAAAGGCCATACTTTGCGATTCGTAGATGGAGATAATGAATCATGATTTATGAAACGGAAGATTAACTGTTTAGCTGCACTTATATACTTATATACACAACGAATGATTGACATATTGGATAACGAGGCTGGATCCTGGTCAGAGGTATTCCAAAGCACTGTTCCAAAGACATTTGATAGCCTTGCAAGTGTAGGCTTGAGCACCTCACCTTTTACTAACACAACTGACAGCACGATTGGATCTGAAGTGTTTGTTACTGATTTTCTTATGACGAGTTCATCTGAGTCAAGACCAAAGTGACCCCAGTTCATTTCCTTCACTTCTGTGACGTATTTCATTCATATTGGTGTATAAACAGTACATTTACAAATTGATTCAGTGACTAGGTCATGTGATCAATGCCTAGGTCATGTGACCATGCCTATTCAGTTACTGTTTCATTCATTTGAGCCCAGTGACGTGTGCCGTGTTATATGATACCATCCCTAATAGCTACTTCTCATGGGTCCAAAATCCGATTTCCCATGAGCATCTTTCAAAACGTCATCTGATTGAATAGGAGTTTCCGTTACTTTTGAAATGATCATGAATAGAGGAATTCTGTTTGTACAGGAAAAGTATCTGCTTTTCGTTTCGCTGATCGCTTCAACAGTTAGCTCTTAGCCTTAACGGTGTTGCCTTCATCACATCCATGTCCACAGGTCGACTAAGTTGCATGGCAACTCTTCTTATTCTCGGATAAGATGAATGATAAGAGTTGAATCCGAATATTGCAAGCATTCAATTAACATCTAGTAAAGAACGTGCATAGTGGAAGTCAGGGAGCCACTGCCCAATTGTCTGCACTATGAAATTACCCAGTAAATCTATTCGTTGGCCACGAAACCACGTGACCTATCGTGATAAGATCCAGTATTATTTAGCTAGACGGACGGGTCACTAAGTGTTTAGAGCCCTGGAATGTTGAGAGGAACATCGATGGTTCGAGCTGAGCCCTCTGATCATAGTTGCGATGCTCGCTCAATGTCCACCCAGCAGCAAATAGGTACTTGGTGGTAATACTAGTGAGTAAAAGGCGACGAGGAAAGGAACTGGCCACTCAATCCCACTGTGCCAACGGTTCTGGATGAGTGTCCTCTCTAGCAGGCACTCTCCAACGTACGGATTCATATATTTTCACTTACCCTTGTCTTTATTATTTTGCTTGACAATGTAAGTTGTTTGAAAGTTGAAGTTGCAGAACGAAAGTTGCAATAATCGAGAAAAAGCTGTGCGGTATACTTCACAATTGTGAAGACTTTGTGACAGCCATTTCATTTCATTTAAAATTATTTAATGCTGGCATAGAACGAAATTGTGAAATAGCTAATAAAAACCAACATAGCTGAATACTAAAACAACTAAAGAACTTAATTTTTACATGGAAAAATGTGAGGAAGAAACAAATAAAATAAGTATATCAATAACTAGCTTCTGCAGATATTACACGTGCAATGGGTGCCATTCCAGGATTTGATTTTTTGTTTGAATATTGCTAAGCTCTGTGCAGTTTTCATTTCATCACTGAGGCTATTCCAGAGTAAAATGCCTTTCAATTTCAATGAATTTGTGGTCAGCCCTAGCTGTGTACCATTTCTGTAGCATTGATATGCAATTTGTGCTAGATTATCTCTTGTTCATTATGGTTATGCGGTATACTGAAATCAGTTTCGTGTGGAAAGATTGAGAGTATATTTCGTTGTTGCTAACTTTATTCAAAGTAGTGCTTAATTCGAAGCAGTATTCTTGCAGTGAAAATGAATTAACTGGTCTATTCGATAAATTAGCAACAGCAGCACCACCGCTCAAAGTGGGGGATGAGGGGGTATATTGCCCTGGGCTCCGAACTTGAACGAAATCACCAAAAATTGTGAAGTTTTTATGCTGCAATTGTAGAATTTCTGATAGTGACATCACGAGGTGCCCTTCTTTCTCTATTTTCCAGGGCAGCTCTTGGCAGCCCTGAACAGCTGAAGTCTCATGTGTCGGCAAGAGGCTTCGGTTACTGACGTTCTAGAATTAAGTAGCTGTGTTGAGTTTAAATGATAATTTTTCTATGTTATTTGTGTTTAGCAATTGTAGTCATTTAACATTTATTGTCTTTTTAAATTAGGATCCAGTCTTATTCAGCGGGACAATGAGAAAGAACCTGGATCCATTTGAGAATCACTCAGACACAGAGGTGTGGAGAGCACTCGAAGAGGTCAGGCTTAGTGCCGCTTTTCACTCTAATTGCAACTTGATCAGTGTTTCATTTGTGTATCTTGACCGGCTGTATATTTTACAATACACGCTATTTTATGAGCACCTAGATGAAGGCCTAGTTCCCACTGTTCATAATTTTTAGCCTCCCATGATCAAATTGCAGTACTAAAAGTTCCTTAATAGTTCCTTAAGTTCAACTGCACAATTAGTGCCATAAAAATGATACAGGTACAGGCAGAGCATTAAGATTCTGAATTTTCCCTTTGATTTTGGCCATAACTTAAGACCAAAAACACAAAGAAGGTCAATGAAACACTTGACACAAGCAAAAGAAACAATTTATTCGGGTTTTTGGCTGCAGATGAATGGAACCGGCTTCCTAATTCAAATTGAAAAGTTCCCTAGGAATTTTCCTTTAGTAGTATACGTTCTTTACATATTTCGGCGTTCTACATATAGGTTCCTTATAGAGTGGTTCCTTGTAGAAAAGTGTGTGCGCAGCGGGGCCCTTTGCTCCTAGTAGTGGCCCAGTGTACACGGCTTTCCCTACTTTAACTGTGGCGGTGTGGTTAGGAAAGGTAAACGCCCATTTAGAAGTGCATACGATTACGCTAGTAATTTAGTCCTTAAAATAACGTTTGAAACTTCTTGGCGATTGTGCAATATGCTACCACTTGGTTTATTAACTCTATACGCCAGTACTATAGCACTTTTTGCTGAATTTGAAGCAAAACAATATATTCAAGACCAAATAAAGCTTTTTTGAATCTGACATCTATACCAAGCAATAAGACAATAATAATTAGCAGCATAATACAACCGGGCTTGCTAGATCTTTTTGCAGAATGCATTCGTTGCCTGTTCTCATCTTCCCTCCTACTGAACAGTTTCAACCCAGGTATTCTTTGTAGCATCAGCATTTGCATTTCTGCTATCCCCTTCTCCTCTCTCTCCCGTATACTACTCATAACTCTGCATCATACAGCAGTATTGACTAAGCTGTTGTTTCTAAAGTAATATTCCATTAGCTTTTTTTAGCAGAAATAGACAGAAGCAAGATTATTTATTGCAAGATTATTTATTGCAATGCAACCACATAGTAGCTTACTCCAACTTAGTATTTAGTGTTGATTGTAACTGTTTTCTTCACGTTAGTTTCGCATTGCATTTTCATTGCCATCACCCTGAATTTTCTATCGTTTCAATATAATCTAGTGACTTTTGTCTGTATATGTATCCTGACCAAATTTGCCACTATTCTGTGTATTTCTATTTGTCTTTATATATACATTCATTATGTACAACTTCCGTAGTTTGCATTCTTCTGGCTGAATGATCTTCTTATTTGTACAATCAACATGCTCAAAAATATGCTTGTGTGAATAGTTGATGAGCTAGTTAATTAGTTAGTTAATTAGTTAATTAGTTAATTAGTTAGTTATTTATTTTAGTTTGTTGGCTAGCTAGGTAGCTAGTTAGTTTGTTATCTTTGTTAGTCTAACGATAAAGTATCTAATCAGATTTTATTTGGTGAGAGTGACTTCTGCCAGTTTTCAGCTAGGGTGTGTCTGTGGCCTTGAGCTTTTGTCGTCAGACGTCATGTACATTCTTTCGATATCGCTGTACAACTGATTCAGAATGTAGTTTGCTGTAAATGGTCCCAACGAATGCCCTATCCAAATATACAAAGCTTTTTTCAGCTTCTAAGTGTTACTGTTTACTCTGTTTCAGGTTCAATTGAAGGAAGCTGTAGAAGCGCTGCCAGGTATGCTGGAAAGTGAGATGGCTGAATCTGGAAATAACCTGAGTGTTGGCCAACGTCAGCTTGTTTGTCTAGCAAGGGCCATTCTCAAGAGGAATAAGATTTTAGTAATTGATGAGGCGACTGCTAATGTCGATCCAATGTATGTTTTCTATACAATCTTCCAATCTCATTCGAACATGTCTATGATAGCCTGGAAGATATTATTCAGTGAAACCACGCCTTATGGCTACTTCGTTAATACGACTACTTCGTTAATACGGCCACTTCTGTTCGGCCCGGAAAAACACCCAAACATAGTCTCATAAAAAACCCCGTTAATGGGGCATCTTCATACCTTCCCAAATCTCGATTTTCTAGATGTCTTTACACACAACACGCAATGCTAGTTTCTAAGATATTTGGTCGGGCGACTTTTTGAATATAGGGCAGTGAATGCTTATGTTTATTAGAAACTTCGCCCGAATCTTTTATTGCGAGAAGAATTTAGGTAGTTGAGTGCTTTTGACAATTCCCATCTGAAGCTGAGTATGTTCTAGCATAGGTCTTATTCTCTTGGCAGATTAAGTCTCGATGTTCTTGTAGAGTGTTTTCGTATAGAAAAATGATATTTATGTGATATATTGCGAAATTTTCAATATAACGCTCATGCTCATCCTAGCAAAATTTTCCTCCTCCTGTTTTTATACAACGAATGACCCTACCGATAGTGATCCTATCATTGCATCGCCTTTTGATGCCAGTCTTATTCTACCTCTAGAACTGATGGCCTAATACAGACGAAAATTCGAGAGAAGTTCAAAGATTGCACAGTCCTTACAATTGCGCACCGTTTAAATACAATAATGGATTCGGATAGAATCATGGTATGGCCTATCCGTTTTTTCGAGGATACTTTTCATCATACGTAATACGAAGTTAGCAGCAAAAAGTCTGTTTTTTATACGAAATCTCATCAAGTCTTTTTGAAGGCTGGCTCAGTGAAGTAAAAAATGCCAGTCCATGAAGCTGATACCTCATCTGGATTGGGATTTGCACTCAGAAGGCAACTCGTGATCATATGAGCATTGTCCCAGCCCACCTCCAAAGCAACCTGAATCTATCTCCGTTTGTCGAGATGGAGATTTCTCATGTGAACACATACCAGCGAGCCAGCCTGGCTGACTTGGCTCAGAACTCCCATGTGAAAACGAACTGTAGAGTAGCGCAGTTGAGTGAGCGTGCTCGCTTTACTGATACAAGCTGTTCTAAGTGAGCAGGCCCTATCATAGACTTTCTGCTAAATGCCGGAAATAAGGAATTCAGACTACAACTTTCTTTGGCTCTTCTCCTATTTCTTGTTTCGTGTCTTCTTGAAGGACTCAAAATAATATTGTTGATGCCAAGATACCCCAGGCTATCAGAAAACAGTAGGTGAACTATTGGGTGATAATAGATGTTTGATTTTGCATTAGGAAGAACGATATCCTTGATTACTTAGAGTTTAGGATTATTATCGTTTTATAAGATATTAGAGTTTACAATTAATGGTTGATATCAACTTTATAACTGTTTTATATTTTCAAGGTGTTAGATGCTGGGAATATCCATGAATTTGATAAACCATACAATTTACTGAAATCAAAGAAGAATTTGCTGTATAAGCTTGTGGCACAGACTGGTGGAGCCGAGGCACAGAAACTATTTGAAATGGCGAGAAGAGCGTACTTCAGCAAGCAAGACCGGTCAACAGAAAAGAAAAATGGCGAAAAGCAGGCCAACTCTGATCATGACACGGAACAGAACTCACCATCTAGTATTGTTATCCCATCCATTAATGTCATCCCAGAAGCTGAAAATGGTTTCGACACAACTGCAGTTTAGATACATTTCCAAGTGTGATTCTATGAACATATGCATGCACTCCATTAGGTGTTTTAACAGATTAGTACGACCCACATTGTCCCCAGCCCTAGTATAAGAGACGGATACACTAGCGGAACTGAAGGTGCAATGATCAACGTTTTTATAAGAAACCTGGTTCAAGTCCTTGTTGTAAATGTTTCTTAATTCTTGGGACATTTTAGCTCTAAATATTTCAAAAAAATATCTTAAGTCAATGAAAAGATTGCAGTGATAGCGAAAGCAAAACGGAAAACATTTTCTTTTGTAATGCCCATGAGGTTTGGCACATAAAACGTACTGTAGTGGAAACATGTTAAATCCGTGGTGGAAAAATGAGGTTTCCGAAATTATGATAGATGGCATAGAATGTTCTTAAGTTTCTTAACTCTTTCCTTGTAGTTCTAAAAGTATCTTAATTTTTCTGGGTGTCTAGTAGTAGGTTTCTTATAAACCTATTTCTTATACAAAGCGTTTATAGGCTGGTATAATTTTCTGGCTCACAAGTATATCCCAATATAAGCTGACCCCCTGTACCTTCGATTGATATCAAACATATTCTCGTCTATTGCTTCCTAAGAGACCTGCTAATGTTACATCCCTTTGCAGGTCAATGTAACTCCTGGACTTCGTACTATTTCCTGGTTACTTACCATTTAGTACTGCCTTCATATGGGATCCTAGTTCACCGATGAAGAGGGATTTATTTTTCTAGATAGGGCTCAATGTACAGTAAGCTTGAAGCGTTGTTGCAGTAAGGATGGAAAATTGAATGTTGAGTGTGCATGCTTTGCAACGAGACTCGTCAGAACGTGATATTTAAGTAAGTAAAGGATTGTCAAATTGAATGGTAGACTTGTTCACAATATTGTTCAGTCGTGTACGTGAAAAATTATCTGTATATGCTGCAAGAGAGAATACAGGGTTGTGTCTTAATGTCCCCAATTCCCTGTTAGTCGCCATCTCAGCTTTTATCACATTATCGCAGTGTGCACTTGTGCTTGCTTTATAAATTTGTATATAACTGAGTCAGGAGGACCAAGGTAATAGTACCCTTTCCATGCAGCGGTAGATGACAGTTTTAACTGAGAGGACCTTGGGGATTTGTGCACCAAATGGAAGTAGTGATACTCAGTCATGAAGTCATATGCCAACAGATTCAATCTGTTCTTGGTCCATAAGGAAGAATTCTGATGGTCAATCTTCTGGTATCATTTTATGTCGTCATAATCATTTTATACTTGGTTCGTATGGAAGAGGTTTATGGTCAGCTCTCTATTGTTATTTTCTGTCGTTATTGGCAGCAGATGCCATCCGTCCTTGGTCCGTAAGGAAGAGTTCTGGTTGTCAATCTTCTTTTATTATTTCCTATCCTTCTAGTCAACAGATGTCATCTCTTCTTGGTACGTAAGGGAGAGTTCTGGTTGTCAATCTTCTATTACTATTTTCTGTCGTTATAACATGACTTTAACACCACCCCCAGCAACAGCAACAAAACAAGGTAACACCATTGATGGTAAGTCAATTCCTAATTTTATTGGGAATTGCACTGAAGCATCCCAATGTTTTTGCCCATTGAAACCTTAAAATCATAAGTAAAACTGAGAAATTAGCGTTTTGTATATTTTAGCCGTTATTGTTTTGTTTTTCATTTATGTATATCGTAAAGCTGCTGTGCAGCAAAGAACAGCAGTCTCTGCTATGCAGATAGGAACAAGCAGCTCATTTTTTAAGTATTTTACTACATATGAATTCAACTGGACAGTGTTTAGGTAGAGCCTTCACTACGTGATAACCCAGTTACTGATAGAAATAGCTCCGCGAAACATTGGATGTATACTGATTTCGATCAGATGCTAGTTCTCACTAGCAAACTATTCCTAACTTGTATTGATCATCTTTCGGATTATTGGAGTAGCACTTCACTAGCTGGGAAAATATTACGACTGCCTATATTCCCACCATTTTGTATGTTAGATGTTTCCAATGTTTTACTCTTTTTACATTACACAGTATATGAAATATAGAAGACGGTTATTGTATCATCAATATTTTGAGGCAGTTTGGCTTTTCCTTGCCATCATTTCTTCCCAGCAGTTGCATGAGATTTCCATTAATTGCAAGGCGGATATATTAAGGTATTCTAAAACTTTAAATGTGTTATTTTCGAAGATCTTGAAGCGCTATGAACGTCACTTGCTATTTGTCCTATTACTAAGACCCCATCGGCTTGTGGACTGTTGCTTGTAATAAGTCCTGTTTTCTGTTACCCCCTACGGTTGAATACCTTGACGCCATAAACTTCATAGAAGAAGTGAAGATAGCAGTAAATGTTTCTGCGAATGCTGTAAATTTGTTATTGTACTGTGTAGTTTGATTAACGCACACACTATCAAACTTCATTTTTGAAAAATGGGCGTGGCTTAACAAAGCCATTACCACTTCTGACCCTGCCACTATCTACTTCTGCACTGTGACAATACGTGTCCTAGGTTACATGTGATTTCTAATACTTTTAACAAGGGGGCTCTCGGAATATATGTATATATATATATATATATATATATATATATATATATATATATATATATATATATATATATATATATATATATATATATATATATATATATATATATATATATATATATATATATATATATATATAAATATATATATATGTAATCAAAGTAGCTATCGGTTTTACCACATCATGTGAGCTTTCCTACCAAACTGATCAAAATTCACTGATACCGAACAATTGAACTGAAAAAAGTATGGATCAATATTTTGCAACACAAAAGCTGGATTTGCCGGAATCATCTATTGTCTGGCCGGTTCCTTTAGGGTCCTTGATTCCAGCTCTCTGTCTTTGAGATAGGAAACACGGTTCTCACATGTAGATTAGTTAGACAAATCATAATTTGAAGATCAAATTCAAGCGCACTGTCTAAATCCTCTAGGATTAAAATTTGTTTGAAACCATAGTTATTAATGTTGGGCACAGATTCTCGCTGCAATATCTGTTGACAAGTGGTCCAAGTTGCTGTTTGGAGCTTAAAGAGGGAGGTAGCCATTGAGGTGAACTCGTGCCAGTTCACGCAACATGCAGCAGCTTCATCACTACAGGTCCGTAGACAGCTGAACATGATTCGTGGGGGGAGTGGGGGGTGGGCATGGATGTCTTAAGAGGGTGATATATAAAGTTAATCAGGTGACAATTGAATGATGAGATTTGTAAGTTCGTCAACAGTTAGAACATTTCCAAACACAATCCCAGCGAAATATTTTGGGCATTGCTCTCCCTGTCCCCCACACCTCCGACGGGCAGCATTATGGTGTATATTGTGACTTTTTGGGATGGAAATGAGAAATAAAATGCCCCCGTTGACAAAAGTGCTATTGGTGATTCAAAGTGTACAGTTATCACATCAGATTATCAAGGGACATACCACTTGGCAAAAGTAAAAACGACCAAAGAGCTCCATCACATCGACGTTTCGAAATTTAAATGGTACAATGTCTGTCCTATCAGTGAACTGAGAACAAGACAAGGCCAGTTTGATAGCTGTTCTTTAAGCATGCAGACCGAACTTGAATGTGGCTGAAGTGGGGTTTGGCCCACTACTCACGTGTGGACTCAAATGCCAGGTCCCGAATATGCGTTCACTATTAACTTGTCCTCGGAAGACGTTTCTGACTCCCAGCCCTTATCCAGATCCTCATCCCACTTATTATATTTTCAATTTTTCTTAGAGAGACCTGGGAAAAGTTGAGTTATTGGGTTCAAAGAGTGTAAGCAGCATTTTAGGTGTCTAAGTGTGGTTCTTATTTACAGTGCTTTTTATCGGGTTTTGGTATGACTAACAAGAAACAAGACCTACTGTTTCAAAGCAAGATCATGAATAGTGAAGAATTTACAAAAGCAGAAGCAAACAACACTGATAATGCGTGAAGTTCACTGTAGCATATGGATACTGTTCTTGTGGGGAACTTACTAACAAAGGTGCTAACTGCTGTCTTGGAACTTGTTCTTCGTGAACTTCAAGTGAAGGAAGAAGGTGACAGGAGAGAAAGAGGAGAGCTGGGACAGTGAAACTGGATTTGGAAAAGGAGAAAATTAGCGAGCGAAGCTGGTGTAGAGAGAGGTATGTTTGTTTAATTATCATTGAATATTTTTCACCTTTTCTGTTTGATTTACATGCATTGGTCTTCTTTTGCTTGGATCTAGCGTATAATCAGCATTGCTTACAAATAGTCTACCTATCACATGGAGCCACTATACTGACTGTGGTAACAAATTGTGGGAGTCAACAAACCCCACTACTCTTAAGTCCCGAATAGACGGGGGCGTTGGAATAGTAAGGGGTTCAAAGTTTTCTAGGAACCTAATGAAAAGGGGCGGGGTTGGAATAATCGGGATGGGTGGAAAATTTCGCTAATGACAATAGCTATGGATGAGCATCAAAACTCATTTCTGCTGTAAACAAAGCAAAGAGCACGATTTCTCACTTTACAATGCTCTATCGAATTACAGACACAAAAATAAATAGTATACGGATTGGGGTCTCGAATAAGGATGTTCTGGGTGAATATTTTTAACAGTTAATAATCGGGGGGAGGTGTTTAATCAGGACTCATTAGTAAATTCTGTGCTCGATCATTATTTTAATTATTGATAACGCGTTGCTTAGAGCATGCTCGTATTGCACACAATTGCCAAGGACTAGGTACTATTGCCAAGTTGCATACCATTTGATTTCAGCTGATGAATTAGAGCAGTCAGCTTCAATTATCAATTCTATAATTTTGCACGTGAGTTATAGATATTTCTCTTTGTAGTTTAGAATCAGTTCTGCAAGCCCATGTAGGCTACTTCATCTCATTTCACACTGAAGTGTGCTAGAGACCCTCCCTTGTGAAGAAGGGCACTTTTTCCAAGATTTCAGATGTGCATCGGGAAATTTCTGGGCGTGCATCAAGTAAAATATCCAAATGTACACTTTGGATAACCATTTTACCAGCTGATTCACATTTTCTATATATCCAGCATCATTTCTGAATTTCTTCTGTTATAATGCCAGGTGCTCAAGCATACCTAGACTTAATAAAGGAAATTGCCCACAACACACCCTCGCATCTCCTTTTATCAGGTGCAAAGTGCAATCTTCCTATAACATATTTCGGCTAATACTGCTCAAAATAACTGAAACTTAAGAATAATTTGAGAGTAATGCTAAGCTCATCTTCATCAATGCATAGATGCTTACCGCAGTTACCAGGGACGCCTACGCTGGGGGGGGGGGGGGGGCAGGGAGTGCAGCTGCCCAACCTCCCCTTTCCAAGGACTTAAAAAAACAAACAAATCTGAGTTGGGTATGCCTACGAGAATGGGTGGTATATAGAAAAAGTTCAGTGCATTGATGAAACTCTTGCCACACATCCGGATAACGCTGAGGACCAAACTGGAATTAATGAATTAGACAGAGCAGTGTGCTTTTTGATCAAGTGTTTTACTCCAGATTTCTCTCTGCATCAAATTTACTGTACTGTTCTGTTCTGTTCTGTTCTGTTCTGTTCTGTTCTGTTCTGTTCTGTTCTGTTCTGTTTTTGCTTATTTTCATGATCAAATGTTATGTCAAGCAAGATTTGAATTTTTCTTGATGTTTTCATGCAAAAATTAAAGACAAAGAAATATCCATTTCTGTCGCCATCCTGATCATGACATTACAACTTTTGTCGTCTAGTGCCATTGACAATGGCACTATTACTGTCTGGAAAGGTTCCGTGAAAATGCAAAGAAAAATGTGGAAAATGTTTATGTTTGAATGTATATGTTTCTTTGGCTCTACTACATTCCAATCAGCCATATACACTCTTTTTGTAAGGAACCTAGCTCAAGGCCTAGGACTAAAAGATTTTTAATCTAATGAAGAAAGATTGCATTGAAAACGATATAAAACACATGGATATAGCAAACTATTAGCATGATAGCAAACAGAAGACGTTAGTGCAGTCCTAGATATAAATCAACCTCATGTCCACATCGTTAATTTCGATAAACGTCATATATATAATCTTCACTTTGGTCCTCGAGAAGGTTACGGTATTGTTTCAGTTTTGCGTTGAACCAGGCAATGGTTCCAATGTGTCATTTGTCATAAAAATGCGCATATCTTTCTCTCAACCAAAGACCTTTCTCATATCTTTCTCAAGCAATTTACTTTAGTTGACACTTGTTATATCCGTGGAGGAAATATGTTTCCCAAACCCTAAACTTTGAAATAGCACAGAAATTTGTAAAGTTTCTTAACTCTTTCGTTGTAGTTCGAAAAGTTTCTAAAACTGTGTATTCGGGCTGCAAATGAACGGAGCCAGCTTCCTAATTCTTGATTGCCTAGTTATAAACGTTTGTCAAATTGAAAAGGTCCTCTAAGGGAATTTTCCTTTAGTAGTATAACTATAAAGTTCTTTAAATATTTCGGCATTCTACATGTAGTTTCCTTATTACAAAAAGCGTGCAAACCTCAATCACTTTCCACACCTCACATGTGGATATTGTTTTACCACTTAAGGCGCGTGCCTTACACAGGCTCGGTATGTTAAACACCAAACAACGTACAAATGGTTCTTTGAGACCAACACGTCGATCTAAAAATGTTGCAGAGCCCAGAATAATAGTCAACAGTGTATGTGAACGGGGTACAATACACTTACACCATGCGGACCCTGTAATAACCCAGTCCCACTCCGACGTCAACAGTATCACTACTATGATCATAGGCCTAATAGTTGTCCGAATAATCCAGCACGTTCTATAGATCTTACTATTATCTGATTTGCAATGTGTTTATGTTTTCTTCGTGGAGCTGAAATCTGAAGAAAACGATGTCGACTTGCTACTACGGCGTGCCTTAACCTGTAAACATATCAATTAACATATTTACATAATGTTGATAACATGCTTCTTGGGATGTGCATTGTCCGCAAGAGGCAGGCAATGACACTTGTCACTTTTGAAGTAAGCGCTGACATGGATGCTGGGCAGTATTTTCTAAATATAGGCCATACCCTGACCACAGAATAGAGTATTCTGTGCCCTGACAATGTCGTCCGACTTCTATTGTAGACCTTAATATTTTTCATAAAGATATCGGTCAAAGGCGGTCAGTTTTAAACAATAATAGAGTTGTATAATAAAGCAATTTGCTACTGATGAATCTAGAATGTCATGGAAAGTCTTAGATTCGTTACTACCTGGAATATTCGAGTTTTAGGGGGGTTTCGAATACTTTACATTGACATGGAACCGACAGGTGTGTAGAGATCACACTCTGCAAACGTTGTTATATACACGCAGTGGTGTAGAAGAGGGGAAGCGAGGAGTGGGGAGGGGGCGGTCGCCTAGGAAGACTCCTTGAACTTTATGCGCAAAACGAATACACGTTTTTTATAAGAAACCAGTTTATAAGCAACATAGTACTATACATGCAAAAAATTAAGAAACTTTTAGAACTATAACGAAAGAGTTAAGAAACTTTACAAATTTCTGTGCTACTTCAAAGTTTGGGGTTTGGGAAATATATTTCCTCCACGGATGTAACAAGTGTCAACTGAAATAGATTGTTTGAGAAAAATGTGAGAAAGATGCTTTGGTTGAGAGAAAGATATGCGCATTTTTATGACAAATGACACATTGGAACCATTGCCTGGTTCAACGCAAAACTGAAACAATACCGTAACCTTTTCGAGGACCAAAGTGAAGATCATATAAAGTTTTCTGAAATGAAGATCATATAAAGTTTTCTGAAATTAACGATGTGGACATGACTTTGATTCAGATTTAGAGCCGCACTAACGTCTTCTGTTTGCTATCATGCTAATAGTTTGCTATATCCATGTGTTTTATATGGTTTTCAATGCAATCTTTTGTATTAAATTAAGAAACTTTTAAGAAACTGTTAGAAGTAAATGTGGCCAAAAATTAAGAAACTTTTAGCACTAGCCCTTGAGCTAGGTTTCTTATAAAAAACGTGTATCATTAGAAAGTAGTAAATTTGTCATGTTCATAATGGAACCATTCCAATCTAGAATTTCGAGTTCACAAAATGTATACTACGCACTTTTCTGTACAAGAATACCTAATTTTTCGACGAGCTTTTATATTCTTAAACTGTTTTGATGCTGAGCCTGAGACTAGTCTAATGTAGCCTTTAATTTCAACGCTCTTGAACATTAATATTCGCACAGGCTATGTTGTTATAGTAAAAAGTGTACAACTGGCACTCCCTGAAGAGTTGCTGAGTCACGCCATAGCATAATGCCTCTCATTCCGGATAATTTACACTCACACTTGTTTTGCTTTCTAAAGACAATAAATAAACCAAAAAGTGTTTCGATGAAGCTGCTGGCTTGATGAAGCTTGAGCCTTGCATTTTTTCTTACATTATTCTTAAATGACAGTGACCTTGGGCCTTAATAGTTTTATTGACCATATTTCAATATAAAAAGTTTCCAGTTTCCCACACAGCAAACTAGCAACTCGTAGTCTGTTATGTACAAATATCCATGACCGTAGCTTGTTATTCAAATCGCATACTATGGCAGTCAGCCATTGATATCCCAGGCACTTCCGGAAGCGGAAGAAGTAATTCGTCTCTTTGCAGTCTTTTGTCATTAGTAGTCTCAACACGTCAGCAAGGGTAAATATTAAATCAAAAAACCACCTGACCAATCAGAGCAGCGAAATCCTGAGCTCTGCCGGAACACTTATGACGTAGAATGCTAAGGGATGTGTTTAAGCAGATACTGTGATTTGTGATAAGGCTGACTATCGAACAGTGGATGTGATGGTTGTTGGATCTACAGCACCGTCTTGTTCACGAATTATGACTTTAGTTGTCGACAGAAAGCCATAACAATGACGAAATCCGCAATCATGGAACCGACTGAACGTATTTATGAGGAAATTATCACTCGGCAATTGGGAGTCAGAGACAAGAAGCTATTGGATCGGAGTCTTAGCTGCCCAGGCTCGAGAAAATCAGCGCAGGAGTTTGGAAAACATTGCAGTATGTCGAATTTACGTACAACGGAAGATAGTGATGAAAATCTGTACGCTGTAGTTAACGGCGAAGATGTAGAATTTAAGAAATTCAAAGATCTTATTGAAGGTGAATGCCCCAGTTCGAATATATATGTCAACGACAAACAAACTGGTGGAGCAACAAGTGTTGCGCAAAGTTCAGAGACGAACGACGAGGTTGTGGTTGGTGATGGTGCTGAGAGTAATGTGGATTGTGATGTTACAAATGTGGGGAGGGATATGAAGAAAACACCGCGCCCTATCAGACCGACCACTCTGCCTCTGAAGGAGAGTGAAACAGTGTATTCAGAGGTTTTACACCAGACACCTGGTTCACAAATCGACTTATTTCCAGGCCGGGTTACGAGGGAATCGGACAATCCACTCCTGAGGCAAGAAGTTATACCTTCAAATACACCATCCCCCTCAACATCTGTGGCTCCTAGTCGAACTGGATCGCTTCGCCGAAACCACGAGAGTACTAGGTCGACCTCGGGAGATTCTGGTATTCAAGAAGACTTACATACGTTATCTGTTTACGAGAATTGCGCAACAAGAAGTAAAGGGCTACACCGATCTCAAAGCTCACCACAATTTTATGCAAATGCTGCGTCGCTAAAAAATACAATCGGTGGAATTTATGCGAACATGGAGTCAAGTAGTGACGCGATTGCTAGTGGTGATTCAGTATATGCAAATATGGAAAATGATACCATCGATAGTAGGCCTCGCGCATCCAGTCGCCCAATAACCATTCAATCGAATCAAAGAAAAATTCAGACTGAACTAATATACAGCGATCTTGACTTTGAGGAAGAACATAGACCCGAGTCATTTTCCAGCAGTACAGGAGATACTGGCAGCACTTCTAGTGGTCTCTCGTCAGTCACAGTGCACCTCACAAACTCATTTAGCCCCCCTCCCTTGCCCAGCCGCCCGCCTTCTGTTTGTGCAAGGAGACGTCAGACTAGTTTTTCTTCAGTTTCTATGGCATCCTCAATTTCATCGAACACTTTACGGGCTAATTTCATTGGGACTCATTCAGTGCACAGGGCAACCAAAGAGAACATAGATATCTCGGTCAAAAACACTGTGCATAAGACTATCATGCTGGACATCAAATCAGTTTATGTAGACATTTCTAAGACATTGGTAAAGTTTTGTTCCTTGTCAAGTCCTTATCACTGTGTCTTGCAATTTTCTATCGACGAAATCCATTTGATGGATACTTATACAAAGGACGAACGTTTCTTGGGGTTCATTGTTAGTCATCCAGGGAAGGAAGCTGTGTGTCATGTTTTTCAAAGTGATCACTCAGCGGAAATTCTAGGATCTGTGAAAGAAGTGTTCAAGGAAACGTCAGTGGTATGATATTTTAGCTTGTCTTTTTGGTACATATGTTTATGACTACATGAGAAGTTTGAATATATATTCAAACTATATATATATATATATATATATATATATATATATATATATATATATATATATATATATATATATATATATATATATATATATATATATATATATATATATATATATATATATATATATAAATACATACAAACCTACAAACCTGCATGAATAATATATATATATATATATATATATATATATATATATATATATATATATATATATATATATATATATATATATTATTCATGCAGGTTTGTATGTATTTATATAGATACATACAAACCTGCATGAATAATAAATATATATATATATATATATATATATATATATATATTTATTTATTTATTTATTTTTGTATTTATGTTTATGTATATATCCATACATATAGATAGACAGGTAGGTAGAAACGAGTCATTGTTTCTCGCTTGTAATTGTTAGAGTGACATATTGTGTGCTTACTAGATGAGAATATGATTGAAGATCAAAGGGAAGAGTTCTACCGTCCGAATATCGCATCAATGCATGGGCGCTGGAGCTGAGGAGCTGGGAACTGTAGTCTCTCTATAATGCTATGCATTACAGTAGAAAACGAGTGTTGATACTGCATGCAACTTGAGAGTCAGTGTTCAACGATTTGCTTTAAGGCGTTTTGAATGGGCTTACGTTGGTGAAATGTGATACAAACGGAAATATGAGAGTCATGTAGGATCATCATTCAAATTTAGTCTTCGACCTTACGCAGCTGGTGTGTCTGAAGTTCGTTGGCAGACACAAGTTGCCAAGATCTTGAGGAGTGTTTTTGATGTACGAGCCCCACATCACATAGTAATTCTCTCCACACATTTTGTACAAGCTTTTTTTTTAAGGAGCCACTTTATTAGGAACCTACATGTAGAAGGTCGAAATATTTAGAGAACTTATACTACTAAAGGAGAAATTTCTAAGGAACATTTCATTTTCAAATTCCGAGTGCTGTACTCAGATGCAAGTGAAGATTACATTACATTGGATGATATCAATGGGATAGACATGATACTTCTTGATGGAAATTATGCTTTTGCACATAGAACTTATTTCCTGTCCCATTTGTGCTTTTGAGGTTGAGTTATAGCCATAATTAAAGGAAAAATTGAGAATTTCAATGCTTTTCTAGTGTCTGTGCCATTTTGTGGCACTCTATATGCAGTGAAAATTAAGGAACAATTAAGGAACTTTTAGTACTAGAATTTAATAAAAAGAGGTCCGAAAATAAGGAACTTTTAGAACTAGGCCTTTAGCTAGGTTCCTTATAAAAAAACGTGTATCTGTTAAGGCATCATGTATTTGGTATCGATTAGCTATGCAATGTTTCACCAAGAGCTTTACAATTGATATTTAGATATGAAGCTGGTTTTCTTGATACGAATGTGGGTTTGCTGATATACGAGGTTTTTATAAGGAACCGAGTACAGGGCCTAGTTCTCAGTTTGATACTTCTTTACCTTTGTTGCCACATTACACGCAGTTTTGTTTTATTAGTCTGACCAAAAATTGAAGAAACTCTAGTACTATGCTCTAGGTAAATTAAGGAACTAGACTATAGATAATGGATTCTTTTGATAACAGTTCTTGTAAGTCTTACTTTGTTTAAAGTTTTCTGGACAAGATTTAACTATTAATTTTGATCTATTTGAGCTTTTTTCATGATAGTCAACATTTATATCCATCAAGAAGTGCACAACTTCCAAACAATATGACAATTTTAAGCCCGGAAAATAAGGAACCACTTAGGAAACTATCAGTACAAGAATAACAAGGTTTTCATGCCAAGTTAAGGAACTTTTATTTCTAGGTGCCGATCCAAGTTTCTTTTTACAAGTAGCGTTTATATTGACATCGGAAGTGTTTAAGTGTGCAGACAGGATACTATGGATATTATGAATTTCAACGGAAACCCTCTTATGAGACACTGTTACATGGATTAGGCACAATTCATGCGAATATAACTGAATGGAAGTGTCTCCTCAATTTTCGATTTTTTGCAGTGATAAAAATTTTCGAAATTAGACCCTTCATTTGTGATTTTGTCGTCTGTAGTACAGGTTCCTTAACTCTTTTGGCATTTTACATGTTGGTTCCTTATATAGCGGATCCTTTTGAAATATCGTGTATTTAGGAACACAACTGTTTGGTAGGAACATAGGCATACCCATTGCTCGTTACTATCTTTCTGGATGCTATATCAATGAGAAATGTCCGGTAATCTTAGGATTTCCGTTGGACAGACTGTCCTTGGCTCTATTCATGTATTAGCAATGAGGGCTGGAAGTGTTTTTGAAATCATCTTAACTGCTGTGTTTGATACCTTTTGACGCAAGTATTCTCGAAGTTTGGCTTTCGTTATACGAAGTACTTTCATACTGCTTACACTGGACTTCTTACTAAATATCTAGCTTAGCAGAAAATATTTCTTGCAGTGATACTGCTTCCTTGGTAGGCACTTCTTGGAGTATGACAGGACCTGATGACATCTCGCTGGTGATGAGATCTAGCTCGTGCAAGAGGATATTTCATATGTGCACCACTTGTACTTTTGACATTATACGCTTATTTCCAGCATCTAAAAGATTCCCTCGTGGAGCTCGCTGATTACTGTTGTTTAGTGCTTCCACATTGAAGGAAATGTCCTTCTTCAGGAAATTTAAGCCGTAGAAGAAAGTGTAAAGGAAATAAAAGTGGGAAGGAAAAAGAATGACTTTCATAAATATGAAAATATGAAAAATGAAAAATGAAGGAAATTTGAGACGTAACAACATAGCAAAGGTGCCTAATTTTCTAATTTTGCCACTGTTTTTTGTCGAACCTTACTGCTCAGGTGACTGTTGGATATGCCCCTTCAAAGATGCTTACTTTTTGATAAATATCGAGTCGTTTCCTTTCCTGCTTTTTACATAAGTCTCTATGTGAAATATGTTAACAATAGCTTAAGTTGCTAGGGGCTCAAGCTAGTCAAACTGTACAGCCCATATATCGGGATATCAGCCTGCCTTTTGGCGACAAGTATGTAATTACTCACAAGTTAAATGTAGGACTAACACTAATTAGATGAGGTCTGAACACTGTCGAAGTTTGCAAGCCCCTTCATGGAGCCAAATCTTTTGAGGCTCCTGTGATATCTAGCGATCTTCTGGGAACCAACCTGCCGTAACATGCTTAAAAATTCAGCACAGTTTCTAGAATTTCTTCATATGAATGAAATTGGTTCTGTTGAAGTTTTCTGCTGTTTGATCTGGTGTTGAAATTGCCTTCGGGTGAGTTAGGCAAATGTAGATTCTTTGACCAAACCATCTCAACATGTTATTTGATCGGCAATGGTTTGATTGTATTGTCGTAAAAATGCTTGGAAATCTGGTTGGTCATGATTGAAATGAAAATTATCTGTTGTGGTAAGCATTGGTTTATTTTGGGACCAATGTCATTTGAGGTATAGAGGGGACGTTCTGCTTTCATATGTTTCAAAAATATGAAACTGACTAACCAGATTATCTGTTTGTTGCGCTCAAGACGGCTTTTGATGTTATGGGCTGTTCTGTTAGCAGCTTTATTCCTGGAATCAGGGGTGTAGGAATCATTTGGAAGGTCGAAGGGTGCAGGAATTGAAGGGGCAGGAGAGTGAAGAACATCTATGCCACGCCCTACATTTTGAGAGCCACACCCGAACGTAATAAAGTTGCGTGTTTGGCCTATAATTATATTCTGCTCTCTTCTTATTGGCTTCTTAGGGGTCATTCAGTGAAGGAGCCTATCAATTAAAGGCTAGTCTCTGTCTGTGCTCTCTCACCATCACTAAGTCTCTCACTAGCGGCTAGCCATCATCTATCATAGTCATCATCGTCATCATCATCATCATCATCATCATCATCATCATCATCATCATCATCATCATCATCATCATCTTCATCATCATACTCATCATCGTCATCATCACCTTTGCATTGTATTTATTGTTTATTATAGGGTCTTAAAAGCTAACATAAAACCATCAAGTAAATTGTAAAGCCTCATTTTGAGAACAAAATAAAGGTTAACTGAAAATCCTCCTATTTTCTTTAGCGTCAAAGTAACTGGCCAAGTCAATTATAATTACATAATTAATTATTCGTTAGGAATTACATACTTTGAAAATTACATACTTTGCTTTGGATTTACTTTGCGGAGTATAGTTATCATGAGCACAATAGCACTGCTTTAGCGTTTTATTTCAGTAAATCAATCAACATTAGGTACCACACCCTGATGACCTTCAATGTAAGTCTCGTACTCTACATTACATGAGCATGATTGAGTGCTGGTAATGGGATACTAAATACCAGTTATTAGTGCTGAGTTGAGCATTTTGGGAATGGTTTAACCAAAGTATTTTCATGACGTGAAGACGTTGGGCAATCAGCTGGCCCACTTATGCGTAGTTTCGTAGTCAGATCTTTCAGCTTTGATCTTTCAAAGGTATTTGTGTTAGTTCTAGAAATATTGCAAGAAAAATTCAAACGTATTTAATTTCTTTGATTATCCCGCAATGTGTATTTAAGGCATACCAATTTCTATTGTTACAGAGGCAAAGATTTAACACTCCAGATAGACCCATGAGCTATTATGGCGAGGTGAGAAACAGGTTTCAATTCTCTCAAAATGGCGTCATAAAAATCGGCTCCTTAAAGGTGAAGAACTCCCTGTTGGTTATCAACGACAGTATACACGCCTTGCTCGAGAAGGTGAACCCTAAGGATTATTACCGTGTCGATCTCGAAATCAGAGACTCTTCCACGTTAGTAGTAACTTCAGAATCACGACTGAAGGCGGAGGAGCATTCAATCGCTTGGATCCTATCACTTGGCCTATACAACCATGACGGTCGGTACTTTGGTTACATCGTGTCGAAGACTAAGGGCGGGAAGACGAAGATGCTATGTCATGTGTACAAATGCTCTACAGTAATGATGTCCGCAACAATCCTGGAAGCCATACGAAGTGCATGTCAGAGTACTTTAGCATCAGGCCGTACCCAAACACCTCGGTGCAGCAGTTCTATGCCAAGGAGTGGGTTCCGAAGTAGATTAATGACAAGTCCAGATACCGTTTCAAGGTCATCAGCATCAAGTGATGTAAGTATCGTGTTATCAAGGTTACTTGACTCACCATTAATGTCAACTTTTTCGGTCTCTGCTTTCTTTTGCAACTTTCTCATATAAGTACAAAGCATACGTAGTTATAAGGTAAAGTTATAACTGCACGTTTTGCTAAAAATAGGGGATATTGGATGGAGTCCGTACAGAGAGTTTTCTCACCATGCCCCCTATGTATCTATCCATATATCTATGTATTTAATGTACATTAACCTATGATAAGGCTTTTACGCATAAATGCGTTAGCGTTGATTCGGGTATAGAGTTAATAAATCTGTGGTACTGCAGTAATGAACTATTCTCTTATGGATATTAGTTTGTAGAATGTTAGAAGTACTTTTAAATCCGCCAGCCACCAATGTTAAGCAGGATAATGAGATATTAAATAAAACTAAATAAACTTAAATAAAATTAGATAGTATTAATAGAAGATCAGTCAGCAGTTTGGAGTAATTTAGTTGACCCAATGCTGTTATTAAAGGATGACACTGAGCTCTGATTTCTAATTACTGTTGGAACAGTGTTCCATAACCGAGCTGCACCAGGAAAAAGCGAGTGCTTATATGTGTCAGTTATGCAGTATGGCGTTAATTGAGTTGCTCTACTTCTGGTATTATTTAAGGGTGTATGAATAAACTTGTTCTTTGCAATATCTGTATGATCATTTAGAATCTGGTAAGTCATTTTCACTTTTGCTTTTGGCCTTCTTTCTGCTAGGCTCTCCCACCCCAGCAGAAAGAAGGGCAAAAGCAAAAGTCTATTTTCACTTTTAATGTTGCATGTTGCGATGCAATTTTTCCACAAAGTAAATAGAATGAACACTGATACAGATGTAACTTTAAGACAGCTTACGTAAATGACAGGATCATCAATTTCTTTCTTTTTCTGCATATAATTTTGATTCATTTGTTGTTTTATTAAATTTTACGTCATCCATTCTGTGTTGTCATTAGGGCCAGGGTCCGTTCGATGCAAACTGTGTGTATAAGGTTCCCTAGGAGCACACATTTGTGTTTCCACATACTACTACTACTACCAAGACGCCACACGCAGTTAATACTGCACGACGCGTTTCACAATGCCACGCCAGTTTTTCCTATCTTGTGTCAGTTCAGATAGTCTATTTAATGTTTGTGCTTCTTTGGAGAGATCCAGTTTAATTCCGACGCAGGCCAAATCTTGTCTTATTGTCTGCATCCATGTTGTCTTTGGTCTTCCTTGTGGCCGTTTTACTTTCCTGAGATACTCTTTAAGGGCTTTCCTTGCTGGTGTTTCTGGATGCAAGCGCATGAGATGTCCTAGCCATGTTAGTCTCCTTTCTCTTATTATTTCACTCCATGGTTCATATTTCGTTTTGGCATAGAGCTCGTTGTTGGTAATATTTCTTTGCCAGTTAATTCCAAGGATCTTTCTTAGATGTCTACGCTGGAAGGTGTCGATGGTGTTTTCTAGTTTCTTTGTTAGTGTCCACAGTTCGCTATTATAGAAAAATACACTTGCTACATATGCGTTAAAAGTTCTCAGTTTAATCGTGACGGAGTTTATCTTGCTGCTGAAAATGCTGTTGAGCGTTTTGTATGCATCAATTGCTAGTATTTTTCTCCTGTTGATGTCTTTTTCTGTATCGAGTAGGCTTCCTAGAATTTTGCATTCTTTCCATGCTTCATTTCCCTTTTGCTCGATGTTATATTCTTCCGTTTTTGATTCATTTATTTGCAAGTTTCTTTCTTCAAGTTTACCAGGAATTGTTTCTTTAATATGATCTATTCGACATTTCGCAGTAGATGCCCATATGATGTCATCAGCATACTGAGGGTTTATTTCAAAATAGTTGTTCTTTCTGGATGGATCTGTTGCTGCGTTCTCGGTATTCATGGATCTTGCAAGGTAGAAGATGAAAAGTACAGCACTAAGACAGTCACCCTGCGCAATCCCTATTTCTGTTTTGATGTTTTCACCTTTCTCTTTTCCGACTTTGACTCGCAAGTTTACATCCTTTATCAAAAGGGACATCATGTGTAGTTCGTCGGGTTGAAGTATTTCTTTTAGATCTTTTAATAATTTTCCGCGGCTTACCGTGTCAAAGGCCTTACTCATATCTAGCAGTAAAAGGTAGATGTTGTAGGTGCTTGATGTTATAGCTTTCTCTGCTAGCATCTTGATTGCAAAAACCTGTTCAGTCGTGCTTCGCCCAGCTTGATAGGCAGCTTGTCTTATTGGGATTGTTTCCACATAGAACATTGAAAAAGGCCAGTGTACATCGAAGATCTTCGGGCCTAAGTACATGCAATTCACTGTGGGTGTTGCGGTGTAAACATCTTCAGTTGCAATACCCATGACCACACCAGGCCTGAACCACACGCGGTATTTTGTTCAAACTTTTCAGATTTTGTACATGCAAAGTTATATTTTAAGTTAAACGTAATTGACGAAAAACATGCATAAAACCATGATAAGGTAGGTTCATACCACCACAGAATAGGGATTAGGCAGAAGGGTCACTTGCAGTCGGCACCTTTGATGTTTCGCTGACACATTTCTCGATGCGCTATGCGATAGGGAAATATGTTACTTGCTTAAACTCGCTTCCAGCTCAGCGATATCGAGGCTCGCAGTTTGCGTTCAATATCGCGGGTAGGTCGAACCACTCGGAAGCCTTTGCGCTATTTTCAAAATTAACTACCTGTGAGGAAAAACAACTTTATATCTGTATTACAGTTGGTCGACAGCACTTGCTACTCATTATTGTGCTATTCCATGTACTCTCTCGTGTCAAAGGAATGGAATGAAGTTATTGAGGGCAGATACCATCGCGGAGGCTGCTGAAAGTGTAAGTTGTATTTTACATACGAAGTAGAACTTACCTTAAAGAGTGTTTCCAGCAATCCTATCGTTTTCGCTATCGTTAATGTCTGCCACCATCAAAATCTATTGTTTATAACAATTTCCATAATAGAAAGTAGGCCAGGCCGTTTGAGGACCTCAGCATTCTTTACTATTGATATATCTACATCCATGGGTTATTATAAATGCACAACCTTCATGTATTTCCTATTTTTTCTTTTCGATTCCTGAAGCGTCCGATTCGCAAATTTCAAACAATAGTAAATTCTCATTCGAGTAAACAGTAGCAGCATATATTTCGAATCAAAGAATTCGCAACTATCAAGTTTATCTTTCTTTAAAAGTTGCAGTAGGTCTCCCCCAATGCTATTTACCTTTTTCAGGTTTCGAAAATATTCAACAAATTTGTCTTCTAATGACACAACATAGGACATCATGCTCTCAGATGGTACAACTAATCCGCCAAATATACTCGAATCTGAATCGTATGCCTTGTATAATAAAAAAGTCTTTGTCTCATTATAACTCTCAGTCTGATCTGTTAGAGCTGACTCACATACTGGGCATTTATGTTTGAGAAATGTTTTTCGTAGCAAATATCCTGCAACATAGGCAACTGCATTTTTCTTAATCAATTTCTCCTCTACTTGCTCAGCTCTATATTCATTAGAAATGCACATTAGCTGTGAAGCATTGTCATTTGGTTCACTTAATGAAGTTGCAAACCCTTGTAGGTTACCAAGCTCTACAAGTGGCTTATCCTTATCAGTTTCACAATTTCCAGAAGCAATTGTCAACAGATTGGTATGAAAGAGCTTCCTATATGCCCTCTTAAATTGTATTGCAGTTGGATTATCTGAATTTCCACCTTGTTGTCTTATAGCCCCGAAAAAGTTCTCTAGAGGATCCTGATTCAACCTCCTGGTGGCTAAGAAAGAGATTGCTCCTTCATCATAAAGTTTCCTCCAAAGAGAGATCATTGCATTTAGAGTCAGACACCAACCAGTTATACATTTCAATGAGCTTGTTCTATCTTGCCCTGTTGCATCATTGATAATCTTCAAAGATTTGAAAAATTGTATTCCCTCAGTCATATCTGTTACATGAGAGGAAGTTATGGAAATTGGTCTACGGGAAAATTTGTTGCTTCTAGAGCTGGAAGAGTTAGCGCAGTCAAAAATTTTATCAATTCTTTCAATTAATTCAGCTGTCCCGGCAGCTTCTGATGGGAGCCCATTCAAGGCAACATTTGTAAATATACCCGCAGCAACAGAGTGGCTAAAGACTTGACTTGCCAACTTCACTTTCATTTTCTGAAACCCATTGGGCTCTATGTGCTTTTCGGTAAGCTTAGGTGCAGTTCTTATTGCAAGTTTCTTTTCATTATTATAAAACTCTTTTATATGCGCCCATTTTGCAGTCTTCCCATTAAATTTGAAACTATATTTCATTAAGTTATTCCTGACATTCTTCAAGAGATGTGGGGGATCGAAAATGGTGAAATATTGTTTTCCTCTCATTTCAAAGAAAGGCCTTTCAGGAGTAACTCCAAGCTCTTGCACAAACTGATAAAAGTTGGAACCTTGATCACTTACAAGTGCTACAATATTGAGACCTATGGACTCAAGCTGAAAGATAGCTTCATGAATAACCTCTTTCAATTTTGAGGATGGGCAAGACTCACTAGCAAGATAGAAGGCAACAGGTTGTTTCCAATTATGAAGAATCCCCCGAATCATCAACACCAAACCTGAGCTGGCCAACATACCAGAAGATCCACCATCACCATAATCCTCCAAGCCAACTAATCTATCTCTTGGTAAATCGTAAAAAAGATGTCGTTTCAAAGAAATCTCATCCATAATAAGTGTGCAGATTTTTGCACTGGGTGGCAGTGATTGGACACGCTTCTTTATAACATAAAGTGACTTTTCGCTAAATCCAACCTCAGATGCAAACGTTGAAACCAACCGAGTCAAGGTTTTTTTGGATGGAAGATGGAGGTATTTTGCTAAAAAACGATACGCGTTGCCACTAATGTAATATAGCATTAGGGCCCAAGCTTTAAAGTCATTGCTATATCTTTTACCTTTTGGTTTCTTTGATTGCAATTTGATTTGAGTCTCAATGATTTTTTTTAGTTCGGGAGCAATTATGCCTTCCAGGAGATTTAGTGCCTTTTGAGCTTTGGTTACATTTTGTTTAGGAGATTTTGGGAATTGTTGTCTGAGTGCTGTTAGTTTTGATTTCAATGATGTAATTTTTTGCCTTTTTGCATGAAGGATAGAGCGTAGTTTTTTCTTTCTTGGGCTGTTTGCAGTGAGTTGGGGAGGGGTTTGAGAGACTTGGTCACTTTTGTTTGATACAACCTCAACATTTGCAGCAATGTTCAATGTTGAATCTTCCATGCCTGTATAAAATGAAAGAACACAAACATATCATATATTGCCTCAAGTAATTTGCAATAGATCTTGTTTCACTGAACAGATTCAAGGGAGTTCTATGTCTTACTATACATACTACACCTTTAAGACTACAATACACATAATGCCAGATGCAAATGTAGTTTATGCAAAGATACTACTAAGTATAAATACCTATAACATGTACTTACTGACATCCATCCCAACTGATGCAGGTTTCATAACTATTGGTTCCTGACTGTAACCAATGTGGCTTTTTGATACTGAGGAATTAGTGAAGAAACCATAATTATCAATTCCAAAGTCAGCAAAACCATACAGGCTTATTTACATTATTTCAATTTTCCAAAAATTTAAAGGAGTTTATAATGCATTGATTTACCATAATTATGTTCGCTGATAATTTCTTCAAATTGTAAGCGCTTTTTCTTCTGTGGTATGTCTGCAAGAGGTATTTTTAATGTCACTTTTGAACAAACATATTGGTTATGCGAAATGACCTTACCTATAGTACTGCTTTGTTTTTTGTTTAATGATTACTTGGATATGAATCTATGTTCAATGTGAATTAGGCAAATCCCACATAAAGTGGTATTGATGGTAACAGATAGTTTGAAAATCCATTCAAAGTTTATCTGTGGTAAATACCAATTTATCTTTAATAAATACCAATTTTCTCTGACAATCCCAGTTATGTTGCTACCCTCCAACCCGCATTCAGCACCTTCCCAGAATGATCATTAACAGTAGTATATCTGTACTTACTTGACTCTCTGGCAGTGTATGGCCGTTTACTCCCTATGACTGATGGTGGAGGGTTGGGTATGTTAAAAAGAGTTGGTTTTGCATTGGGAAGAAGTCTAGTACGGTTATTTGTAAATTTTGGGAGGAAGTCAGGCTCAAAATGTTCACAGCAGATGTAACAGTTTTTACTGAGATAGGCCGTGCTCCTATGCATGAGATCTTGCCTTCTGCAACTCTGAAGCCACTCTTTACAACTAAAATATAAGTAATAGGCAACAGTTACTGTGCACAATTAAAAGATACACAACTTAGAAGAACGCTGTGTCTAAAAATATTCTTTAAAATCGAGGAAACTGAGTACAGTAGGAAGTACATACCGTGTAGCACTTGACGGAAAACGGTGAAAACTTAGTTCTGGGTTGTCTTTTGCGTTATTTGTACAGTTGCAAGCTGAACAAAATGTTCCTTTCGACTTGTAAACTTCTTTATTTGACATCATAGAGGTCGCTCGCGTGGAGAAGGTGCGAAAACATGCAGGAGAAAAAAAATGTCCAGTGTTAGATACCACTTTCCACGAATTTCTACTTGCTTAATCTCGTTTTCGCGCATCCCCATACTCACGCATGCGCGCATGAAAAGGTGTCAGCACTGACTTCAATGGAGTGACCCTTCTGCCCCTTTATTATTCTGTGATACCACCATGTTAGGAGCTCATCAGACTAGCATACCCTTGTCGAAAAGGGGGCTGAGCCCCCGAGTCCCCAACCTCCACGGCACCCCTGGAATACACTCTGGCATTTGGAGCGACTAATTAGATTTCAACAGTTCTTATGTCGCACCTTCGTGACAGGACCATGAGCTCATAGGCAATTGCGTTTTTGGAGGTTATGGTTATTTGTGTTCGTTGTTTGTATAGGTTCACTGTTGCCTGGGTAGCGTAAAAAGATACCCATAGATATCAATTTCTAACCGCATAGAATAAGTTTATTAACACGCAAATCCATCATAGATCGGATAGGATTTGTCTTGTCATAGTAGCTGCACTGTTCTATTTTTGCCAGGTCTTACCTTAATTCTCAAATGAACCGCCAAAGGAGACGCGATTTTCAGCATGGGTGTCGGGCGTTATTTCAGCAGCTACAGGAGGATTTGGTGGCATACTCTTGCAACATCTATCGTATAGGGATTGATTAAATTGTTTTATAATTCACCTGTTCGATGAAGATTTTCAACAGGTTTACAGAGTCTTTTGTAGTTTGCAGAGTTTGTTCCTCTCGTTAGAGTATCACTATCATATCTTCTAGCAAATTGACTGTGCAGAGTTTCCTCTGGTTTGTGGCATGATAGAGCATGAAGGAGTGGTTCCTTGAAATGCCAGTCAACTTGGAGACTATAGGTCTTGTCAAGTTTTATTCAACACAATTCATAGCATCTTTTTTATCAAACACTCTGTGTTTGGTGTCAGGGAATAACTTATTAGTGCGTTACTGGCGGTCGTTACAGGTACCATCAATTTGAAGTTCTAGCATGGGGGTTTACTCGAGGGGGGCCAATTGGAGCATTACAGTGTATGATGCGGTATTTATTGCGTCATATACGATTTGTTGATATGCATTTGGAATTTATTTCTGGGATGTTATTGAGAGGATCTCAAGACATTTTGGAAGCTATTGTATCATTTCCCAAAGGCATCTTGCTATACCTCTTTATATTTCTATTATTAGGAGACAGTACGAGGTTCAAGTTCCCCGAAGTTGACCCATACTCAGGACTTGCGACATTCGACACCAAACTGTGTTAGAGAACTATCTTACGAAAACGATGAAGCTGACCAAGCCAGTGTTATAGAACCTATGGAGCAAAGAGGTTTAGTCTCGAAGGAAGAAAGCGTAACTTCTGGTGAGTTGGAAGATTTGGTAAGAGAGCAGGACGAGGTTAAGGCACAACATGATCCTCTTGTCCGTAGTGTCATTGACCTTAGAAAAGAAGAAACAGGGACAGTGGAGACATCTGGGAACATAGAGAATCATCTAGGAGCAGATTCCTCATCGGTTTCGAATGATATCGAAGATGGTTTTGTTGTCTGTTCACCTGTTCACCAGCTGGAAGAACATAAGTCGAATGTGAGTGAAAGTGATTTTACAGTTGAAAATACTGATGAAATAAAAAACCAGAATGAGGCCAAGGAAAACCTCAAGGACAAGAAGTCGCCATTTTCAAAAAGCAGAACTAGAATATTCCGTGGCACGTTGATTCGAAAGAAGAAATGCAGCGCGTCCAAACTGTCGGTTAGCATGCAGTCACTTGATCTCGTTCCGAGGGAAGAGGAGGAAGTTCCCTCACCTCTTGTAAAGAAGGAGCATAAGTTTGTTGTATCGTATCTCTGCTCAGCTGTAGTGAAGCCACCGTTCAAAAGTAAACACGTTGAAAAGTGCCTGAAGCAATACCAGAAAGAGGTTGGAAAGAAGCAAAAGGTTGGTGACGTTTGTTCCCTTGGGAATAAGTTGATGCTACAGGTCATAACAGACACAGGCGCGACTATGATGGACATACAGAATCCCAATTCATTTCGACGCCATTTCCCAATATCAACTATAGACTCATTTATTGTGCATCCGGAGAATCCTGACTGCTTCGCATTTTCGACAACTGTCCCCGGTGACGAGCAACATAAGTATCATTTGTTTTACAAATCACGAGACGATATAGCCACGGTAAAAGAAGCATTTGAACAGCTGAAGAAATTTCAGAGAGTTTTATAACCTTGATGCCCGTAGGTAGAGAGTTCGACGTATCGCCAATGGCACCTGACGTGGCGTTATCTCTAGCAAGTAAGCACACGAAACGAAGGAGAAGGTAGATCTCCCAATACCAAACGTTACGCAGCATAATTTATATTAAAATCTATTTATGATTAGGCATTTGATATGATATTGATATTTTTAACACACGCATTATATGATAGGAAATTTTCTTAGGAATGTTTGATAAATCCAGATCCAATTATAAGTTTCATTTTTGTCGGCTACATGATTGTGCTTACTGATGGCGGATAGGACATACGGTATTGTTTATTTAAAATGGTAGCTATTTGCATTGGTAATTGAAAGGAACCAACGAGGGGTTGTTATTTGCACCTTTGTTGTAGTGCACTGAGATCAAAGTTCCCAGTAGATTTTTACCATAAGCGGCGGGATAAGTGCCTCAGAGGTCGCCAAACAGTATTGGAATTAGGGATAGAGTGGATTCTCGATTAGTTTGTTTTCTTAATAAGCCTTTAAGTTGTGCCCCCCCAAGCTTACAAATAGAGAGAAGTACACGTTGTTTTGATAAGAAAGTGGTTTGTAAAAAAGCACTGGTCGGCTGCCCCAAAAGTTAGAGGGTTTAGTACTCCAAAATAGGAATTTGAATTTTCATGCACACCATATTTTTTGTTCATTTTGCATAGATTTCCTATGAAAATCTATGTACCTCAGTGTTATGTTTGTGTAGTGCTTGCCTGTATGTGTAGCACTCCAGTGTGTTGTACAGTTTTGAATATTCTCGCTAGGAAAGTTCTAAGAACGTTTCAGTGCTGACATCATTTGCAAGCTGTTAAAGTTTCAGTACTGGGCAAAAACTGTGTTATGAAAAAAACGTGTATCAAAGGAAGATTGATTTGGTTTATTAGAAGGGTGTGCAGGATAGCAAGTATGATGTGGTGAGGTTTGGTGAAGTATGATGGATTAGTTGAGGTGACGTGAGGTGAAGTGAGATGTGAAGACTTTTTTGCGCGTGTGGTATAGTATGGGACTGGCCTTATGGAGCAGGGTTGTACAATTAGCAGTTTAGTGGGAGTGGGGGGGGGGACTGGCAACTAGACCACGGGAATCTGTGGTGAAGCTCTATGGAAAACCTTGTAGCATCCTGGCCTTAAGAGTTTCTTAGCTCTCAAGAATCATTGGAGGTGAACGCCCCCACGCTCCCATGTGTCCGCCACTGGTATCACTTGTTGTCAGATGTTTATATTCGGATTGCATTTTGAAGTAGATAAAAGTTTTAGAATTGAGCATTTATGTATTGCCACTTTAAGGCAGAAATGAAAAATGCCTAGTTATTAATCTCTACGGGACAGACCGAAGAGAGCGCATGCATAATTTATTGTATCAATATAACCTTTATATTTGAAATGATTGAAGTTAGCTTGTTTGTTGTAGGTGTACTCGGCATGGTAGTAGTTGCATTAGCAACTTTGTAGTCTCTGTGATTGTAAAGAAAATCGATTAGCTATAATTATTCAGCGTCACAAGATAGCTACGTCTATGGCATTGCTATGAAGGAATTCTAAAAAATAACTAAGTCTAGTGATTTAGTAGATGAAAATACAAGATTCCCCTTTTCAGCAAAATCAGCTGTACTTAGTAGATATTGTGGTTAGTGCGTAGACGAGCTATATTCGTATCAGTTAGACGGAGCTGGATCATTTAAACAGAAAGTACGCCTGTGCTTGCAATTTGGAATGCCAGGTAGTAAAATACATAGCTCAAGTTCATGTATGTGGTAGTATTAAGTATTCGATATATCCATTATTGCTTTAGGGTTTCTGAGTTTGGTGAAGTAAGTTAGGAATCACCGTTAAGTTTCCCCGTTTTGCACTTTCAGAATACCTCATTTGTTGCGCATTGGATTGTCCAAATACGAACTATTTATCACTGCTTCTTCATCCTGGCCTACGAAGCTATAATAGTCTGCTATACATTCCATATTGCAAACACCGGTTATTGAGTAGCTAGAGTCTTCAAATTAGCTTCGTGAAACTAGAGGCTAAGTTGTTTAATTTCAAGACTCTTCATTATTTTTAGATATTATGTAGTTGCCTTTGGTGGGGTAGTTAATGATCACTACGAGTGCCACTCGTTTTACTCAAACTGAAAATAGAATATTGCTATCACATGTAGATAACAGCTGTAAGAAATAACAGACTATTGTTGGATTTATATAGAAAATTTAAAAATTATTCAAAAACAAGCCATGTACATATTTTATGGTGTTTTGCAGCTGGTAGTTGGATAATTGTTGCACCTGTTGCATCTTATGTAAGGGAGTCTTTATTGGATATGATTTTAATTTGAAAATGTAGTCCAGCAAATGCTTTTCATTGGTTCATTTTTCTCACTATCTTCTATCACATACCCTGTTTCGACTTTTATAGCCTGATTCCATATTGCCGTAAGTGACACGTTCAAGTTACTGCGGACATGTCCGTGTAACTGGCGATTTATCCCATTCATTAGCGATACGCCGTTGATGAATCAAGGACATCGTGGTACATCGGCAACATAGACATTTCATTTTGCCAGACTATCTGTTTTGAGCTGTGGCGATTGTGGGGGCTGGGGGATTTCCTCTGTGTTCTTTCGGGTCGACTTTGTAAGTCTTAAGATTTAAAGGAGAAATGGTCATAGGAGGTAGAAGGTATCTAGTTAGGTATAATTCCTTGTTATGTCATATTGCTGTTTGTCACCCTTCAGTACAATATTCATTGTTTTACTGAAGGGCGATGTCCAAAAGAGTGTCGTACGCTAACATCCCCCCAGTCTATGGCGGGTGGCGTTGCTCTGGCGTTGCCCTGACGTAAGGGATTAATACTGAGGATCAAGCCGGACACCATTGCAGGATGACACTATTTGAACTTTCGCATATTTCCCGCGGTTGCGGTGGGGCGATTGCCCGCCCATACTGTGCCTATTGCACAGTAAGATGCAACGGCCCCGCTCTTGCCTCACTTGTAAGCAGCGTTTGCTATCCACGTGAACCTCGACCTTTCCTTTTCAGCAGGTGCACCAGTGATAGATCCTAGTTCAAATCTTTGAAGAGTAGTATATGCAGCATCAGAGGTAAGTTAGACTCCCGATCATGAATTTTCACCAGCTTTGTCATTTCCTGAATAGACCACTATTGTTACCGGTGGTGTGACTTAGAAAGGGGTATGTTCCGTTATTTCGTTTAGGCTATATTGGTAAATTACAGCAGTTCACTGCAACATCTATGCCATGCTGGACAGAACGTAGCACTCATACCACATGTAATACTAGTTCTCATTGTAGTATAGGTGGTACAATATGTTTAGAGACGTTTGCTCTACCTAGAGCCCTAAGGTGGTTTCCCAGACAAAAATACTCGTGTATCTAAAAGCTTTAAGCTTTCACTGTCAATTGCTCTTATTCCTAACAGCTGCTACCTAATCATTCCTGTTAGTGACAGTTGTGTTTTATCAATTTTTCAGTTAAATATCAATCAAGATTCGAGAAAGGAGTGAAAATCGAGATTTAGGCCTGTTGGGCGGCAGCTCTCCAATGACAATTGTCCTTAAGCCACTCTTTGTCTATGGATGGAGTGCTTTATTTTTTCAATCAAATTAGCTGCAAAACTTGAGTATTATTTGGTATTCACTACACAATCAATATCATAAGAGGAAGACATGGATGTAAATGTTGACGGTTGTTCTGATTAATGGGAATGACAAGGCATATTAGTTTGACAGAAGATAACTATGACAGGCAGAATGACCTCTCTTATTGTCTTTCGAGGTCCTCTCTTAGGGTTTGTCTCCTTTTACCTTGGGCAGACAGTCTGTCAGTTGATGAATGTTCCTATCACAATCATTTAGTGGATTGCTTTTCTTCAGCCAGAGAGAAACCTGATTGACAGGTTATTTTGTTGTTATTTCACTTGTAAATCTGCAAATGCAGGAACTCAGCAATGCTTTGAAAGGAATATGATAATTTCTTTTTTATACTAGCTTTTTATTGGGAGATCTACGTGACATTAAGAAGAATTTTATTCCACAGTTCTACTAACATGCCATTATGAGTAATAGACACTTTGAGGTGCTACCAGGTGGTTTTGAATTATTGCAGCAAAATTGGATAGTTTATGAATTTCTGATTGTCTTTCAATGAAAACCTTATGAAGGGAAGTTCTCAGTCAACATCTGAGTTCTGCTTAGAACCTGAGATGCTAAATGGTATCCCAAGATGAATCAGGGTTTTCAGGAGTTTTTTCAAGAATACCCCTGACTTTTCCAAACCAGATTGTTAGAACTTCCCTTACTTTCTGAATATTTTCCTAGCAGTTTTTGACAGTTAACCATGCTTGCCTCATCATGCCTTACTGCTGTCACAGCCCTTGTATTAATTGCCTTGACAGCATTCCCTCCATTGCATTCCTTATATTTAAGTAAGGTTTGTATTTGTATGGTTAGAAATATATGTAAAGGAATGAAGTTATTATTTTTTCATGTAAAATTGGTAAATATCTGCATGACCTACATGAAAAACTGCATTAGAGAAGGAAGTATTAAGTAAAACAAACTTTAATTGAAGATAAAAGCCATAAATTTGCATTTGCAAGATCTGCAGTTCTTTACTTTGATACTGTCTTTATGGACATGTGTTACCTCTGACTTTTTCATTTCTGATGATATTTTCCATCCTTTTATCCCTATAAATCTGACTGTCTTGGCTCCAAGGCAGCTTGTTTTCAATATTAGCAATCACAATTTATCATAATACTTAGGATTGTATAGCTTTTCACATACTTAAAATATGGTCTTAATAAATCTAAGATTTAGTTCAAAGCTTATTCTGTAATGACAATTAGATTTTTTATTTTCTTGCCAGTTTCTTGGTTTAGTTTTGCATCATATGCTCCTCCTTTTCTCTTATTTCATAGACATTATCAGCGGCGGGAAAGAAATAAGAAATCAAATAATCAAATTGTTTTCTAAGCATTTTTTGTCTGGGACCAGAGTTCACATTTAGTGCTCTCCATTTTCATAGATTGGTGACTAGAGATCAACAATGGGCAGCAATAAAAGGAAAGATGAAGATGAGGACAGCAAGGGAGATAGTGGACAAGATATGGAGAGCATTGAATTGAAAGAGAAAGCAAAAAATGAAAATGACAAACTTGATGATGGTGTTGGGGAAAAAATGGAGTTACCTCATAGCCCAAAGAGTGCTAGTGACAAGGATTCACCTATATCTAAAGCATTCTTTTTTTCCAAGTATATTACATTTTGGTAAGTTTCTTGCTGGCTGATAGTAAAGATATCTATTTAGTATTGTCTGTCACACCAGCATACCTTCATGTTGGTAGTAGTTCCCAAGGAGCTTGTTTGGAAATCATTGAATCTGAGTTTTTCTCTTTTATTTCAGTTGGAGTTTTCCTTTTTTGAGCTAGAGATTTTTATCTATTTTCAAATTTAATAGTAAGATATTGTAATTAGCTTAAATAACTTCATGTATTTTGTATTTTGTTTGGCAGAGAATATTGTAAAATAGTTATACTGAAAGTATAGACTGATTGGATGGTTAGAATTAACATGACATGAAGAATGAGAGGAGACCTTTGCTTTAGCATTGTATGCACTGCAGAGAGTAAGCACCTTCTTTTGTTTATTACAATGCATGTGTATTTGATCTGAGTTCCATTTCTATTACAGGTGGATGAATGAACTGTTCTCTGCTGGATCTAAGAAACCACTGGAAGAAGGTGACATTCCAAAGCAGCCAGTTGTTGACACATGTGACCCTATAAATGAAAAGTTTGAAAGGTATTTGTGCAGTTTTGGCTTATATGTAGATTTAGATTAAATTTTACAGTTTCTGCCATAGTTTGAAAAATCTGCATCCCTGTTTCAACCAATCTTCATTGACAATGTTTTCTTTTTTATCTTTAACTATGAGTAAAAACCAATGTACCATTCGTACCCAGAAAGGATACAGGGTCACTGAATACATAACAGATCTACATTACATTCTAAAATAAAAGAATACAACAATTATAAGAAAAAGGTCCAGAAGGTATGTCTCAAGTAATATAAATGATCAATGATATGATTTTATTGAAGATTTTCGATGTTCTTAATACCAACATACCAGGTATCAGGACATTATCTGTTATTTCAATATGACTTTTCTGGAAATTTCATTGTTAAACACAAATCTAAATATTTCAGATATCTGTTTTAGCTTTCATCTGCTATTTAACTAAGTTATTTAACTTCTTTTGAAATCATTCATCATCAGCTAACTCAGGCACATGATCTAAGATACATTGTAATGACACAACCTATATGGCAAGAAAGCCAACGATAGTCACCTAAAAGTCTGGGATACTTTGCACGTTTTATTCTGCAATGAATTTTCATCATCCTCCTCCCCTTTCGAAATTGTTGGTTATTTGAGAGTAGTTTGGTGGTAGTGGGAAAATTTAACGTGCACAACAACTTCAAATCTTGTATAGACATGACAACAGTATTGTAAAGGGAATAGGGGTGCTTTTAAAGAATGCTAAGATTGCAAATTTGTTTGTTCAATATTAAATTTTACAAATACAAGCATACAAGCTACTTGCTACAGTACATACAATCTACTTGACTACACTACAAGGATGATACCATGGAGTGCAAGATGCCATGACAACTCTGCAGCCAATAACATGAACAACACGTAAAAAACAGAATTTAAAACACAGCTACAGAATGTACAAATAGATATACATAAACGATTTTTACAGTGAGGTACTTATGTTCGTTTCATTTTGTATGTAAGGTTAACCTAGGGCTATACAGTCCTTTCACATTTTATCAAGAAAAGGGTAGACTGTAAATTAATTGAATGTGTTCCCAATGGGGTCAGCACCAAACATGAAACAAATCTGCAAGCTATAGGAGAGGAATAAGGGGACTTGTGGCAATCTTTTGTAAGAAAAAAGTTTGAATCTTTCAACTTTTCTTTATTTCTTTGCCTCTGAAAAGTCTGCTTTGTGCTGTGACTGAAAACAAGCCATTTTTATTGCACGCGATCTGATTATAATCTGGGAGGTATATGATGTTTTATCAGTTTCCTTAAGTGCTCCAAGGGCGTTTGGGGAGTATTGTAACCTCCGTTAGGAAATTGGATTTACGTAGTTGTCTAACTATATAAGTAAAGCCCAGCGCACATAGCAGATTTTTATCGTTACAACATGCAAGTTTTGTCTTTGGTGTAAAAACTCTGCTGTATGCGGGAACTGAAAGCAGACGATTTTTATCGCAAGCGATCGAATTCTGAGATCAGACATGTGTGATATTTTTTCCTGATCGCAAGAGATCAGTTATAAAATATGCTATGTGTTGTGCATTGCAACAATGTTCACTGGATCATGTAACCTACAGCTGTTGTTAGTCCCTGTTCTGGAGAGATAGCTTTTCACGTGTATCTTTCTCTATTGCAATGTTCGCAGTTATGCTTGAAATCTGCTTGATTGTGCTCTATGGGATTCTGCGATAACGCCTGCACGTTTCCTGATCTTCATTCGCGAGCTCTCGAACTAGGCTGTAATGTGTAGATTTTACCCAAAAATTTCTTGTCCTTCCTCAATGTGGTGGTCTTCGAAGCAAAATCAGAATAAAAATTGCGCCAGGAATGTCTCTTCTGACCACACACGTTTCGCCATGCTTCAGAATTTGCCGCGGACCTTCGCTGCTATGCAGGATAAGAAGAATGTTGCGCAGAGGAACGTATCAATGATTCTATCTGTCATCCATAAAAATCTGCTGTGTTATGCGACTGCAAAATCTTGCAATCGCATGTCTCAACGAGCAAGGTCTGCTATGTGCGGTGGGCTTTACAAGAAAGATTAAAGAACGCATTTGCCATATTCCAATCTGTTGATCTAAATATAATAATTAGTTATCTTGTGTTTGTTATGGAATTTTTCATGCATATAGTAGTCAAACTGATTGATATACTTGACAGCAGTTCAATAGATTTTCAAGCATTAAAAACTGTTGAAATCATTGAGGAGATGTTTATACTTCTGTCACCTACCAGCTCGAAGTTACCATTTTCACTCTTTAGTACGATTGTTTCGCTTCCTAGTGGCCGCTTTGCAGGCAAACTGAGTTTGTTGGTCTCTCTCCGTGGTGACCTCTTTTCCTTTTCGATGGTTTAGAATGTAATTTAATCCAGTTGTCGCTCCCTGAAACGTCTTGCGATTTGAATGAAAATTAAATTCATGGATTTCAATGCATTTTGTACTGCTCACATCTTGTCGACCATCATTGATAGAATGTTGGTTGAGATATTTTCTTCACAGTCATCGATCAATCGTTATGTGCTATTTTCTATTTTGAAACTATTTTGTGTGGTTTAATTTGATATTCTGAACTGCAAATTTGTAGAGGGCCACACAGCGACATGAAATCCAAGAAATTTAAACTCGAATGTGTTACGGACAGAGCAGAGATACGATTTATGGCAATCAGTATGATTGTTATTTTTGTAATCCCCAAAGCTACCGGAAATTTAGGGTCTATATAGCATCAACAAAGATAGTCACTAGACACGGGGAGGCCTATGTTCCTTACAACAATTGTGTTCACACGTTACTTTAAAGTGAACCTCTGTATAACGAAGTTGCATGTTGAAGGCCAAAAAGTTAAGGAGCTTGTACTGCTACAGGCTCTCTTCAATCCTGAAGGAACTCTATAATATCCTGTCTAAAAATCAGGCCTGTAGCCAGGGGGTGGCCTAGAGGGGCAAGGCCCCTCCTGAAATTCCATATAGTTGCGCTGAGTTGAAAAGGTTTTTTTCCAATAATTGCCTAGGTTGGTGTTTGTAGAGAGTTTACAGTTATTTATCCAGATAACTGCAGTTTTTTGTGTGAAGTTTTGCTCTTTTTTGTTTCTTTACCAAGCTATTAGTTCTTTGTAGACCTACCAGTGAAATACCTGACTAAATTAACATTGGTAATACGTCTTCGCTTGCAGGGAATGGGAAAAGGAGGCATTAGACTGCGATGGCAAACTAAAGGAAGACGCTAACCTGTTAAAGGTGTTTTGGAAATGTTTTGGTTGGCAGTATGCATCATTAGGAATTCTTGTAATTTTCAGTGTAAGTGATTCCTTGATTATCATTGCAGTGCTTTTGCCACTGAAAATCTTCCCATTTAGAGACACTACTGACAGTCAGTCATGCACCGATGGGCGACGTGAGGACGCCCCCAATATCTATGAAATTTTTTTTAAAAGGTTGGTCCTGGAGTTGAAAATCTAGCGTGAATTTTGGAGTTTGACCAGCTGTCATTCATATATTTTGTTGGTCTTGGTTGGTTATAGTCCACTCTCTTTTTGTGATATTGAAGATAACTTGCTGTTACTAGCAACTGTCATTATTGTTTTCTTGTGTTCTGGAAAATAAAGTTGGTCCTAATGAAATAGTTGGTCACTTTTTCCGGACACCCCCAAGCGAAATTGTATATGCCCATCGCTGCTGACAGCGCATCATCTTTTTGTATAGTTGCCAGATTTGAATTCATCATTTGATTTTATTCTGATTACATATTTTACGAGGGTATCGATTAGCCAGAATTGGTAGTGAACGTTCCTGAGAATTTGGGTATAGGCTAGAATCTTGCTACTCTAAAACTCATAATAAACGGGGGAGGGGGTGTTTATTAATTTTGGCTCACTTGAAAACCCCCACTTTTTATTTTGACCCCCTCGTTTATTAATTTTAGCAATTTTTGGAGTTGCTTTCACATCTGCGTAGACTATTTTTCCGAACGTGCAATTGCAGTGACTACTGCGTTCAGTCTTAGTCAATCCTCATGTCTTCTGTATTGCTGTTTTTACGTAACGTTGGCACTTCGTAGGAACGGACATGTCTAGACGCTGTTGATCACCTCAAATATTAGTGTGGGAGTTTTGTTCCTCCCTTGCTTATTTTGAGCCCCCCGGTTATTATTTTCGGAAATTTGTTGGACCCCCAGTTTGTTATGGATTTTAGAGTGCTTATTCACATTTGATATTGTATGTTTTAATTTTCATTTGTAGATATAAAGATCGTTTTGTAGAGTGTTTGCCTGTTAACGCAGATTTTATTTTTCCTCCACATTGTAGGAAGGTCTTCGCATAACGCAGCCAATGTTACTTGGAATGCTTGTGAGGTATTTTGAGCCGAATTCTACTGTCTCCACAACTGAGGCATACCTGTACGCAATGGCAATGCTTCTTTGTTCGCTTGGAATAACGTTAAACAACATTCCGTTGAATTTTATGAGACAAAGAATCGGTATGCGTGCGAGAATAGCAGCGACTACTCTGATATACAAAAAGGTCTGTTTGAATGTTCTAAGTTGACAGTTACTATGTGTTTTATTGATGGCTGTTTTCAACTTTCTTTGATGGGTTTCTGTTTTAAAAGATGGTGCCTCTGACAGCAAAAATTGTAGTTATTAAACACTTAACAGCTTTTAGTATTTTCGTATTTATGTTATATTTTGTTGGATATGGATAAGATTCCCTTTAGGGGTATATAATTTAACTCAAAGTTGCTTGATGAAGCTGAGCTGCAGGGCCACCTAGGGGTTTTGTTGGGCCCGAGGCATATGAAAAAACGGGGCCTCTATGTCGTCATTATGATAGTTTGAAAGTGATTGCGATCACCAAAGAAATGTTTCGTAGCTTTTGCAGGCCCCTCTTGGGCATGGGGCACGCTAAAAATATGCCTGCTGCACCCCACCTGGGCACCCTACTGAGTTCGATTATTTTTCTAAGAAAATCTGAGAAGTGAACTGTATACTTTTCACATAGTTTCAAGTGAATTACCTCGATATATTGAAGTGAATTTGATTTGTATGAAGAATGTCTTTGCTGAAGTGGATTCAACTCAGAGATGCTGTTTCAGTCGACCTGAAACTTGTGTATTATGGTGGTGTTCTTATTACTCATAGACATAAACTCTTCAGTATAATGTTTATTAATTGACTTGTTATTAAGTATAATGTTTAAGATGACTGTCGAAACAATCGAAACATGTTTTACAAACTCAAATCAGTTGTCGGTTTTCTTAGGTTTATTTCTGATTTATTACTGCTGAGGAACTTTGGTAATTGACTTTCATGATAAATAAGTTTTAGAGTGTTAATCCTTACCTTCTGATTACTTTTCACTAGAATGTAACTGTACCTTCAGCTGGAACGCAACTTGTGCACGTTGTAGAGTTATTCCCTGTAAGCAATGCTGGGAATGTATTATATTTCTTTGCTAACCTTTGCAAGATATATTCAAGTACATCTTATCCTTGCCCTTTAGGTCTTGAAACTGAGTCATGCTGCTTTGGCAAAAACTACAACTGGCTATATCGTGAATCTCATAGCTTCAGATGCGCAGAAATTAGATTTTGTAAGTTTCAGGTTTACTCTGCTTACAATGTGGCACTTTCATCTTGTTTTATTATGTAATGTTTATTACTTTAAAAGATTTTATCAGGCCCTTTCCTTCCTGAATGCAGTTTTCGAAAATACGGGATTGCCTGTCATTCTGTGTAGAAACTTTACTTGTTTATGCAATAGTGTGTTGAAAAATTGGCTAGGCTTAGGGGTTAGGATTATATTTGATATTGAAAAATTGGCCCAAATAGTCTTTGTTCTGAATATCCGTATTTTTACTTATTCTCAACATTGTAGTAAGGACAGGCGACTCTCAGAGGAACGCTACTCTATACTTTTGCATTCTTGGTTATCATAAGGCATTCTGCAAATGATCTTATATTCACAGCTTCCACGCAATTAAGGTATATATATATATATATATATATATATATATATATATATATATATATATATATATATATATATATATATATATATATATATATATATATATATATATATATATATATATATATATATATATATATATATATATATATATACACTAGTAAATGATGAACTGTACCTACACCAATTTATAGTTATGAGTTAATTTAGCCCAAAAATAACTATCCGGTCACATCGTGGAAACCAGGATATTAGTGTCATTACAATTAATACATTAAATCCTCGAATTAGCCCCCCCCCCGAGGGAGTTTTTTATTTTTGATATTTTGTGGATGGGGGCTTATTCGAGGGAAAGGATTATTCAAGGGTAGCCTATAGCATTATATGACAAAAACCGCACGAAGCTCATTGTCAAAACTCCTTCTCTCCATAATATTACAAGAACAGTCTAAGTTTAAGCATCAGACAGTCTGAATCAAGGTCTTGATTTTCAGTGATGAGAGCTTTTTCGAGGTACGGGCTTATTAACAATTTGAGGTTTTGGCATGAGGGTGTATTCGATGGGGGGGGGGGGGGGTTCGAAGCAATTATTCAAGGATGTAAATAAACATTTCCTCAAGGTTAAGGTTGATTATTGTTGTGTGCCAAAAGTGGGAATACAGGTAAATCTTATTTGGCCGTTCAGTTTAGTGTTTACTCAGGTCGCATTTCACAATCAACATCTTAAGCTGGGGCCGTACATTTGCAATGGTTAGTACCTTCATATCAACACTAGCGCTAATTCTAAAACAATGCTCTTATTTCTTTGCTCTTCATCTTCACAATATTGTCTACTTAAAGAGTACAAAGTAAAATAATCAGGTTACTTGAGAAAAAATTAGAAAAATAATCAATTCTTGTTGTCTGTCCTTATTTATCATAGTTTAGTTTCTTCTATTTTCAGAGATAACATTTATTACAATGTCATTGCATGCTAACAGTTCGATTATTGTTGTTGTGTTGCAGTTTTTGACTCTTAAATAAATTCTTCATTGATTTTTCACATTCCCATTGTTTTTTCTCCTTCATTGTCGGTACACGTGCCAAATTACTTCCTTGATCTGTCAGGCACTTCTGGGAAAAATATGAAGAAGTCAGGGAATTACTAGACATTTGATCTGGAAAGCGTTGAATAGGCAGGGTTTGCTTTTGAAAAATGTCCCTAGAACCCTGATTTTCGCATTGAATTGACTGTATTGATTGTTTTTACTTATCACTGACCCATACTATCTTACTTTTACAGGCGTGCTTCTTTTTGCACTTTATAATAATTGGACCTTTCGAAGTGGCCATAGTAGCGTATTTTCTTTACGTTCAAATCGGATGGCCAAGCTTCGTTGGTATTGGCCTATTTCTTTTCCTTGCGCCTGCACAGATGTTCATGGGAAGGTTACTCATGCGTTTTAGGTACGATAACTCTAGATTTCTAGGTATGCCTTCTAGTTTGTCTACACAGTGATGTGCACAATAGTTGAGGTAGTTAGCACAGAGAAGACTAATCTTTAGAGCCTTTTATGTACGATACAGCACTTTGGTGCCAACTTCGGTGCTATAGATTTTACTATGTAAACAGCTGGCTCGTAGAAAGCAAAATTAATTTAAGAACTGTTGCTACTTAAGATAAGCTCCTATTGAGCTTTTCACTTTGCTATGATTTTATCACCGCAAGCAATCAAGAATTAGTATGCCATAGTTCGCCAGAATTTTCCGTAGTCTTGTAGCAAGTATTTGAGAGAGGGGTTTTTGTTGGAACTTATGTATCCTGTCTAAGCCGAGGGGCATATAGCACTTGGAAAAATCTCGCACTTTTTTGTGAGAAATCCCACAATTACATAAATCACAACAAATTCACAAAATAATAATGAAAATCACATTGAAAGTCACAGAAATCGCAAAAAAAAGTTTGAAAAGTCACAGAAAATCGCAAAAATCTTGTACACTGTCGAACATTTTACAGTTGCAATATCTATACTACTATATACGTATACAGTTGAAATTAAGGTAACGGTACGGGGCTTTTGCTACTACAATATGATAAAACAATGTAGAAATATGGAACCTTGAGAACTAGGGATTGAGCTAGCTTCCTTATAAAGAATAGAACATGTGTCCACCTTACTTTCGATTTATTGTAGTTATATTTTTCTATTAGTGAAGGTTTCCGAAGTTCTGCTTCTATGAAAAGTGCAATGTCTTATCATATGAAACTGGCATTCTCGTTTGCTTCTATTAATTTGTGGTCTCCCTACTTTTAGACGCAACATTATGCGGTTTACTGATGAAAGAGTGAAAGTAATGAATGAAGTGATTTCTGGAATGAAAGTTATCAAACTATACACATGGGAGGATTCTTTTGCTGATCTTATTGGAAAAATTCGAGCGTATGTCCTCTCTTTGATTAGATATGTATCCCAAGACTTAACAGCTGTATAACAAGTTGTGTGCCAAAGGAAACTTACCGCAGAAATTTTACATGGTCATGTGATTTATCTGATTATAAATGAGGACATCATGCATGCTGAGGAGCTGTTTTACTCACTCTTTGGTCTCAGAATTTGAGCAGAACTTGAAATATAAACAGTTTGAGACCTGCTTTGATTGAATCGTGCGTGCCGCATCTAGCAAGATCAGAGAATTGAATGCTCTCAGTATGACAACTGATCCCATGAAATCTCTGTATAGGAGACTTATATGCTGGTGGCCTGGGTATAGGAGCAATAGCTTAACTCCCCCGTTGCCTTCATAGGCTTTCTGTTTCCCCATTTGCCTATTTGCCCGGTGCTCCCTAGCTTGCAGATCAAACAGGCAGGGGGTTAGTAGTGCTTTGTTTCCTTAAATGAAGTAATGAAGATTTGCGTCAAGTAAAAGAAATTTCTTTGCATTCCAGTCTAGTGCTTGTCTGTCCCCTTTGCCGCAACATCCTTTTTGCTTAGGAAGTTGAACATTTCGGTCCTTTAAGTTCTGTATTTTAATATTATAAGTGCTTGACAAATTCTTCCATTGTCTGTATGAATGAATCAATCAGGTATACAGGATGATATCAGTTTTCATATAGATTAAAAATGTATCAACAGAACTAGATCACCTCTGAGCTTCAGATTTGTTTTGATGCTGCTTTATGAAACTCAGCTTTTGAATAGCATGCAACTTCCCTCTTACAGCTTGGTGTCTTGTTAGCAGACGTATAGGAAAACATTCTCTGATTTATCTCCAATAAATTTGCGCTCCATTGAACTCTAATCTATCACCCCCATTCATCACAATAGGACAGTCCGATCATTTAATGTGTCATCCCTCCAGCTGATTAATCTGTCCAACCAAAGTAGTCATAGGCATTCGTTCCATTCGAACAATCTCTTTAATGATTTGGTAATTGAACGTCAGTCAATCGACCTTCGATGGGTACTTGCTTTGCTCTCGATTGATTATTGCTATTGAATAGCCTAGGTAACTTACAAAGGCAGTTGTTTAGGCTGCTGCTAGTCTTAAGCTCAGAGCTCAGTTACCATTGCACTCTGACCATGTCAGTTTACGTTCATTTTTTGACATATTCCATTTTCTTTCTATATCTCTTTTCTAAAACTTTGCTATCCATTTTTTTCAGAAATGAAGTGAAAGCTATCTTAAAGTTATCCTATCTGCGTGCCGCCTTCATGTCATTTTTCTTCAGCTCGTCCGCATTTATAAGCTTCTTTACTTTCATGACATACGTCGTAAGTGGACATTACCTTACCGCACAGAAAGTCTTCACTTCCATTGCACTGTTCAATTCAGTCAGGATCGTCATGACACTCTATTTCCCAATTGGTATCACTCTGTTTAATGAAGCTAGGGTTTCAATTGAGAGAATGCGGGTGAGTATAATTATCTTTTGTTCCCGTTCAGCGTGATGACTTACTCTGGATTTTTGTGAGATAAATTAAATAGGGGTTGTTATTTAAAGTGTATACTTAATATAATTTTTAATAAATATTTATATAATTCACATGGGCAAGAATCACTGTATTATATAATTTTTAGACTGCCAGTCAAGAGTTTTTCCAGATTACCTTTAGTCATTTGTTTGTGCTTCTGATTTGTGGCCTTTCTATGTTATTTCATTGTTCAGTGGAAAATTTTGTCAAGTAAATAGCTTATTTGAAATAATTTTGGCACTAGTACCCCCTCTAGCTGCAGTTTGATTTGTAGAAGCAGATCCTATCTGGTCTCCATAGTGTCGTGTCATTTACTACGTCTGCTAGAAAAATTGTTTTGATTTTCTTTGTGTCAGTAAGGAAATATGTGTCCATGGGATATTCCCCGTGTGATCCCAGTGTTTTAGTGTCCAGAAAGAATAGATACCGTTTATATGTGTCCAGCTTATGCGACAAATTTCCCACTATTCCTTTGATCTTTTGACGAGTTTGCAGTTCATACGAACCTGTTAGCAGAGCTATAATTGAAATGCGATACTCTTGAATATGTGGATAGTGTTTGAATGGAAAGTTCAAGGGGCCTGTGGTCTTGATATTTATCTTGATGGGACATTTGATCTAAGTTTGTCTGGCTTTTCTTTCATAAAACGAAATGACCTACCAACCATTTACGAAGTCTGATCATTTTTATGTATCATTCATTCGCCATATATGCAGTTATTCTGAAAGAGCATCTGTTTTAAATGGTTTTGAATGAAATCGGCTGTTTTTAATGCTCCTTTCTACGAACAATAGACCTATTTCACCATTCCAGGCAGAGTATAACTTTAGTTGTAGACGGTTCCTTTGTTTCATATATTACTGACTTTTTCAATTTCATTTTGTTTTTGACATCTGTTTCGATTATTGCTTTTCTGTTATTTTCTTGTGTTCTGTTATTTTCATTTTTCCTCTCTTGTCGGCACCTTATTTCGCCCGTGGGCTACAATCCGGCCCATCAAGGGAAGCTTTGTGGTCCTCGAGTAGATAGCCTCATTCTTTGTTAACTTCTTTGTTGTATAACATAGTTGAGATTTATTTGGCCTAGACTACTGCAAATCTTCCTTAGTTTAGTATACTTTTGGTCCGCCTGACGAAAAGATGTTACGGACTCGACCCACCTTTCTAAAAGGTTGCCCACTCCTGACTTAGAACAACGACTTCGTATTCGAAATTTGAAATCCAAATTATATGGAAATGGGTCCTTACCTTTTAAGTTGATTCTTTCTGTTAGCTTTGCTTGAGTATTTTACAGTACTTTTATTAACTAGTATTGATAATGAATAGGAATCTTGTAGCAGGATTAGAAACGTCATTTTAATGATGCTGTTATAATTGCCTCTCCTGCTGAAAAAGAAAGAAAATCAATAAAGATTTTACGTTTATTGTTCGTAACTGGTTTTTCCTATTTGCTGTCATTGGACCTTATCCTTATATATATATACATATATATATATATATATATATATATATATATATATATATATATATATATATGTGTATATATATATATATATATATATATATATATATATATATATATATATATATATATATATATATATATATATATATATATATATATATATATATATATATATATATACATACAAACTAATCCTAAGCCGCATCCACAACGTATATAAATTGTATACATTGAATAAAACACAAATATACAGAGTACTGATGAAGATTCTAATCGAAACGTTTACTGACAGAAAAGTGTGTGTGTGTGTGTATATATATATATATATATATGTATAAGAACTCAAATGGATTACAAGTTATTATTGTTGCTTTGGTTAAGTGATGTATGACCTATGTATATAGTTGGCAGTTTTGGGTTTGTATTGAATGACAAAACTGATCAGGATAATCCAAGATGGTATTGTTTTTGGTTCTGCTTCGCTATAGTATGTTTTTACTTTATAGAAACTTTTATATATGGACGACCTAATGAAGCCAGGTGCAACAAACTTGCGCCCGAAAGCTGAGGACTGTGGTGTTAAGATCGAAGGCCTAACTGCGTCGTGGACTGAGGTATTTTTTATCAAGTGTTGTTGTAGATATTCTGGGTTGCATCGGTTTCTTAGCTTCCTGCATACTGTGTGCAAAGTTAAGATCTCTGTGTTCGGTGATATTGACCAAATACAGATTCAACATCGGACCAAGCAATTATTTTTCTTTTCAATTGGAACTGATGTCTGTAGCAGAAACTCGGAAATGACGTTAGAGTTTACAGACATTTGTGTTTGGACAACGTCGTTATTTATGCTAGAACAGTTAGACCGAGTTGTTTGTCTTATGTATGGATGTTTGTCACGTTTTTGGATTTTTTCATGACTCGTGAAGAGCTATCTTGGTGTATTTTCTTGAAAGACGTAACCTGATTTTATAGTATCTACATGATTAATGCGGGCCACATTCAGAATAGATGTGCTAGAATTTTGCTTGTGAACGTATCAGGAGGTATTGAGGTGAAAGGAACCTTTAACGCAATACAGCTTAGAGAAGATCTTCAGTTATTGAAATCAGCAACTGGAAGCATTTTGATATTGGACCAATATTTGCCTGGCATGACATATTTCCATTTTTCTATTTCAAGTCTGATCTGTATTTGTATTCTCAATTCATCACCGATTAATTTCAGGATGCAACTACACTTGAGGACATTGACATGAACGTTGAAGCAGTATGTATATAGTTTTGTTGTGTTTTCGTTCATTCTGTAGCTTCCATCCATTTCCTTTGAGACCGAGGAAAAAATTTGTGTACATGGTCTGGAAAACGTTTTTGCTATTTATTTTTAAGTTTGAATTATTGTAGCCATTGCAAATTTTGCATTCATGGAATTTAGAATAGTAGAAGTATCCTGAAGGTGCTTTTTGTTGAAAGTTTCAATTCTCATCAGTGAAACAGAATAGCAGATTAAGACAAGGACTCATACCAATAAAGTTAGGGGACATTAGAGTAGGGGAAGATGGAAGGACAGCAAATCTGCTGCCTTTGAAAGAGTTGGAGAGGATGGCGCAAAAGTCCCCCTTAATATGTTGTAGTGATGTAAGCTTGAAGGCAGTCGCCAAGGAACTCATGCTGCGTATTGATGACAGAATGAGCTACTTCAGTATTCTCCCTGCGCAAAAAAGAACAATTTACAAATGTGAAAGCTCATATTGTGACTTTAAAGAGAGTTTTTAAAGAGTTACTGTCTTTTAGGTATAATCTTACAGCTAAAGTCATTGTTTGGTTATCAGTGCAAGTACTTTCTTCCAAAATTCTGCCCACCTTTTCCCGAGCATTGTTTCCACATCCCTGAGTAATATACATGTTCTTCCTATCTGTACGCTAGAGGTAGCAGTAATAATTAGTAGTTTGGACCAGTCCATAGTCTTCCGGTGGTTCCAATTATTCTGCTAAGAGAGGAGGCATCAAGCTTGTGAGAATGCAATAAAATGTATCGTTTCAGATATATACGTTTGTATGAAGCGAGCATGTTGTTTTGACTGTTATTTCAGATTGTTCAGCAGAGTAGTTTTATGCTGTTTCAAAGCATTTTTGGCAGTAATAATATCATGACTTAGGCCTTGAAGAAGATACATGTCTTGTTCTTTTCAGGGGAAGCTATTTGCTGTCATTGGACCTGTTGGTTGTGGAAAGGTACGCTTAGGTCATCACTTTGCAATATTTTGAAAGCTGATCTGTTTGTAACGCTATTTCTAAATTATTCCTGCAACTTTGTCATTCACTTACAGCAATGACATTTTGCCAATATCAACGAAATGGATAGCCTAGGATAATAGAACAAATGAGTGCGATATCAGGACGGAACTCCTCAAGCTTACCAGTAATAATTTATGGAACTTTACAACTGTGGATATATTTTACCAAATTTAGAAAGCATCACATTAAGAGATAGGTCACCAAGCTGGCCTTCTACCAAGCACTGCTGTTCACATGGCTAGACTGCAAAGCAGTAATCATTATCTTGTTATATGGTTACTGGGCTTACTTCTTGCGAGAGTTTTCAGAAGATGCTGAACCACCTGTCATATAGTTGATAGAACCTAGTCGATGTATACGTTTCTTTTAATAAGAAACAAGTATATAGGAAACATGAGGCTCTAGGTTTGGCAGACGTTAAGAAGCACTTAGGTAACACAGGCAATCTGAGCTTCATAAATAAACATGAAAGACTGCTTTGGCAGGAAAGTACTTTATTCAATTGGTGACAAATTGCAAAAAATATACTTCACAGAACCTGAATATTCTATTTCTCCTCCCACAGTTGCTTTATCTGGGCTTTTGTTGTTACTGGAAATTTCAGGAATTTTAGCAAGCATTTAAGAAACATTTAAAGCTGGATTTGACAAAGTAGTAAGAAATATCCAGGCCGAATGCAGAAAGTTTGTTTCTTATAAAAAGACGCGTAGCATTCGTACATCCGAGTGTTCTCAGTATATGCACTACACCTGTTAATTTATGGCTGTGAATTTGGTAAAATGCATTTGTGTATGAGAGAAAGAGAGGAAATCTTGGCACGTAATATCCTTTTATGGAAACTTTGAATTTTACATTTTAGTCTTCATTGCTGATGGCCGCATTGGGTGAATTACCATCTTCAAAAGGCAAGGTGCAAGTCAAGGGGAGCGTTTCGTACGCTTCTCAGGAACCATGGATATTTAATGGATCATTAAAATATAACATCACGTTTGGTCAAGAGTTCGATGAAGCAAAATATCAGAAGGTCATTCACGTTTGTGCATTAGAACGGGTGAGTACAGTGTTTGTGTCATGTAGCGGTTAACATAACACTATCAGTCACACGACTTCTGGTTACTCCAGAGGTACCCATTGAGGTTTATATCGTTGATTATAGGATATAAGGTTAGTGATTGTTTCCAGGTGTGTTGCGCGACCTATCACAAGGTGTTTTATACGACGTAAGCCTGTAATAACCTCATGTGATAAGCTTATCATTGACAGTCTTCAGAGAGATAACTTCCTCGTAGTGCACACGTATCTTGCACGCAATTGATGGATCAAATATCTACCTACCCTGTAGAGTATGCACGATTCTTTTTGTCTTTAAACATAAGGGAATAGCGAATGTTAAGGGAAAGAGCAAACTCTCTCAGAATTATGGCCTATGGCAATTTGTGAACCAGTTTTGCTCTCTCTTCCAACCTTTTGCAATTTGTTTTGAAAACACTTAGGATTTCGCACTTGTTGTTTAGAACATTTTGTACCAATTTCGAAGCAATGTTTGACGCTTTCAATCAAGATTACTTTTTACCTACTTATTTTTGTGATCTTATCCAAACTATGCGTCAAAGTGTCTTAACATGCTGCTTCAGAACTTTGGATGTTTGAACTAAATCAAAAGATCTTGAAAGTAGCCCGATGCATAATGAGATCACTTTTAAAATCAAATATTGAAAAGGCATTTGCTAGCTATGTACTGTTGAGCTAGACAACGGCGACAACCTTTCTTTGAATTATTTTTCCACAACGAATTTAGTTTGAGTGTCTCTTGATTTGGGCAGAAGAGTTTCTCATGTATAGGTGCCAAATACTGGAGTATCTTAGCCAATCGTATGCGATCTACGCACATGAAGACCTTAAACAGTGGTTCATGGCTTTCCGTTTTCGATATTTGTTTATTGGAGTATTGGTTTTTGCAGCAAGCCTGTCCATATAAGGCGCGCGATCGCGCACGTGCGCTACTACACGCACCTCAATGAGGCGAGGTGCGCTCCTCATTACGTGTTTCATTGTTGAAGATTTGCCAGATCACTCGTCCTAGCTATAAACGTTGGACATAAATTGCAATCCCGAGGTGCGCGATCAGTCGAGTGTCTGGTAAAATCCTTACGGAGAGGCCTTTTTTAGGTATCGTAGGCAGTGTGGAATATATTTGCCAGTTTAGTGTCAAGAAATTTAATTTATGTGGTATGTTAGGTTCTAGCTTTTAGGCAGTTTAGTTATAAGCGTATTTTGGTGCAGGGCTTTTTGAAAATCAGCATCATTGTTGAAAGGCTGCCCTTCATTTTTTAAATGCCTTAGAATGAAGTGTTGTCTCTCAGGCGTGTATTTGGTTCAGAATATTGTCAAGGTTTTATTCAGAATTTTCTCTTCTGAAGCAAAATTTTGCCCCAAAAGTAAATCTTTGTTCTGACTCATACATTTATAGTAGAGTTGAAGTAATTTTATACAAAAGTAGATAAGGGACATTGTTTAGACTAGTTGTTAAACTTTTCTTTCGCTTAAATGATAGGACATTCAATTATTGCCGGAAGGTGACATGACTTTAGTTGGCGAGAGGGGTGTGTCACTTAGTGGAGGACAAAGAGCCAGAGTCAACTTGGCGAGGTTCGTTACATTTTCGCAATATTTCGTTTTATGCGAAGGAGAGACGTTACGACAGGCTTAATAGGAAGATCATTTTGGGATGTTTTGCCGTCATCTCTAAGAAAGCTCATAGCTAGTTGAATCAGTTTGCGTATTTTGCTGAGTTTAGTTTGTTCAGTTGTAACGATCATAACACATCAGACTGTCTTATGACTCGCCGTCTTTCCAGGAATACTTAGATCAAAGGATTGATTGAATAGGTCTGTTTGATAATCCTTGCATTATTTTTGACTATCTTGCCTGGGTCATGTCATGAATTGCACCATTGATTTACACCACTGCACTGATCAGTTTGCGGAATTCTTTGGCAATAAACCTTTTTTCTTTATCTGTGAAGGAAGATGACTATACTTGTCAGTGCCGCAATATGTTTGCTAACTAACAGAGTCAAAAGTATTGAGCCTGCGCTGTTTAACACAAACGATTGAGTATCCCAAATCAGCGCTTTTAGTTTTCTTTACTGCGTGCAAACGGGCCCTGAAGGGTATCCATTAGGTATGCTAATCAGCTTGTCAATAGACATTTGGAGACTTTTGGTCAGGTTCAAAGTATGAAAATAACAGAATATAGTGACATGTTACACAATGCTTGGATTCTTTGTGCATGTTCGCAGGATTTAATTGTTGGAACTGTCTTCCTTGCAATGTGAACACAGAAAAACACTAAGGGTAGTAGATGTTGTTTGGTTGTCAAGTCCATGGGCTGATCATATATACAAGCGAACCTGACGCAAGCAGTTGTTTATCTGTCGAAGGAACCTTAGACTCATATAAAGTGTATGACTTATGCTGGATTTCGTTGCTATATTTTTCATGTCTTTTGCTTTCCACCCTTAAATTGCCACAACCTCATCTACTCGCCTCGAAAGCATACCACGCCACATACAACTTTTCTACAAGGGACGCCTCGCTTCTGTCCTTTCAAAGCAATTACTTCTTCTCACTTGCAACTTCTGCATTTAATGCTGGGGATACATCAGCTTATGGTGCTAATGGTTGAATATCTTTGGTTATAGAGCTGTGTACAAGGATGCTGATATCTACATAATGGACGATCCGTTAAGTGCTGTTGATGCAAGTGTTGGACGCCATCTTTTTAACGAGTAGGAGATTTCACTTCATTTTATTTCATTCATTTAATTTCACATATTTGGGGAGGGTTGCCTTTCAGCTTAGCTGAATTTCATGGTGCCGGCCATTAAAAGCATACAAGTTACTACACTATAATAGAAGCTAGAATACTACATAGCCTGAGTACAATGTAATGAAATAAGTAAATGTATAATACCTTAGTGCAATTGTACTTTAAAACTCTATCCGATATATAGTTTAGAAGTGATGAGCCAGTTTAGAAGAGATTTAAATTTGCATAGTGATAATCATTTCTTGTTGACTGTGTATCTATGAGCATGGATCATCTTTTTAGCTTTAGCGTCCAATTTGTAACTTACCTATTATTGTTTATCTTAATATGTAATTAGCACGTAATGTCCCATCGCTATTTAAATTTGAATTTCATATGTGAACTGATTGCTCCCAATCCACATTCGAGCATGCTTAGGTCGCAGGATGTTCGAATATGCATTGGAAACGGTGAGCTCACATCTAAAATCTGAGATCAAAATTAAGTGAAGATAGTCCTGACTTATGAGATATATGATAGCTAATATATATATATATTATATATCTATTATATATATTACATATATATATATTATATATATCATATATATTATATATGGAAATACTCGGTGATATTTAGCTTCCCTATGTGTTTTCATGCATACTATGTAAGGGAGTTAACAATTTGGATGTTACCTAGTGGTTCAAGCACATATTTCTCCAATATCTCGAGGTCTTGCGAGTTAGTACTGTGTATTTAGGGCACTCGTCTGTTGTGTATGAAAGTCACCTTTTTTGTTTACACCTCCAACGATGCCATGATGTTCGCTCTCTGTCCACCCAGCAACATCTAGAGACTAGATGTATAAGCTTCTATGGGAAGCTGATGTGCCAGGATATGTGCCATTTGTAAACACTACTCTTAGTGCTAAGCCTCAATTCCGGACTGTCAAGCATATGGCCTGCAAGATGGTGTAATCCGGCCCCCACTCTTGTAGAGCCATAGATTCTGAGAATGTAGGTAACACAAACGCCCTTTGTTTCTCTGAGATAAGATAAAAATTTGTCAGTTTCTCTTACCAGGCTACCCTAGATAAACAGCATTGGCTGAAAAAGTCTTATATGTGTTTGTGATTGCCTACTTTTGTTACCAACGTTTCTCATCAATGACCATTAATATATCAAAGAAGGGGCTCAAAGTATGCAGAGAATAGCCACCCCATATTGAAGCACAAGACACTGCGCGACTAGGGGGATTTGGCCCGCATTTTGAACACAATTCTATTTGCTCAAAGTTTGGCATACATTGTATTTTATGGTCAAGTAAACTCTATATTTCGATGCCAAGAAGACTAAGGAGTTATGCGTTACTTTGTATCTGAACTATATTTACTACCAAGCGCTGTTTATTTTGGTGCGGAGTTTTTGGAGGGCGGCGTTTATTTGAGACTAGGCGTTTATTAGAGGAAATACGACACTAGTTAGGTCTTGGTGCACTTCCTTTCGGAACTTCAGTTAAAGTATTGCACTTTTTTCGCAATCTTTTCATTTAATTTACGAATGTTAGTTTTGTTTTATGTTTTGTTTCAGGTGTATCATGGGCTATCTCGCTGATAAGCCAAGAATTCTGGTTACTCATCAGCTGCAGTATCTTACAGATGCGGACAATATCATTGCTCTGTCTGAAGTACGTAGTACAACTGTAATCAATTTGCTGTAGTTTGTGTGTCTGTAGTCTCGTTCTTTTGAGAACTCGATGCCATTCTTTATGAGGTACGACGTCTCCCTCTAGTGTGCTGGCATCAAATACAGCAGACGGATCTTAGCGGTACATTCTTTCTCTCTCTCCATCTTTTCCTGTCTCATGCTATCATGCCTAGCTTTTTCCATTTTTAGCCCTCAATCTCTACATAATTAAGGCTAGCATGTTCAATCTTTGTATACCGCTTGCTCTTTTCCCAGCCATTTCAGCCTCCAAGATATTGCTCTCTATCCCTCCTTGTCTTCTCAAATCATACCCAACGAAGCTCTATTGCCTTCTTCTGATAATGGTAAAGGTATGACGTATTGTTCTCATTTGCTGATACTATTTTCATAAAGAAGTCTATTCCTTATGTTAAAGGGAAAGTGTATTGGACAAGGAACTTTCGCACAGCTTGTTGATATGGGCATTGATTTTATGTCGTTGTTGTCCACCGAAGAGGATGCCGATTCTGCAATTGAAAGTGATACAGAGCTGACTGTGGAAGCGAGAAAGAGGCGATTCAGCCAACAGATTAGCTGTGTTGCAGAGGAAATGAAGCCTCGCTCGCGAACATTCCTAAGACAGGAGAGCATGTTTGCCGAAGAAAACAGAATGCAATCTGAAATCAGTATAGCTGGGGAGGTGCAACAAGTTGAAGTTTATGTAAGTTGTCTTAAATTATATCCTGTAGACCCAAATAGCTGTTTTCTCTATTCTGGTTTCCTTTAGATGATGTTTGTATTGGTGTACTTTGGAGTAATTTTTCTAGAAGTTTCTACTATATATGTGTCATCGTGATCAATATTATATTACGTTGGTGTGTTGATCAAGCACTGGATGCCGGTGTTGAATTGTCTTCTATGTCGGAGAATGCAAGTATGTCATTGCGTCATTGAGAGGATGGTTTTCGTACAGTTTGGTTAGGGTGTACAGTTTTGGTTTGGGAGCTCTGTTCCGCTTACTTTCATTCCAACCCGAGTCGTTTTAGGACGCAAAATCTATTGAAATAATTGCGAACTCATGTATAAAAATGACGGTTACAATCGAATTTGCAATCGGAACATATGAAAAGAACACTGCGAAACTTTTATGAGAGCTTCTTTTTCTGTACCAGCAGCTCTGTTCCATTTACTTTCATTCTCCCCTTCAATTTCTTTTTGTAGCTATATGTCTATAGGTAGCTTTATTCATTTATGCAATTGAAAGGAACATTCATTGGGCGATTCTGTTAATTTGAATGTTATCTGCAGTGCTCATGATAAACACTAATTCTGTACAGAGACCCATATGTTTGTTGTCGATTCATAATCCTATATTATTGCTGTCTCTGACGGTTGTATATACTGAATTTATTCCTAGTACATTTTTGGCAAAGAAAATGCAGGAAAGAAACTGCATTTGGTCGTTGATCTGTTTTCAGTATCATAATGCCATACATTGTGCTTTTTTGTAAGAAAACACTTAATTCGAGCATTGAGGTGCGAATTGCCACAGTAGAAACACACAGTTAAAGTATGCTCAGATTAGATGATAAATTAAAAGAAGACAACAAAATTGTGACTTTGAGATTTATTTCTTTCATGTTCATTTCATTTCATAACTTTATTTAGTGTTGGTGAAATATAGAATAGTTTTTATAGCAAAGTATAACAAAAAAATTAAAACAGAATACTAAATTAAATCAAATGTTTAATTTAAGGATGAGGTATTTTAATATTTGGCATTTAGAGATGTTGCACCTGCGCTGACTACCATTCCAGGCTTTCATTTTTTTTCTGAATATAGCTAAGCTCTCTTTGCAGTTTTAATTTCATCATTGAGGCTTTTCCAGAGAAGATTTCCTTCAGATTTCAGTGAATTAGTAGCAAATTTCCGTGCGTTGGCAGGTGGGAGCTCGCATTCTGCTTAGTTCTAAAGCAGTATTCCACCAATTTGTGTCTTGTCAGCTGCCTGCAATTTTTGTCTAACGTCAAGCAAATTCTGATGAGGTTATTGATAGCAGATGTCAATACTCGTTGCTTTATTTTTGAAACGCTGTATGGTCGAATTTCTTAGACTCTTTAAATTGCATGCAGTTTTCAGATATTTGGAAAAGTCACTCTTGAAATAAGATTAATTTTCGGAACATTTGAGTCTAAAATAATCAAAAAATGTTGAAATTACAATCCTCTGCGAATATTTTCTGGTGCTTGCAAGAGGGAGTGTATTTGATTTCTCACATACTTTAGCGAGTAGAGCAAAAATAGCAAGGGAGACACGAGATATATATTGGCAATTGTTTTTAAGATAATTATGCGATATTGCAAACATGCTATTCCTTTGTTATCATTTTAACATGCAATTGCCAACCAAGCATGCTTGATCTTCAGGAAGAAGACAATATTCCCAAAGAAAAGAAGATGGAAGGTGCTGTTGGTTTGAAAACGTACACGAATTTTTTCAAGGCTGGCTATGGTTCATGTGTTTGGTGCTGTGTTATATTGTTCTTCGCTCTAGGCCAAGCTGCGTACTTATGTGCAGACTGGTGGCTCTCATATTGGTATGTTTGAATAGCATAACCGCCAGATGTTTGAGACCTCGAATCTGTTTTCTCCCAACCTAGCTGACCAATCTGCATGCAAAATGAACCTGATTATTGCTGTGGAGCACATGTGTAGTGAGAATCCTGCATGATGATTGATTAATTAGATTGGAAGAAATAGATCTGATCAGCACCTTACACATTTGGCGGCTTTGCTTATTTCATTAGTATGTTGGTATAGCAGAATTTCACAATCGCTCCACAATGCGGTGCCATTCTTTTGCATATCGAAACCACTCGTTACCCGACGTTTCATACTCTCAAAATTGTCGGACGAAAGAGGTGTTTTCGCTATGTTGAAGAATGTCCTCGTTTTTTTGTGCAATAGTGAACTTTGTATGGTTCAACTTTTGGTATATTTCAATCCTAAAGAGTACCTCTTCCTCATGAAAATTTGTTCCTTTGATCTGTGTCGATTGTTTTCTAATCGCTACTCGTTTTCCCATTTAAATTTTTGCAACCGGCCTTTTAACAGTTTGCGTTCAACTGTCATCGAAAGTTAAAGATTTATTGTCTTGTCTCTCATTCATATCAGTGTATGTTTATACTTTGCTCTCTCTCTCCCAATCACATAACACATAACTTGTGTTGCTGTAGCTGCGGCTTAGTCTTAGTTCCGTCTACTTTGTCTTCCACTATGCTCCTCTCTGGGCTTTCCGTCCGACAAAAATGTCTGGAAAAACGCATTCTTTGTACAGCCGCCTCTTTTTTCAGTGTAAGATCACGCCAAAGTTTATGCGTTGATGTGCAGTAGTGGGAATGAGAGGGCAAATCTATAGAGATCCATTTCACTGCACTGTTATCATGAGTATGCAATGCAGATTATTAGCTTGAATTTTTTTGAGATGCTACTAGAGGAATTAAAGATACTTTCAGAAGACGCACAGCATCTTTGATTCCTTTGGGTATCTCATCGGCTATCTTGTGTTTTTTAGGTCAAGCATCGAGGGAAAGTACTATTACACTCGAAACGAAGCAGACAAAAATCAAAATAGGACGCGGGATCTTTGTATTTACGCAGCTCTTGTTGCCACAGTTCTGGCAATTGGCATGTCGCGTGCATTTCTTTTCTTCAGAGTCGTCCTCGAGTCATCGAAGAGCCTTCATGGGAAGATGTTCAGTGCTATAATAAGAGCCCCAATGTACTTTTTTGATACAAATTCAATAGGTATGGACACTACATTCATACCAACTTAATGTAAGTATTAACACTACATTAAGTTGGCTTTTATTGTTTCTTGTAACTTATATCTATACGTGGTTGCATTTATCTACAGAAATGCTATGGAAAAAGCGTTACCCAGGTTCTTAGTTTTTTTGTATCAAGATGTGTGGTTTTTGATGGAAATTACAACTGTGCTATTTTTTCTTGTAAATTCTTTCAGCAATTGTAGGTTTTCTCTGTTTAATCCTAGGCCGAATTTTGAATCGCTTTTCAAAGGATATGAACTTGATTGACGATATGCTGTCATTCCAACTTTTTGACTTATTACAGGTAATATTAATTTTTACGTTCATATTGACAACATTTTGTCTTCACCATTTTTTCTATCACAATCAGTTGAAGTTGTATTTCACACCATCATCTTTTTGAGTAGAAAATTGTATTGGCAAAGCAAAGTAATTAACGTGTAATCTCGTTGCAATGCGTTATGGAAGTAGAAAACTGTGGGCTTGATCCACCAATGCACTGTACGTTAGCTCGTTATTTCTGTGACATCGTTTGTGAGTAATTTGGCTGTTACTCATATTATACGAATCTATCGCTTTATGCTAATGCAATGAACATGTTATATGGTGATTACTTTGTTTTTGACTGTCTTTCGAGAGACTTCATCTTCCGCTTTTGACAATAGTAATGGTGATTTTTCGCTAGTGTGCTGTTTTCATTGCAGTGTAAGATTCCTTATATACACACTTTTTCTATAAGTATACCTAATTTTTGCTGAGGCGTACTATTCTTAAAATGTTTTTATTTTGAGCCTAGGATTATTTTTAAATTAGTCTTACATTTGAGTGATTTTGAGCATTAGTACTCGTACAAACAATATTCTTGTACTAAAAAGTGTTCAACGGACATTCCGTTAGAGTTTCCTTGTCGCATCGTAGTATAGTGACTCCCAGATCGGAGGAGTGTTTTCTAAAGATAATTCAAAAGACCAAAAAATCTAAGCCTTGATGAAGCTGGAGCCATGCATTTTTCTTAAATTAATATTCATGAGTTTCAGAGATTTTGAGCCTTAATAGTGTTATAGGCTATAGTCTTATAAAAAAGTGTGTGGAGTATAATGCTCAGTACAAGCACTTGTTTCTTCCTTGTTATTGGTTTCATATTTTGTCCCGTTCATACGGCTGCTATATAATTCACTGGAAAGTATAACTGAAAATCTGACTTGTAGTTGAACATTTTGAACTTTTCCAAGGTATTGGATTATTTCTTAACTCCCATGTTTCATATGCAGCTATAAGCAATCAGAAGATACTCTTTTTCAGGCTGGCTTGGGCGTTCTCGGTATCTTGGTTCTCGTTGCGTCAAATAATCCAATTGTTTTCGCTATTGTCATTCCTCTTGTTATCGCTTTTTTCTTCCTGCGTCGATTTTACATAAAAACTGCAAGAGAAGTTAAGAGAATCGAAGGGTTATGTAAGTGGACATGTTTTATCTATAGTGTTCTTCATACAAAGTGATTATTCTCATTCACGATTTGGAACAAACCCACTTTACGTATAGTAGACACAGAAGCGTATTGAATAATTAGGGGTATTTTATCTTCTTGTTACAGGAGGATCTTCTTGTAGATTTTATGACTATTGTTATGGATACCCCTTACGCAACTTTGATGATTTAGATGTGACAAAAATACCAAGGTTTGACTCCTCACGACTGTAGTATAGTCCTTATAAGGATTATCCATGAATGGTATTGATGGATCCATTGCTCTATGTTTTTATTTTATCATGAAAGCCTCTGGTTCGAGTAGCTGCCATCTCTGCTAGGGTAAATTAGAACAATATGAATCACCCTTGCGATTCCATGTCACGGCACTGTGCGAGCTACTTACTTTTTGACTTATGGATGTTCTATTAGTGACATATGAAGTAACAAGTGATAAAGCACAATAGCGTAAACATGTGATATTGTTGTTTTGCAGTGAGAAGCCCCATCTATGGACATGTTTCGACAACTTTACTCGGCCTTCCCACCATACGAGCATTTAGTGCCCAGGCATTATTCACTGATATGTTTTTCAAAGCTCAAGATGATCACACGAAATCTTGGTTCACTTTCATATCCTGCGCGGGATGGCTTGGGTTCCGCCTTGAGTTGCTCTGCCTAACTTTCATTGGATTCGTCGTGTTTGTCTGCATTGCTGTTGCTGGCATAGGTAATGGCTCATTTCCACTTAGATTCGCATTTCGCATTTCGCATTTCGTATGGAAGCTCATTGTTCCTAGTCCATTTGCAAATGTTTTGCGATTTGCGAACGTGCGGATGTCGACTGGGAGCGATGAGTTCCCCTTCGAGATCCTAAGTTCGAAAGTAAGTGGAAATGGTCCTTAAGACTACTGTCTTGCAGGCTCTGCTTGTATTCAACTTCCGGTTGAGTTTTTCATTGTTATAGGGTTAGCAATGATTCGAAGTAGGCAGTTTTGTTTGTATAAAGTTTTGATGCAATTAGTTAATATTATTTAGAGTTTAATAGAATGCTGGTCAGATGGAAAAATTGTCTTCATAGCTTGAAAAACCGAGAACTTTCTTTAGGCATACTGAAAAGTTTTTTTCGTCTTACACTCGTCATAGTATGAAATGTCATATAACGACCAAAAAGTGAACCCAAATGTATATCCAGATGCGGATACATGTGATATGATGAATACAGCGTACAGTTGGCCCTATGGTTGGCAATGGGCACTTATTCGTAACTGTTGACTTGAAGAGTCCAAGTCAGAATATGAATTCTTTTTGTTTACACAAGATTGGGTGTTGACTCTTTATGTAAACTGATCCCAAAACACTCACATGAAATGAAGCCCCTGCTTGCCCAATGGTGGGAAAATTATCGTCTATATATTTTTTGGCGCATTCTGGATTTTTTAAGGAGATGTTGTCCTATGGCGGAATCACATTTCCATTGAGTTTTTACACATACGAAGTGGCTGTTGTCTCATAGGGCCAACTGTACACAGTATTCATTATATCACCCGAGTCTATTCGCACCTGGCGATATATTTTGCTTCACCTTTTTGGTAGTTATCTGACATTCCCACTTTTTCGAGCTATAGTGCAGTTCTGTAATACCAACATTGCAGGCATCTGGCTCAAGAATTTCTGCAAAATGTCTAAGCGGACAGACATTTGATTTCTGATTTTGTATTCCTTTATCCATTGTTTTTCCATTGTTTTATCGTCATCGTTTGCATATTATTCTATTGTCCTATTGTTGTCTATTGTCCTATCGTTGTCATTGTTCTATTCTTTGTATATTGTTCCATTGTTCTATTTATCTAGAGATTAACTGGTACGTCATTGCAATGCGCAATTTAAAGTAAAGAGAATAAACTTGAATTATTTGATCAGAGTTTCATATTGGCAATTCAGGAATACTGCGCAACCTGCATGCATTGCTGAAAAAAAAATGTTCAGAGAACTATGTTCCCCAGCTCCGATACTTTTTGTACCTCTGATGTTGGTTATAAGTCTTGATTTTACACGGAATCTTAAGCAGTGTAGATATATTGTCATTTTTGCAGGAACTGCTTTGTCCGGTGGTACTGTTGGTCTTATCCTAACGTATACCCTCAATATTTCGGGTGTTTTCCAGCAATGTGTTCGGCAAAGTACTGAAGTGGAAAACCAGGTAACTGGTGGCCTTGTTAATAAAGTATTTCTTTGTGACGATCTAGCTCGTATAATTTCATCACAGGTGTATGAAAAGTAATTCGGTTGTTGCTTTTGGCCAATCGCACGATCACCGAGGTATATTCTTGACTCAATGATTCAGCCTAGCATTGTATTTTGCTATTTAATGGTTCATGATCTTTAGATCAAGGATAATCTCATATAGTCTATCGAAGCTATCACAATTAGACTTGTTGGCATATCTTATTTAGACAATTTGATTACTGTTATGTATAGAGTCTTGCTAAGTTGATTCATTTTTATGTTTCATGATTGATACGCCAGCCTCATTAGTAATCCAATAAAACTATCCGATTTCAATGTCAAGTTCCTCAGAGTTACAATGATATGATTTTGACATCCTCTTCTTACTTTATAAACCGCCCTTGGAATCAGAGTGACCAATGTTTGTGATTTTATATATTGTTTTTCTTTCTTTTTTTGTAAAGAAGTAACGCACGATTCCATACATTCGACTATTGTTTAATATATCGTGCGATATTTGGAGAACGATATTGAGGATTAATGAGTAGCTGTTGCCTCACCTTTTTGTAATAAGCTTGTAGTAAAGGTTGTAGGAATATCGTTGCTAAGATTGTTCTAAAAATCAAGCATATGATTACGTATCCCAATGCTGAGCAAATGTATTAAGCATTATCTTTGACAAGCGGACACCTTAATTAGTACGCATGGATGTATACGTGAATATATAATAGCTGGAGGGAAAGACTCGGTCGAAGAAACAAAAAATATGATACACTACCTTTTCCATCATATTATTTGGAGATTCTCTTATCGTAGCTTGTTTGTCATATACATATGCTCAGGCTCAAATTCTGACAGTGTTTAATTCTGTTGCCAAATTAGCTAGTGCTTCTTGAGAAAGGTGTGAATGAGATAAGGAAATCTTCGTATATGAGTGTATAGAAGTTCATGTATCATCCCCCTTTTTTAGATGACGTCAGTGGAACGTGTTTTAGAGTATTGTGAACTGGATGCCGAAGCACCACCAGTCACAGAAAAGAGGCCACCCTCGGACTGGCCATCTTCTGGTTCCATCATTTTCAAAGGCATGAGTTTGAAGTATGCTTCTCATCTCAAGAATGTCCTTCATAGTATATCATGCCACGTGAGATCAAATGAGAAGGTAAGTAATGGTTATATCGTTGTTTGTTTGTTATGACCATGTGAGAATCATGGAGCAGCATGCGGTTGCTGCAGACCTCGCCATACACCCATTTGGTTGACTCGGAACGCCCGTTGAGATATTAACTGGAAATAGCATAATAAACGTCTTTGTAATTTCATCTCATGCATGGACTAAAACTGCTTTTATTTTGATATTGCTTTCATTCATGTTCTTAGAATATGTATATAATTATAACTTTATAGAATTGAGTTCAGTTGTTTGACGTTCAGCTGTTTGACTGGGCCTTCCGCACAATTTTCTGCTTCTCTTGTGGTCCCATAGGAAAGATTGGTTCATTGACCGGTGACTATTTGAATGAATTCAAAATATCCGTTTTAAGTTGTCAAATACTGTCGTTTGCCTTTTAGCATCTAAAACACGGAGCAAAATTATTTTCCATTACGGGGCTACCAAGTCTCTTGTTATGGAGAATAAGATAAATTGTAGCTTGTTTATTCATGGGTAATTGCACATGCACACATATCTATTTGTTGTTTCAAGGTTGGAGTTTGTGGACGAACAGGTGCTGGTAAATCATCTCTATTGTCAACATTATTTAGAACAGCAGAGCCATCAGGATTGATTAAAATCGATGATATTGATATTTCTGAGATTGGATTAAAAGATCTGCGCAGCAAAATATCAATCATTCCTCAGGTAGATTTATGACAGTTTCTCTTTGTTGTACAATTACAGTACAAAGTGTCTCTATGTTAGATTTGTGTTACCTATGATCCCAGCCTAATTGCTTCTTTCTTTAGTAGACTGTACTGTATCATTTTCATGCCAAACTCTTCGTTTTTTATTAGGATCCAATCTTATTCAGTGGGACAATGAGAAAGAATTTGGATCCTTTCAGCAATTTTGAGGATGCGGATCTTTGGCGTGTACTTGAAGAGGTAGGCGAGCTCTTATTGTAGTTTTATTGCTGATGTAAATGATGAATTCTTAAGTCTATTATTTTAGCAATCAAAGTATATGCAGTTATCCCGGATTGAAAATAGGTAGAAATAATATGAATTTTGTACGGTTATGAATTCAAAACCCAAACGTGCTGTGTTGTATTTGTTTACAAAATCACCCTTGGTTCTCTATTGATGTCACAGTGCGATTAAAACTTCAGGGTTGCAATCTATGATATTAGATTGTTGTTAGGAAAGAGTATGCCGCCGGGAGATGCGTAGACAGCGTTTTACAGTTACATTGATGTTAATAGCGAAAAACTCTATTATTTAGAGAGATTTAGAGATCTAAAGATTTAGAGCTGTTATCTCAAGTTATGTAGCGTACGTTCTAAGTATGAATGAAAATTTTTTCTTGTTTTTAAAAGGTTCAATTGAAGGAAGCTGTAGTAGCACTGCCAGGTATGCTGGAAAGTGAGATGGCTGAATCTGGAAATAACCTGAGTGTTGGCCAACGTCAGCTTGTTTGTCTAGCAAGGGCCATTCTTAAGAAGAATAAGATTTTGGTCATTGACGAAGCAACCGCTAATGTAGATCCAAAGTATGTTGTTTGGATTCTTCTTCGGCCAGTTTTATGACATTGAGAGTACATAGTCCATAATTCATTAGCACAACTAATGACTTGTGTATACATGTGATTTTAATTCTATTTTCGTTTGGAGAAGGGCATATTGTAATTGCTTTTAAGTGTTTGAACGTCACATGCATTAGGAAGGCTAGAGAGTTTTCGTTACCCATTTCACACCTTTGTTAGTATTTATGGGAGCATTTTAAATTATTCTTTGTTGACTAACCGTCCTTTTCGAAAAGTTCAAAAGGCTTTGTTTGCGGCGACTTGGAGGCCGTTAGAAGATTTCTACTCTATTTCAGTTCATTATTGCACTCATTGTTTAATGCTAAACTGATAATTTCTGGGCTATTTTGCTCGTGCAATAATTTGTCATTGTATTACTCGATAATAGATAGGTACTAAAATTTTACTACGGAAATCTCCGTGAAAGGACAAAAGTCTATTTGCTGTTAATTTGTTTACATCTTGTAGCTCACTGATGACATTTTGATTTGATTTACTTGCCTGTCACAGACCATAAGAATGTTTTTCTTTTTAATGTTATTCATTTTTTTTATTGTTTCTATAGAACTGATTCCTTGATCCAGTCAACAATCAGGGAGAAATTCAGAGACTGCACTGTTCTAACGATTGCCCATCGTCTCAACACCATTATGGACTCTGACCGAATTATGGTAGGTTATATCTCGTGTCTTTACCTCGTTGTATTCTCGAGAATACAGAAGTAAGAAGAACGTTTATCCTGTGGTTGTTATTGCTTTACGGTAGTTTTTACATAAGGAGATTTTAATCATAAACAGTGTATTTTTGAATAGTGCGAGTCTCACTGAATGTATGTTCGTGTGTGTGTCCGGTTGGTGTGCATGCTTGAAAGCTGCTATGAAATTTATACGTTCAGGAGCTTGTAATATTTCTAGTATAATGGATTGGAAAGCATTTGTTCAACCAAGTGGTCGATTGTAGTCATTCAAAGGAATGCTTTCTCTTCTACCATAATGGCAACTGCACTGGCCATAAGATTCTTAAAGAACGATGAAAGTGAATTCGCCGACTTTGAACTATAGAGTAGCAATATCTTTGTAGCATTAGTGTAGTACCACCACATGCGTTTTCTTCGGACTGAGAAAGATTAATTTACTAGGTTTTAGACGCCGGGCATCTCAAAGAGTTCCACGAGCCATACAATCTTCTGTGTTGTCGCAACTCTCTTCTCTATCATCTTGTGGCACAGACCGGATCGTCAGAAGCCCAGAAGCTATTTGATATTGCCAGGAAAAAGTATTTTGAACGTCACCCAGCGAAAGCCCTTTCTGCTTCCAAGAACCCAGCGGACGAGATGGGAGCTCTGGACGTTGTAGAGCAAGGTGATGATGATGAAGGTGTTGAGGTAAAGTCAGAAGAATCAAATGGAGATTCTAACGGAAAGAGCGACCTGAATGTTGGAAATGATGATAAAAGTAAAGGAGATGATAGCACTGGATCTCAGGATGGAAAAGAAGACTCATCAGACGACGAGAAATCACACTTGATGGTAGGTTTTAAGCCTCAGGAACAAGGTGACAATTCTAAAGATGACAAAGCATGAAACTGTAAGTCTAGTATTTGTTAGACCAGAAAATATTAGTGAAAGTATTTCGCTCCTTTTAGTGGAACCATTGTTTTCTCTCCTTTCCCAATAAGCTGCCAAAAGTGTTCTCCTTTCAGTGTGAGCTGAAAGGTCAGCCATGAGGTACGAGTCAATATCCAATCAGGCTTAGGTTTCGCGATGCACTTAAATTAATTAGATATAGGCTGATTAAATTGATATGGGCAGTTTTTTACTACGGAAACTTACTGCCGTTCATTGTTCTCCAATGCAAAACTTATGTATTTTACTTTGAATATGGCTTTGAAAGCTATCATAGGATTGAAGCCAATTATCAACATAAAACTCAGTGCTTCAGGTGTCCATTCATTTTATCAAGTGTTAATTCAATAGCATAACACTAGCTAACGGAAAGCTTGGAGTTTGAGAGACATTGTGGTAGTAAAGATTATGGTGTTGCTGTTTTGTTTTTGCTGCTGTTATTGTTGTTGCTGTATTTATCTTTTCTTTGCACCAGTTAATGTTTTTTTTGTATATGTCTTAGATAAAGTAGCAAATCCACAGAAACATTACGAGACTTTCATGACCATAGAGCTACGGTCCGTTGTTTGATGTCACTTCCACTTTGAACCAGGGTCACTATTAGAAGTATTTGCTTGTTGATAATTCTAGACCGATTTGATCTCTCGTTTCGGTGCTACTTAGTCGTTTTTTTTAAAAAAAAGTGTACTTTCCAGAGATTCCGATAGATTATTGAGTATGATGTATCTTGTTGGTAGATTGTGCCCTCAGTAGTTTTTGTTATGGATGCATTTCGATCTTAGCTTTATAGATATTTTGTTTACAGACCATGTGACTCATGTTAGGAGCAGAGTATTGTTTGACTTTTGGTGACCTGACCTAGTACTTTCCATTTAGCATGTCTGTGTGATCCTTCTACGGGCAACATTAAATGTGTTTTCTAGATACTCCTACATCAATTTTGATGCCATTGCGCATGTCAAATGTATTATACATATATTTGTATGTCTGTCACGCAGTGTTTAGGAATGATCATTTGGAGGCGGAGATCTAGATGACACAGCTATAAGTCCTATATATGGATATACTGATCTTTGCTTGTTGCCTCTCATTCTTGGCAACTGTCTCCTTTGCCTAATTGATTAACACCTACTACCAGGCGTTTTCATTGTCCTATTGTGTATGTGGTATGTGTGCGCGTGGGAAACTGTCACCCAAGAGTAACTAGGAAATATTTGAAACCTTTTATGATATTCCCTCTAATTTCCACTGATCTTTGATGTAGTAGGAGTTAGACTATTATGCCTCACTCTAAGTGCAATACGCCGTATAGTTCTTCTTTGAAGAGGTGTGTTGCCTCTGCGGGGTTGTATTGTTTGATATGGAAAATGAATCCAATCATAGGAATCCGGGGGAAGCATCGTCATTACGTCTAATTAGCTAAGTTTATTAGTCAGGATGGCTTTTTCGCTGTGTAGTTTGTTTCTTGCCGTATTATAAGTATGCAACTGACAGATTATAAAAGAACAGTTTTATTTTTGTTTGTACGCTGACAGGACTGATTTTATGTGATTTTTAATGCAAAGAACAAAATTCGACGTTTATGCTAGTAGTATGTGATTTTTTGCGGTTTTACGGGAGATTGATATTGAGATGCAATCATTAGTTTACAAATTCTATACATATAGGCACTTTATAGTATATAGAACATATATTTTCATCACAACACCCTATTTAGCATAATTATTTTTCACAAATATGATATGCATATTTTCAAATATTCCTTCACTAAATCTGCTGAACTTTGTTCTGTATGTTGCTTCGATGCCGTTCATTGGCCAAGAGTAAGTATGGCTATAAGAAACATGTTCTTAAATACTTAAGAAACTTCCAAGGCTCACAGTTCTTAAGTATTTTTAGTGTCGAGCTTGAAAAATGGTGAAAGGCCCAGTTCATAAGTCTTATTACTGCCTGTATAATAGAATTAACTTCTGCAGTTCTACGGATGTAGTGCGTGTTTAATTCACTTGTGTTTTCAAACTTCGAATTTGTACCATGTATAATTCACACTTAGATTTTTTCAAGCTTGACATTTTATTTCGTTGTGGCAGTAATATGGGATATGATCTAAGGAATATTGTCTTGCTGACGAAACGTTGGCTAGTTTTTACTCAATACAGAAAAGAAAGACACCTTCTGTATATCCAATGTCAATTAGCAGTTATTCTGTTGTGTCCAGCTCAGAAGCTAATTTAATTTTAGAGCAAATCATAAGCGCCCTATGAACTTAAGTTTTGCTAAGGTTGATTTGTCTTGCTTTCGGGGTGCAGTAATTACAGCGGTTGTATTGACCAGTAGACATTGGTTTCCTGTAAGAGATCCAGTCCCCCCTTTCTCCACCGAAGCATCTAGAAAATTCAAGGAGTTGTTTTGCTCCTTCTCTACAGTAAATTTTAGAGCTAGTTGTAGCAGGTTGAAGTTTACATGAAAACGATCACATTCCAGCCCAGCACCAAAGATGACGAACGTATCGTCAACATAACAAAAGTAGACACCAGGTTTTTATGGTGTTATCGAAAAGTCTACTTTCATGAAAGCCTATGGAAGTAGACCTTTCGATGAATCTAGACTTTTCATGAATTTTTGGACGGAATAAAGCTTTTCAGTATGCTTACAGAATGTTCCCGCTTTTTCGAGCTATAGTGAAGTTCTGTAGTACCAGCAGACTTTTCACGTTAATGCGTCTCTTCTCCCTTACAGCCTTAAGTTTTGAACTTCTTCCTCTACTCCTACTATTAATATGGCTTTTGAGCAGGGGCTCCATCTATACTGTAATTTTCAATCACTGTGCCGTGGTATACTAGTGTGCTTTGAGAGATCGCCAGGTGTGTCGTGAGAAATTATCCAATATCACGTTTTTGAACTTAACATTTTTCATTTTCGGCAAATATTATGTCATTGTCAAGTGAGTATATTGTAATCAAATACACTCTGCATAGTGTGATTATCTAACATGTTTGGTTAGAGTGTGTGTCACAAGATTTTTCCAATGTAAAACACGTGCATTGGTTTAGAGAAGTATAAACACTTCGTTCACATTAAGTGAATGCAAAGTTATACACATTACACGTATTTGACGTAAAGCAAGCATAGATCCGTCATACAGGGTTGGCTCTTGCTGTCAAATAAGAAGCTCGCCAATATCATACGCCCATTAGAAATAGGACCAAGTCCGCAAAATCTCTTCTCATTTTAACAAGGAGGGCTGAGCACCCAAGCCCACCTGCAAGGCATCCCTGCTTTAGAAATAAGCTGAGTTTGATTTTTGTTGCCTCGAGATCGTTTCCTATACTTGAAAGAGAGGTATACAAAAATGGATCCGTTGTGGGAACGATGCATCTCATTACACAAAGTTTTTTGCCATTAACCAGTATCGCTATGCTCAACATTAGTGCTACTTTGTGATGAGCATTTATTGGAATAGATGGAAAGTGTATAACGGCAATATGTACAAATTTGCACTGTGAAAGCTGAATGATTGAACATTTGTTAAGGCGCTGAATCATGCTAATCTGAACATAAATCAGTATTGCTACTTTGTTTCTTAATAAGTGTGAACAGACGTAACAGGTCTTGCTACTTCGAGCAGGTCTCCTTTCTTTTGAGCAGGTCTCACTTGAATAGGTTTCGTCAGCGAACTGTATGCGTTTACAGCAAATATTACATGGTGAATGTAACAAGTTACAATGGCTGATGGCAAGAACAGAGGCATTAAGCTTAAAACGGTATATGCTATTTTTGCTGTGCTTGCCTTTGGTACGGCATTAATTGCCTTGAATGCTTATCAGTTGTATCATCTTTCAACGAGTCATGTGTTTGAGACTTCTCCAAGAGGAATACCTGGGAGACCTACCGCCTGGATTTTTTCAGAAGAGGTAAGGGATGAATCCGGAAGTACCCCGTCGATTCTAATGCTATTTGACTTAGGTCTTGGGTGCCAAAACTGATAGCAAACTGTATATTTGAATGGGAGAAAATTTTTCAAAGCAATAAATGCCAGGAATTTAAGCAATGTGACTGAGGCCTATTAGAGTACAAGCTACACTTTCGTTATAAGAACACACAATATAGAAACAATGAAGGTTAATTTACCAAAGAGTACAAGTGCTGCTAGAACATCATCAGGCTAAAATGAGAATTTTCACAAACACTCAGCTACCTGAATTTGTTTGGCAAACAAGTTCTGATTAGGTTGTTGATCAGCATTAGGATTTGTTGCTTTAGTTTCAAAAGTTGCCCTATCAAGTGTATTAGAGCCTGTCAGCTACATGTAGTTTTTCATACATTTACAAAACTTGCTCTTGAAGTAAGAAAAGTTTTGAAGACACCTGCCTGAAATTATAAAAAAGTTTAAGAACATTGAGCTGCAGCAGTACTTATCTGGTTGTTATAAATAGAACAGAGTGTATGAAATGGCGCTATTTCCTACCACACTGGTGCATGCATTGTTGATGATAAAGTAAATATTGCATTGTTTTGACCTCTGTAGGTTCTATAATGACTTTCCCAATAATAGCCAGCTAGGAGCTGATTGATTTTTAATGAACCCCTAGGAAGATTAAACTTGTAAGCTGAAATCCTGGTTGATTCCTAAGTAGCACTTTTCAGTAGTCAGTTTGGGACATAGAATCTGTTCATTTTAGTTTCTATGGCTCATCTCTTTTCTTGGGATCTGGTAGCTTTTAGCCTTGACTTCGTACTTGTTTGAATAACATAGCATATTTCCATCAACAGTGCACTGTTGAATCAAGCGCTTTTATATCAGATAGTTCTGTAGCTTGCTCATAGTTTCAATGTCAGCTTGTGCCATTATTGATTGTACTTTTGCTATGCATACCTCATTGAAAACCAAATCTGAACTGTTTCATTCATTTGTTTGTGAAGATTGTATTTTTTTTGGTAAAATAGCTAGTTATATACTGGCATGAAATTTGCAGAAAGCTGACCTGAGTGAACTTCAAACTTGTTGCCTTCAACTTTGTATGTCAAGTGGTCTACTGACTGAGCCACTAGGTCATATTTTCAACCTTTTGTCCAATAGTTGGTCACTTGCTTTGCACTGATTTGTACAGTTCACCCATTCCAGCTCCATCAGAATGTGCATCTGCTCTGCTGGTTAGAGAGCCCACTCATGGGGGGGGGGTGATGATAGCTCCATTGACTGGACAGGGTTAAAGAAAATGTAAGAGAGACAACTGGATTTAAGAGAAATTAAAGTGAAAGAGTGATTCCCTCCTGGTATGGGCATCCTCTCTCAACTGTTGGTCCAATGCACATTGTGAAAGAGCTGTAATGGCTCCCCTCTGCAAATTTGTGAAAAGAGGGGTAGTGCAGCAAATGACTTAGCCATGGCAATGGTATGACAGCATGACCCAATAGCTCAATTGGTAGAGTACTCAATGGACAGAGCTAATGGTCATAAGTTCAAGCCCTGTTTGAGTCTGTTATTTATATGCCTGTTCAATTAAATTTGTCAGAGAATCTTGTTGTCTTTACCTAGTTATTTACTACTTTTCTTTTCATGTTTTAAGGTTTATCATCTAAATCATGTGATAAAAGTCTTTAAAAAGCTTGGATATGATATTGTGCATTCCTCAACTCCATTATCTCATTGGCATGTTATGTGGTCATTTGAGTTCCCTTTTACAAAAGAGCTAACTCCTGTATTGCAAGATCTCCAGGAACACCAGATGGTAAGTTTATATGTAGCTCTCTAGTATATTTTGATCCTTAGCACTATTTGAAATTTATGATTCAAACCCATAAGGAGAGTTTTGTTATTTATATATGACAATTTCAAAAATGATTTTTCACAACATATTAAATGTGTTTGAACTTTTGAATTTGATTCATGGTACCATAGTTGTTTTACAATAACTTCTGCAAGACAATCAGTGATCATCTAAATTTAATACATCATCAAAGTTGTACAACAACATATTGAACTTCATTTTTGAATTATTCCTACTTTTGATTTATTCTTTCAAAAGCCTGAGATTGCCTGAGAACCTTATCATGATATCAGTGAAAACCTTGAAGTCCAAAACTTACCCAAAGCTGATCTTCATTAGTTTTCTGCATTTAGGTGAATCATCTTCCTGGCTCTGGGTTTCTAACTCTTAAAGTAGAGCTAGCTACATCAAAGTTGAAGTGGATTCCTAAGGCATTTCAGATTCCCAGTGAAAGGAATGCACTTATGAAAGAGGTAGGCTAAAGTGAATTTTATGACAATTTTATGACAAGTTGTCACTTGCTTTGCAAATGTAAGTTAAGGCTTGCTATTTATATATGCTTTGGCTATTCTTGTGTTCCTTAATAGTGATATTTGAAGTTAAATAACCAGCTGGTTTTGAATGTATGAGTAGTCTACTGGTGTTACAGAACTTTGCTATTGCACAAATATGGAAATATTCTAAAGCATGCAGAAATGCTTTTTCATCTGACATTCATGAGTGTATGAAATATTGGATAATGATTGAAAGGTGACACAGAATACATACTCAAATGTGGATGACCTATTACTTGAACTCATCTACACCTGGTTACTTTGGTCTATCCTATCTTCACCTTTTGGTCATTATCCATTATTTCAATCTCTGATGGGTGTTGGATAAAATATGCTTTCAGCCTGAGGCCCTTTCCTCAACATTACTCACTATAAACAAAAGAAAACATGACTTTGCAAGTTGCTAATCTAAGTGTATTTCAGTTGAATCCAAAGTTGAATGCTAGAAAAAGAAGGAAATATTGCATGATTTAATTTCTTCCATGTGAAGCAGTACGGTTTGTGCGAAAAACAAATTGAGGTCTCTCTTATGAGCTATTGTGGTGCAATTGAGGCCGATTAAGAACAGAGGTCTAATAGTATTTAAAAAGAGGTCAATTCAATTGAAAATGAGTTTATTAATGTGACTTTGCTAGTTAGTACAATATGTAATATTTCAGGTTAGCATTAATTTTACAGTGATACATTTAGTTTACATTTTTTTAGGCACGATTAAATAAGAACAATTTATGGGTCCAAAAGAGCAATGATCACCGTGGTATTCAGATAGTTAACATTGATGGTGAGCAGGTATCTTATTATGACTAATTTGCCATAAATAACGAAAGGTTCACTTTTACAATAAGAGCCCACATATATGAGCCTTCATTTATTACCAACCTACCACCTGACTTGCACATTTTGATTTCATTTGTGTAGAGCTTTTTCTACCCTACATTTCAGCCAGGTTCTCAGCTTTGGTTCATTCTGTATCCTTTGAGAAATCAATTCAGCCTTTACAAAAATCGACCCCTTTCATGAATGCACCAAGAACATCATGTACATAACCGTGATAGGCAGGGTCTGCAGGGATAAGATCTGTGTTATAATTTGCATCTTGAATTGAACATTCTCGTTTCGAAGATAACAGACTTATGTGTGCGAGTGTTTACTCTATCTTTTACCTACAGTAGTCTGGAACCTTTCTGCAGGTGTATAGCGATAGCTTTTTGACATGTGTGGTGTCTCTTTTTGCCATACCGAGTGTTGTTTGTGAACAGTTGGATTGATGAGAGCTCTTGAATTTTGAAATATTCGTCAAGAAAATCATTGTTATTTTTGGTTTGATATGGTAATTATATGAAAAAATGCAACAGATGGTGGTGTTGTCAAAGTTGTTGCGTTGTATTCAACTTATGGGCATATTCGCGTTAGTCAGATCTCTTCAGACCAGGGAAAATAGTCCGAAGTATGCGAGTCCAACGTAAGTCCAGATCCTCCAAGAGCACATTTTGATCGCTTGGAAGGCTTGTGACCTTTATTGTTGACATTTTCGCAAGATTCAAATGCCTTCTACGAGCTCTGATCGGCTCCTACACAAATGTAGAGTAGGAAGCTGAGTAGCTGTAACATTCTCACCTTTGCTATTGAAATCAAGATCAATATCCGACTTATATCGTGCTTGTTTTAGAATCGGACTTCAACAAGACTCCTACTTGCGCAAAAAAACCTACTTTTAAATCCAACGTACGCATAGAAAAAATATAGCAGTTACAGCAAGCAGATGTGGACCGTGTATTTTTGTCCGACTTATGAAATATCCGACTCAAGTGAATCTGAATTACGCGTGTTTGACTGTATTTCGAATGACTCTTTACTATTTGTTTTAGACCACGGTCATGTTGCTGGTTCCCATCGTAGCTTTTTGAGACCCCCTAAGATTCGGGAAATGGGACTCTCAGTTCCACCTACCCCCTTTCTGCGGGCCTGTTTGGGACTACTTTTGGGAATTTCTTTTAATGCTGCAATGTTATGGGGATTTTCTCTCATTGGCATATTTGTTAATGTAACTTGTTTTTTCTTCTGCACACCCAGGTCTAGACTTCTCAAGTACTAAATCATTTGTGCAATTGTATATTTCAAATCCGTTGCTCATTGATAGAAGGTTAGTAAATTGTTTTTAAATTCTTTTAATGAGTTTAGCTCTTTATATATGTGTTTTATCCTATCGCAAATGGGAACTTTGAGGTATTGTTTTCATTGTTGATTGGTTATTATATTTGATATACTGATTGACCTATCGTGATGCTTTGCTTTACATGAGATAACCCACGAAACTAGATTGACTTCTACTTAAGTTTTCAGCAAAGAAATTAAGGGCATTCTATATGCAAGAGCGTTGTTGGTACTTTAAGGCAATATTGACTGAAGATGTGGGGTGCAATATCCCCTAGCATTCTGTCGTTTGTTAGTCAGTATACCACTACTGCACTCAGTAACACAGTATGCCGGGTTAGTAATACAACGTCAAAAGACGGAATGTTCACAAGACTTATTTTGCTAGGTCTACTGACATGGACTTATAGACAACGCACAGAGAAGATTCGTTTTATAGTTATTAATATGACAGCCGTTAAAATACTCTTTCCTATCTGTAAAAGAGAATCCGCCCTATTTACAAACGGTGCTACTTAGCACAGACAGGGGCCTAGCCTTGAAAAATTCCTTCTATACCTCCCAAACAATTCGTGCTTTACCCACAAATGAGGTATTTCCTGAGAACTACAATGCCTGCCAAAAGTGGTTGGAACACCAACACAAATGCATTGATTTCCGACTCCTGCCGCTTCTCCGTGACGCCACTTAAAATGTAAACCCCCTCCCCCCCTCAAACAATATTGATTCGATAGCGGAGACCAGTAGCTTTAAAAAAACGCATCGCTTTTGGCCTTTGAGTTGCCCATATTTGCTTCATATAACATTTTTTAACGGGGGAAGGGATGCTATAGCTCATCTATAGCGAATATCATAGCAAGTGTTCCAATACTTTTGGCAAGCATTGTACATCATGCATCATAGCCATGTGCAATTGCATGCCTGTTCTGACTCACGTCTATATATAGAATCACGCCTTTAATGGTATAAGAAGCATTCACAGACGCATTTCCATTTTATGAGAATATTTACAAAATGTTCTGCAGAAATTTAGCCCAGCACGTTTCCTAGTGATTGTTTTATCACGGAAGCTTGTCTGTGTGTTGTTTACCACCGCAAGTCACTTTCTGGTCTGCTGCAGTATTTTTAGTGTCTATCGAGTTATTTCTTACAATCTGCATTTAACAATTAATCTGATTTCTTCTAAGATCTTTGAGGTTACGCACGAGAGCTTGGGAGATAATCGCCAATTTGTAATACTCTGCATAACTGTTATTATTCTCATTTACATCTTTACAATTGCCAGATGTAAACAAACGAACTTTGTTTTCATTCCAGGAAATTTGACATTGGAGTTTACGTAGTGGTGACGTCGGTAGATCCATTGAGAGTCTACATATATGAAGAAGAGATTTTAGTGAGGTGATTCATGAATTTTTGGTAAAACAGGAGAATGCGTAACCGACTACGCATCTAGCAGGAAATCTCGGGATTTATTGACCAGAGACTACTAATAACAAGAAATTCTTTAGCATTCTTCTTCCAACAGCCCCACAATCACACGCTACCTTTTGTTGGTATTGCTGTTATCTCGAGATTAGAATGTCTAATGCGGAAGTCGTAACTTTAGCGTAGCTCTTTAGGGTATTGGAGAAGTTATGTTTATTATATGGTACAGTATCATGCGATCATAATTCTACTACGATGTTTTATTTGCCATTCAAATTCTATAGATGCTAGTGATTCTTGAATTTCCATGGGAGTATGATAGGATTTCATAATAATTCTGTTGTCGATTGGTTATTTAAAGGAACAAAAATGTAAATATATTTGGTTAAAGGGAACTGACTGAATAATATTCTTCATTTTTAAGCCTTCTCATGGTATCTCCACAGTACCTCCATGTTGCCGTATTCTTAATTATAGCAATTTTCTTGCTTATATGCCTGCTTGATTTTCAGATTCTGTCAAAAGGACTACGAACCCTTTGATGAAAAGGATGTAGCCAAATACGTGGTTGGTGCTGATTATGACCCACCGTCAAAGGTAAAACACAGATATTTGGATTTGTTGTGCAGAATACTAGGCAGCCCTCAAAACATTGTTTGTACTTTATACGACCCAGACAATGTTTGTTAATCTTGGGAGCTTTTATAAATATCGACTCTTTCTTGTCTGATTATCTTCATAACCCTCTCTCACACCCAATCATAATCTACTTTCTGTTGCACACTGTGCAAGATAACTCTTTCCAACCAAATACTCTGCTAGAACTGGGCTTTTTTACAAATTAGGACGTAGCAAATATTTCTTTGATAATACTTTACTTTTGCGTCTTTGTGAAGTACACATTGACATCCTGTAATCAATTCTAAAATCATATTTTTCAGCCACCGTCGTTGCGACTTTTTTTCTAACTTCTTCATGCTACTCTTGGTGCCATCCTGCCACTTGCATCCACCTGGTTCCTCCCTTCTCTTCCATCCTATCTTTCTACTTCCGGTTTTATGTCCTTCTCGTTCTCCTTCCTCATCTGGATGATCCTCCTCTAGGCCAAACTCGTTGTGGATAGACCCTGTAAACAGAATTTGGCGTCAAGGCAATTCTCCCCCTACACAACTGCTACATTTTGTATATTTTTGCGTTGGATAGTAAACATGAAAATTGCTAGAGGTAGAGGAGATCATAGATGGCAACGGAGCAAAGAGAATCAAAATTGAAACATTTCGTCAATGTGTTTGGACAGCAACTGTAACGAATCTCAACATGCAAAGTAAATTTTTTCAAGACAGCAACTGCTATTTTCTCTTAGAGAAGAAATCAATATTCTCAATTCACCCATATTTCATATTTCCTGTCTAATTCTATTTAGGAGGGTAGCCCGTCAGCAGACCGTGTTTTTAATTGGCCATTGATCAAAAACTTTGGTTGCAAAGAATAAAGATTTATTGGTATTACTAGCTAAAAGTTGAAAGATATAGTATAGTTAAATTTTATAGGTTAAAATACTATTAAAAATTGAAAGAGTAAAATAATGTATATTTGAATACATGTTAAGCGAATTATTTGAGATTATGCAACGAGGATGCCCGCTTGTTTCTGTCCTGAAGGCTATTCCATAGTGGTACCCCTAGATATGAAAAGCTTTTTGCTTAATTCTTGACTTTTTCTTGAGTACTGTTATATCAATCTGTGTATGAAGCAAGTTATATTAGGCTTACTTTGAGTTGTGAGTGAAGAGCTCAGTTAGCCGTAAACCAATTGACTGAATGAATGGAAGACCACGGTCGTAAGCAAATTTTTATCCACTCGTAGCATTTACAGGTCGTTGACTGGGCACGGAACCAGTTAGATTGGGTTTCACATCTTATGCAAACAATCACAGATCCAGCTTATGTAATCACAAAGTCCATCCAAACCTCTCTGTGACTGGTCCAAATGAATCCTTTTCCTTGTTGATGTTTATGCTAGGATGAACATATATGTGTCTAGTATCAACTAACTGTTTACGAATTCCTCATGATGATTATCACTTTATCATAGCAACTCAAGTCTTTTTTCGGAAGTGCAGAAAATTCTATTATTCTTGGGGTACTGTGTTGAGTTTTTGATTCCTAACTATGTTGCAGATGCCGTCACTTCAAAGTTATTTCAATCATGGACGGTTTAGTAGAAAACAAGCAGTGTTTGGATATCTTCAAAGCCAAGGTAAAGTACTGAAAAATCATTGTTTGGATGTACCTCCGCTTATCTGTTAAATCGCACGTTCTATATACTGTATATCAGCGTGTGGAAATTCCTAAGCTCTCAGCTGATCTCCAGTTGGCTCCTCCTTCTTCGTTGACTTCAGCAACTTTTAGTTTCTTAGCAGTGCAATTTTTCTTTTATATGATGTGTAATGATTGTGTGAAAGAGCTTGACAGTGACGCTCGATGTTTTCGAGTGCATCCAAAGTTCAAAGCTCCAAATGCAGTGCTGTGCTTGATTGACAGGCCTGTCGCGAGGGGCACATGGGGGGGGGGGGGCGTCACACCTCCACTTGAAAAACACTGCGTCAGCAAAACGTGCCTTTCATCAGCCAACCCTATGATTTTCGTTAAATTATGCGGCTGTTCGGCACAAATTGCAGCTTTCATAGGTATCAAGTAGGTATGCAGCATGTTGTCGGCAATATTGGAAGTACAGTAGAACTCGCATAATTCGGATCGGCTTTATCCGGATTTCGGTGTATTCCGGACAGAATTACTAAGTCCAATTAATTTCCTATTGAATTGTACTAAATTAATTCCCATTATCCGGATTTCCTAGTCCGGATAAATGCATAAACCGGACTATATGTTTGGGCAATTATGCTATTCTTTTACCGTAGTCCGGATAAATGATCTTAGAAATATGTCAATGAGCACAGGTGTATTCTTCACTGTATTACCATATCCTAACTGCATACATTATAACCAATAAGTGACATGAATCCCTGCTTCAAGCAGAGGCCAGCGTGTTGGCAACACTTTAAAACAATACACTTTCATAATTATCATGGCTTCATAGCGAAAGCATACAGATCGTACGTACCAAGAGAAATATAGAGTAATTAAATTTTGCGATGAGAATCCGGGAATAAAACGAAGCGACATAGCGTTAAAGTTTGGAATAAAACCACAGACTTTAAGGCATATGATGAAAGTAGAAACGAAGAAAAAAGTTTTTAATGTTGTGGAAAATCCGCCAGATGCAAGAAAGGGTACAATAAAGCGTGTAAAAAATGTACGTTTTCCAACATCGAAGCCGCTTTTATTATTTGTCTCCGTCAGTATTGTACCGATCCGGATTTGAAAATTCATGGAGACATGCTTGTAGCAAAGGCTGACTATTTCTGAAGGAATTGGGTTGTGAAAGTTCGGAAATGACCTCGGGATGGATCCACTTATGTAGAAAACGCTACGGAATGGGGGAAATTTTGAAATCAAGCGAAGCAGGGGATACTGAAGTGTGAAAGAGTGAAAGGTAGGAAAACTAAAGGAGATCCTAAAGTTGTATGAACCAGAGAACATTTTTAGTGCTGATGAAACCGGTCTGTTCTGGCCACTGTTACCAGAAAAAAGCCTAGGATTCATCGGTACAAAGCAGCATGGTGGTAAAAAAACAAGACTAGGATTACTGCATTAGTTGCGGCAAACATGACTGGAAGGGAAAAATTGCTGCTGATAGTGGTGGGCAAAAGCCAAAAGCCTCTGGCTTTCAGAAATGTGCTTCATATTCTCGTTACTTACAGGGCAAATAAGAAAGCGTGGATGACAAGGGAACTGTTCACTGAATGGTTAATGAAACTAGACAGACAAATAAAACTTAAACATAGAAAAATTGCAATGGTAGTCGACAACTGCACAACCCATCCGTCAATAGGTATTCAGGAGTGACTTGAATTATGACATTGTACGTGAATCCGAAATATGCTGGGAGTGATCTCCAAACAACAACACAAATTTAACGGGGTCACAGAAAAAATTTTAGCGTAATCCGGATTTGCTTTAATCCGGACGAATTTTGGCGGTCCAATTAGATCCGGATTATGCGAGTTCTACTGTATATTGAAGAGTGTCAGCTGTGCTATCAGGGATCTCGCTCTGATTGAAGAGTGTCAGCTGTGCTATCAGGGATCTCGTGGCGGTTACCACGCCACATTATCGGCAAATTTTATTTCATTCCTTCTTCCAGAAGCAATATCTTCTTGACGGCCCTGCTGATTGACATATGATTGTACAACGAAGTCTTCACCGGTTTTTGAATTTGTTTCTATATCATGCTATAGGTAGTAGACATCTGAAAAGACTAGCTAAGCAGTAGACGAAAGAAATATTTTCAAACCAAAGTATTTTTACGGAATCTTTTGTCTTACGTGTATTTTCTGTAAGGAACCGTTTTATAAGGAATCCACCTGCAGAAAGCCAAAAAATTTACGGAACTCATGCTACTATTGGCAAAATCGTCAAAGAACTTTTATATTTTCAATGCACGCTTTGTATGAGAAACGGATTTGGATGTTTCTTACTATTATGTTGTCAAACCTAGCCTTAGTGTTTCTTAAAGGGGAAGTTCAGGAAAAAACTAAAATTTGATATGTTGTAGAGAATGTCGCAAAACCCCATGATCTGAAGTGTTTTTGCTCTTACTTGCGTACTTCCGCTGATATTCCCAGTTGTTTCTCGTCAAAATCCACCTCGTGCTAGGCCGCCATCCTCACCTTTTCGCAAGACAGAAGTTGTTGTTGCACTGACGTCGTCACGTGTAGAAAGACTCTGAATCACTACCTTTGACTACAAAAGTTGGGAATATTATACCCATTTCAGTGACCTAAAAGCGGGCCAGTGGTATTGCAAAGTCATAAATACATCAAAACAGAGCTGCAAATATATCTTTTATTATTCTGGAAGTTGCCTATGCTTCTAATAGCGACTTTCAGACAGTCAAGAAATTCCAGCTGCGAACCTATGCAGCATCCACTTTTTAAATAATCGACATACTCACAGAGGTCGTTAATTTCTCTGAATAATTTTTTTTGCACATATTTCGACAACATAAAAATTTTCCAGTCCAGTACTAAATCGCTCTGAAGACTTTCTTAGCAAGAAGTTTTTCGATCCGATCTGTTGCACATAAGCATTGCTGGAAAGTAAAAAATCTCCGTGTACTTTTTAAATAATGGTAAACCTTAGTCAATGACAGAAACTGCTTCTGAAGGGCAGCCGTTATAAAATATTCAGCATTTTATAAACAGATAATCGAGTTTCAAATGCATATGAACTTATAGACTTTCTTGGGTCGCTAAAAATCCAGTACTGACTTTTCTTAACTTTTTGAACAACCGAATACTACTCCTAATAAACCACTTTAAAAAAAAATCGTATACATGCTTTGTACAAAATGTCTTAGTACAGTGGCCCCTTATATGGATCAATGTTTGGAGAAAATTCAAAAATGTCATGTTGAAAATGTCTAACAAAAAGAACTATTACCTGTAAACGAATGATCAGAAATCTCAATTGTATCTTGATAGTCCAAACTTTTTCAATAGATTTGCATTGACCGGCATTTCTTTCCACATATACACTAGTTACTATTAGCAATTCCTTCTCGTTCAGTTTCACGAACATTGGCCCTCAAATCAATATCCCAATGTCCTGACTCGGTCCTCAAATCAGTATCCCAGTGCTCAAGTTTTTTCCCAGTTTCCATGTAAAACAACTTCAAACGAACACTGTGAGGCACTTCTGTCTATTTTATTTCGCTACTTCAACACAGCATTCTTTTGATGACCCCTTGCCATATTCAGCCATTTTGACTCATAAGCGACTTCCAGAATAATAAAAGATATATTTGCAGCTCTGTTTTGATGTATTTGTGACTTTGCAATACCACTGGCCCGCTTTTAGGTCACAGAAATGGGTATAATATTCCCAACTTTTGTAGTCAAAGGTAGTGATTCAGAGTCTTTCTGCACGTGATGACGTCAGTGCAACAACAACTTCTGTCTTGCGAAAAGGTGAGGATGGCGGCCTAGCACGAGGTGGATTTTGACGAGAAACAACTGGGAATATCAGCGGAAGTACGCAAGTAAGAGCAAAAACACTTCAGATCATGGGGTTTTGCGACATTCTCTACAACATATCAAATTTTAGTTTTTTCCCGAACTTCCCCTTTAAGCGTTTCTTAAAATGCTTAGAATTTCCTACAACTACAAAGCACCTGTGAGACGAAAAATAGAATTTCTAGTGAAAATCATTTGACAGACGATTGCTGTTTACATTTTATTTCCAGTTTGATAAAAATTTTCTGTCGAATACAGATTCTCCAAGTTTACTTTTAAAACTCACCCTACCTGTGTTTCTTAAATTTTTCCAAATTTTTGCCTGATTTCAGACTCATGTTTCTTATACACGTTTTTCTTACATAAGAAAACGTGTATTTTGTTACTGCAAAAAGTCAAGAATTAGGAAGTCAATTCCGTTCATTGCAGTCAAATTCGGTTGAATTGTGCCTTGTTCCATATAGTAGTATTTCATAGAAGAGTATACATTGACTCGTACGATGTCTATGGTACCCTGCCATAACAGTTTTTTTATATAAATTTAAAAGAGAACACAACTAATATCTAACATACAGATACAGTTAACAGTGCCTCTCACGGCAGGAAAAGACTCGGAGTCATCGTGTCAATAGCAGTTCACATCTATAATATAGTACTAGATGTGCATTTTGAATTGAGGAACTATAAAGGAAGTTTTAGTGTTACAATGGGATCAACGGAGATATAGATATGGAATTTTGAAAACTATGCCTTGTAGTTGTTTCCTTATAAATAAAGAACGTTTAATAGTACTAAGCCAAGGGGGTAACGTCTTAAAAAGTTAAAAAATAGAGACCGTATTGTATATCATTCTATGGACCACAGCCATGGCTACACCCATTATTTCACTCTAAACTGTTCAAATTTAAATTCATACCATGTGATGCATAATATATAGAATTGATGTAAAATATGCATAGTACCACAGGATATGATCGGTTCATACTACAAAACTGGGAAGTCATCAGACTAGTATACACTCATTAAAAGGGGGGAGTCTGAGCCGCCCAGAAACTCTTATCATTTTAAATATAGGGAGTTTGAATCCCCCGTGCCCCGTCCACAGCATTTATGGTACTAGCTATTATGTTACATTTCTGTTCTGTACTTCATTGGTTTATTCTAAGCGTTTGTTCTGACAGGACAAGATTGATGATTGGAATAGCTTGGAGTAGCACCTAGCTCTGTTGCTTTCCACGTGACCCTTTTGATGTTTCAGCGAATCAACTTCATTGGTTTATTCTAATTCTATGTGTTTTTCTGTTAGTGTAGATCATGGTTGGAATAGCATCTGGTTCTGTTGCCATCCACGTGACCCTTTTGATGTTTCAGCGAATCAACTTCATTGGTTTATTCTAATTCTATGTGTTTTTCTGTTAGTGTAGATCATGGTTGGAATAGCATCTGGTTCTGTTGCCATCCTCGTGACCCTTTTGATGTATGAGCGAATCAGCTTCGTTGGTTCATTCTAATTCTAAGTGCTTTTCCTGTTAGTGTAGATCATTGTCGGAATAGCATCTGGTTCTGTTGCCATCCACGTGACCCTTTTGATGTTTCAGCGAATCAACTTCATTGGTTTATTCTAATTCTATGTGTTTTTCTGTTAGTGTAGATCATGGTTGGAATAGCATCTGGTTCTGTTGCCATCCTCGTGACCCTTTTGATGTTTCAGCGAATCAACTTCATTGGTTTATTCTAATTCTATGTGTTTTTCTGTTAGTGTAGATCATTGTCGGAATAGCATCTGGTTCTGTTGCCATCCTCGTGACCCTTTTGATGTTTCAGCGAATCAACTTCATTGGTTTATTCTAATTCTATGTGTTTTTCTGTTAGTGTAGATCATGGTTGGAATAGCATCTGGTTCTGTTGCCATCCTCGTGACCCTTTTGATGTATGAGCGAATCAGCTTCGTTGGTTCATTCTAATTCTAAGTGCTTTTCCTGTTAGTGTAGATCATGGTTGGAATAGCATCTGGTTCTGTTGCCATCCTCGTGACCCTTTTGATGTATGAGCGAATCAGCTTCGTTGGTTCATTCTAATTCTAAGTGCTTTTCCTGTTAGTGTAGATCATGGTTGGAATAGCATCTGGTTCTGTTGCCATCCACGTGGACGCTTTTGATGTTTGAGCGAATCAACTTTACAGATCCTACCAGTGGGTTCATCTGTCAGAGTATCGTACCAATGGCTTCCAATTTAATTATTTCCTTGGAATTCCATATTGCACTCAAAGCTTTGAGTAGCAGAAAGTTGTTTGTTGAGGAGGAAGATTTGCATTTATTACTTTATCGTCGTGGGCCTTCCTATTTACATTTCTTTGCCGCTTGTCATTGATATTATTGCAAAGTCATTTACATCGGGATCGAATGAGAGCACCGTTTGTACTTAGAAACAGATTTACTGTTTCATTTGACATGTTAGGTTTTCAATACGTCAGGAAATTAATCATTTCCTGTCACTGGCATAGGATTGATTACAAGCATTATTAGAACTGATAAAGAGCCATCATCAGCACTTTTAACCACATGTGACAGACTTATTGTAATAAATTTTTAGGTAGCCCATTATTTCTTATCTATCAACCATCCTGTTCAAAATTTAATGACTTTGAAATGTCTGATATATAAATTGATAGCGACTGCATGGCAGGTTTAATGAAAGTGAAGGATTTCTATCCATTATGAACAGCGCATCTTCTTTGTTGTAGCCGCCAAGAACTCTATCCAATATAAATGCATAAATTCTAAAAAGCCATTATCGACTATGATAGGATGTCAAAGTGCATATATATTATAGAGCTTAAATTGAAACTTTAGGGCCTGTTGTAGAGCTCATGGATAGATACTTTCAGAAAGCCAACTGGATTATGACTGTTTGGGCCTTTTGACATTGAGCCACGCATTTTCGGTCATCAGAAAAACAATCACTCTCCAATGTACAATCGATTCGTGTCTTTTATGCGGTGGTGAGGGTTTGTCAAGTACAACTGATTATAGAGAAAGGTATCTGTATATATATATATATATATATATATATATATATATATATATATATATATATATATTTATATACAGATACCTTTAGGTAAGAAATAGAAAATTGAAATAGTTGTTAAGTATTGCTGGTCTTCTTAGGGATAGTGCTTCGGGAAGGATGTCTCTTTTTGAACGTGATAATTGTGGAACTCATTCTAATTTGTAGTGTAAATTGCGTTCGACATAGAAAAACCTCCTTTTTTAGGTTATGCCCTGGGATATCCAGGTGTAAGTGATTTCTTGTTGGGTTGTTAGATATTTGGGATCTGGCAACAAGTCTGGACAGAGACCATTCAATATTTTATAGATAGTCACTGCCCCATGAATGCCAATTTCAACTCCTTCCGTTCTATGATCTTGCCGAAAAAGTGTTGGCGAGGAAGTTCTTCTCCAGGGGGCTTGGCGCCCCTACACCCCTCTTTACGGGCCTCCGGTTATTTGCCACAAATCACAATTAGGATTTATCAGGTTTCATTGTAGTGTTGAGGATGGCTGGTGTAAAAGAACCCAAAGAACCGATCTCAATGCTCGTGAGCTTGTGTTTAGGGATCGTTGCGAAATTCTGGGAATTTGACGCTTCGCTTCGTTTGTTCTGTAATCCAGTGACCCCCAACCTTTTTATCACCACGACTGGCCAACGCTTGAAAATTTTACTATGGGCCGGATGAACAGAAAAAACTGGTGTTTGGATGAAAAGTCTGATTTGAATATTACCGCGGAAGCATTGATATACGTTGCTCAAGAGCAAGCAACTATCTTATCAAAAGTATAACTTTAATGAGACAACTGATTCCCCGACAAAGAAAGAGGAGAAACTTTGAGTCATATAGTGAGTGCAAGAAGCTGGCTCAGAAAGATTATAAGAGGTGACACGACAATGGCACATAAATGATTCATTGGAAACCTTGGGAAAAGCTTTTGCTTGAAAAGTATGATCATTGGTACGAACATAACCCAGAAACAGTCCCGGAAAATACCAGTCTTAGGCTTATTTTGGCTTGGATATTCAATATAGTCACACTGTCGAAGCAAGGAGGCACGATATTATCATTAGTGATAAGGTTGAGAAGTTTGCAATAGTTATTGATGTTGCCATCCCTGCCCTGGAGACAAGAAAATAGATGAAAAAGACCAAAAGCAAATTGAAAAATATCGGGACATTAAGCGTGAAGTCCAAAGGCTGTGGAGTCTTCGGAAAGTTTCTGTGGTACCTGTTTTTGTAGGAGCCCTTGGAAGCATAACACACAATTTCAAGAAATTTATGGAACAAATCTGAGTAGAGTTAGAGATCCACTTTGGATTAAAAACCACGTTATTTGGAACAGCCAGAATATTGAGGAGAGTATTAGACTACTAGAGTAGGAACAGAAAGATTAACCTTTGATTATTGGTAATAGTCAGCTTCCACAGTTTTTCACGTCAGTTTTCCATCTACCAATGACTTTATAGCAATCTACATAATAATAGTTTTTTCAAACTTCAATTCATTGATGCAGTTTAGAAATCTACAATTACCAATCTCACAACAGAGTAATTTGTACTTGGCTGGCTTATTGTGCTAACAATGACATGGTATATTTAACATCGACATCAATAGTAATAATAACAATAGTGATTATGACTGAACAAAAGACAAGGATATCAATAGTTTAGGAGCTCCGGATCACATCATAGTTTGTTCCTCATACATAATATGTAGTAAGTTGTGTGCATGACTATGGTAGACAACTTGGAAATGATAAAGTTGAGTTAAATGTCAATGCCATTGTCACTACACATTTAGGGAAACGATTTTCATGAAGTACCAAATATCCCAAAGTAACTAATATTTTGAATGTCTGTTCATCACTCATTTTGCTAGCTTCTGGGTCATATTTTAGCGCTCAAGTGAACGAGATATAACTTAGAAAATCCTGTCATTTTCAAAATTAAAGCTTGTTCAAACTTAGATAAGAAATACATAGGAAACTCTGAACTGTTTTTCGACCCGTTGCTTGTCCTGCAGTCTGGTGCCAATTGATGCAAGGACCGGTACCGGTCCGCGGCCCTGTGGTTGGAGACCACTGCAAAAGATTTTGGAGAAATATCTTGTGATGATATTTATTGAAAAAGTTCAGACAAGGCTTAACAGTTTTTACACCGGGTTTTTGAACGAAAGGTAGTAAATTTGCTAATACTGGCCTTCTGATTTGTCAATAAGACAGAAGATTCCCATATTGGGGATCGAACTAACAGCCAATCAAGATTTGTCCACTATGCTACTCGATGTACCAAGGATCATACTCTGCATTTTGGTGACATAAAGGGAGTCACCTTCTACCTTCTATTACCTTCTAGCCAGAGCTAAAGTCTCTTACGGCCTGAATTAATTGCTTCATCGATCTCGGCAATAGATTTTGATAAATATGATATGCTTATGTCATCAGCATAGAGAGTCACTTGTTTTGCTTTTGTATACGCAGGGCAAATCGTTTATGTAGATCAAAAATAGAAGTGGAGCGAGACATGATCCTTGTGGTACACTACAATTCGCTTTCTCTATTTTTGGTATATGCCCATTATCTCTACAGCATTGTTTAAGATCCTGTATGGCTGAAGCCAATCAAATTCCTTTCCTCGCACGCCGTAACGACAATACTTCTAAATACGAAGTGCATTACCTACAGTATCAAAAGCTTTTTTGAAGTCAATAAGTGGCACAGATGTAAAGGATTCTCTGTTCAATTGCATTTTACCAGTTTTCAATATTATTTGTAGGCATGTCAAAAGCGAGTGCAGGACTCTGAAATCTCTCATAGCTTTTGGGGGCCCCTCTCAGGCTCGTGGTTCGACGCTCTGCTCTTCTGCTCCCTCTGGTTGGCTTTGCTAGTGTAGCTGAGTGTTGTAAAGAATAAATTAAACACCTTGACTGAGAATCGTCCAAAATGGCTTTGGCTCAATAAGCTTAGCTTAAGCACTGCTACATCAGAGTAGTTGGTTATTGATCACAAACAGTGATTACCCTTACATCTGGATCAACTGAAGTAGAAGTAAATGATGAAGCAATTAAACAGATTCAAAAACTCAAATACTTTGAGTCACTGTGAATGAAAATGTAATATGGAATGAGGACTGTGGGGCCGTCCAGAAATTACGCACGCTTTCAGGGACGGAGAGTGAATAAGCGTTCTCATGTGTACAGGGTCGGCTGACTCGTAAAAGTCAAAGTGTACGTACGATGGTGTGCTCGATAATGTGGACAAGCTGACACAGAATGGCGTAAAATGAAAACCTTACAGCAATTAATTTTTTAAAAAAAGTGAGGAGTTAATGTATTTTTGCTCATTTTGTAAAAAGCTGTTACTATAGATGGCAAGAGTTTTCAAGAAATATCAAAGAAAAGCTTTGTGCGCTCTCACAAGGGTGGCTGGGTAGGTTAAGTCATAAGCGTACACGCGTATACAGGATGGAGGTGGGTTAGAACAAATATTGTGAATTTGGGAGTACGTACTTTTTGGATGCTACCTATAAGGGCACCTTTGTGTTGTACCTTATACATCATATATACTTAAATATCATGATTTAGTCGCTTACTGCTACTTGTTGCATGAACGTAACGGCAAATGCTATCACGAATGTAAGTAGTTAAACACAACACCGTTATGGTATGTTCGCTTTGATAATCACTTTCGAAATGCGGGTTGACACACAGAGCCAATGACTATATGCGCTTCTAGAGTTTAAAAGTAATATTCATACTCGCTATGATTTGATTATCAAAGCTAATATACCCAATTTCATTGACATAATTGCAAGAACGAGTGGCCAATGGTGTTTAATCTGTTTTCGACTAGATCTACCGTCACACGAACCGTATTCAAAACATCTCTTTTCAAGCGAAGATGAAAAACAATGTGTGAAATCTGTCAATATCAAATTAATTCGATATAATCACTTTGGGTAAGTGGCATGGAAAAGTGGCGCTCAATCCTTTTTCTACTATATCAGCCTTTACGCCAAACCGTTTTGAAAAAGTTTTTTTACACGAAGACGGAAAAGTAATACGAAACTTGCCCGTATCAAATTTGTTTGATGTAATTTGTTTTCGCCCAGGTAAGCGGTATGACGAATTGGTACCAACTCATTTTTCAACCATATCTGCTTTCAAAAGAAATCGTTTTCAAGCAAATTATTTCATACGAAACCGTTTTCAAAAAAGGCTTTTCACACGAAAACGGAAACATAGTTTGAAATCTGCAAGCATCAAATTTGTTTGTCAAAATCACTCTGGATAAAAGGCACGAAGCAGTGGTGCTAAATCCGCTTGGAAGTACCCCTAGGTTCCTAATAAACGGGGGGGGTAGGTTTATTAAGTTTTTAGGTTTTCCCATCCCGAAGCTTATTAGGACTCCCGGCTTAGGGATCATTCACCCGTTACGTAAAGCCTCTAACGGGGAGAGAGGGTAACTTCATTTGCTTGCTGTTGTTTACTTCATATGTAGGGCTATGTCACGGAGCGCTACGAGAGGGAGAGGGAGGGCCTCAAAAGCGGTAAATTTGGTGCCACGGAACGGGTGAATGATCCAAAATTAAATTTCAAGAAATGAAAAATGATTAGAAAGTTTTCCTTGAGAAAAGGCATTTATTCTGTCAGTAAATGATAGTGTTTCTATCACGAAATGGATGTGTTGTTTGTCGCTTTTCGGAAGAGCAATTGACAGTTAAATTTTCAATAGTTCTGAAATAGTTCTGAACCTACCGTCTATCAAGACCCCAACGGATTTAGCACCACTGCTTCGTGCCTTTTATCCAGAGTGATTTTGACAAACAAATTTGATGCTTGCAGGTTTCAAACTATGTTTCCGTTTTCGTGTGAAAAGCCTTTTTTGAAAACGGTTTCGTATGAAATAATTTGCTTGAAAACGATTTCTTTTGAAAGCAGATATGGTTGAAAAATGAGTTAGCACAAATTCGTCATACCGCTTACCTGGGCGAAAACAAATTACATCAAACAAATTTGATACGGGCAAGTTTCGTATTACTTTTCCGTCTTCGTGTAAAAAAACTTTTTCAAAACGGTTTGGCGTAAAGGCTGATATAGTAGAAAAAGGATTGAGCGCCACTTTTCCATGCCACTTACCCAAAGTGATTATATCGAATTAATTTGATATTGACAGATTTCACACATTGTTTTTCATCTTCGCTTGAAAAGAGATGTTTTGAATACGGTTCGTGTGACGGTAGATCTAGTCGAAAACAGATTGAACACCATTGGCCATTCGTTCTTGCAATTATGTCAATGAAATTGGGTATATTAGCTTTGATAATCAAATCATAGCGAGTATGATAATTACTTTTAAACTCTAGAAGCGCATATAGTCATTGGCTCTGTGTGTCAACCCGCATTTCGAAAGTGATTATCAAAGCGAACATACCATAACGGTGTTGTGTTTAACAACTTGCATTCGTGATAGCATTTGCCGTTACGTTCATGCAACAAGTAGCAGTAAGCGGCTAAATCATGATATTTAACTGAGTGTGTGTGGCTATCAGAGCCAGTTGAAAGTAGGGTATGTCCCATCCGAATATTCTAGAACAAGAGTGAATTGATCATTTCAAAGTTTTAGAAAGTAGCTTCTGAACTTACAGTGTCCAAACACGACCCATTGGTAGAGCAGCAATATACGTAGTATGCTAATTATTTTGTCTATTTTCCTTTTTATCTTTGTGACTTTTATAATTTATTTATGATTTGTGATTAATTTTTATCATGCTGAAAGGTTGTACGTTTATAAATATTAAATAAAATGACATGAAATGAATAAAGCTTTTTGGTCAGATCCTATTATCGCTGTCTTTGTCGCCCTATCTTGCCACTAGGTAAACAATTGCTGCAGGGTTGGCAATGAGAGAGCCTTAAAACATGACCTTTGATTGTGTATTGAGCTGTTGGTCTTGCACGCAACAGACTAGCGCCCTAGCCACCCTAGTACATATTTTCTGTATAAGAAACCTGACTCAAGGCCTAGTAGTAAAAGATTCTCAACTATTGGCCACATTTAGTTCTAAAAGTTTCTTATAAGTTTCTTAAGTCAATGCTAAAATTGCAGTGATAACGAGTACATAACGGAAAACATTGTTTTTGCAGTACCCATAAGGCTTTGCACACAAGTAGGAAAATAGGGTTTCAGAAACTGTTAAAGATGGCACAGAAAGTTCTAGAAGTCCCTTTCTTTCTTATAAACCTGTTTCTTATAAAAAAGATGTGCAGCCGATTGGATGATGTTGATGATTCTGTTCCTAGGTTTTTTATTTCGTCCAACTCTTATTTGGATTTTACATCATTTCAAAAGTTGATTAAGAGCCATTCATATTATATTATGTTACATGATACGGTATTATATTTTATTATATTATATTATATTATATTATATTATATTATATTATATTATATTATGTATCTGACCTTAGGGAAAGATACCGGGCAATTATGGAAGAACATTAGACAAGCTGTAAGAGAGGTAGGATATTGAAAAGCTTCAGATTTCCTAAATTTCCAATTTTTTGTCGTCTACTGAGCAGGGGTGTAGCCCTGGGGGACTTAGGCACCCCCTTGCGAAATTCATAGTAGCTTTTGGGGGTGCAGCCTCCTAATTTTCAAGTTTTTTGGAATATATCTTTCATTTCCTTTCTTTGATCAAGATATGCAACTCCCACTTTTTTGGAAATATGGTAACTTAGATTTGTCAAAAATGTCATCTAAAGTTGCTGCTAAGGGTAGTACTGTTAGACAAGAGGCTCAACTGACTGGCATTAGGGTTAAGTGGAGATTCTCACGCGGAGTTATTCAAAAAGTACGTACTCTCTGAAGGGGCGAGAGGGTATCCAGAGGAGCGTACGAAAGCGTAAAAAGGGATGGGGTCTCTCTAAAGAACGTACGTACATCCATGTAATTTTAAAACGCTTAGAACTTGTGAAACATGCTAAGTACATAAAACTATCGAGATTGTTCTAATCATGAAAAACATTAATTTTAGATTTTTCATTTCTCGGGTAAAAAAAATTGTGAACTTTGAAAATAGTGAAATATACAGTAGATGCAAATAGTTAGGCGGATGGGGTTGATGACTTAAGAGTACATACGCTCGCGAGAGGGAGGTACTTGCAAAACGTACAGAAGCATACAAGGGGGAGGGGAAGTCAAATGTCGATGAATGGTTAGCGTATATACTTTTTGAATGGCCCCGTCGTATACCAATGATTTCATTTATCGTTGAACATCTAAACAGGTATATCTCTATGTAGGAAAAGGTCGCTTTCTTATGATTTAAGCAGCGTGATTTAGAAAATTTTCCTGGGAGCTTAGCCACCAGACCCCCGAACTTTCTTATCCCCGCTATCATATCAAGAGGCCGAATGTATTTGGAAAACACTTGTAAATTCTGCTATGATGCAAGACGGCAATTGGCCGTATGTAGTTCGAGATGAATGAACTATTTAATAGAATGCTGTCATCCAGTTTCGTTTTTCACATGCTGCTTGAATTGATGAAGTAGTAAGAATAGTTTGAACACACGAGCGTCCCAGCATAGTCTTCGATTTCTGTACCTAATAGTTAGTTAGTTTGGCCTGTTCATTGTTTTTCAACAATGCATCGATTCGTTTTGCCTTTGGTTTAGCTTTTGTTTCGCAAAACTTCCAAATATTTGTCATATCTGATCAGAACATAATGTCGGTAGTTACTTTTAGCTGTTGTTTTTGACCCCCTGGAAACATAGATACACACTTGCCATATATTTTGGACTATATCAGTGGTTTGTTGCATATCTGACCGGAAAACTTTTAATTTTGTGTGGAATCTCTTTATACCATAGAAATACAAACAGGAATGTACAAGCTCTTCTTTTAGCTCTTTCAATTTACTTTACGTCATGCATTTTTTTCTTACCTTCACTTTTTATTTATATTTCCTGTTTGATTTTTTCCTTTGTCTGTTGATATGACATTATTGATACTAAAATGTTTCTATTTAAATCTGTTGTCGAATATGATAACCAAAGGATACTATCTATTCTTTTAATTAAATTCTTTTTATTGCTCTTTGCTGATAAGGGATATATGCGTCATTACATAGCCATACATTATTTTGACGTTTTAGTACTAAACCAAGCTAGTAATGTAATTAGTATAAATTTTTGGGAATTCTAAGATATATCTTATTATGTTCATTCCAAGAATATTTGAATAGGACTTATATTGTTGCATCTGAGTGTAAAGTTTTTATTGACAGGCCTTTAGCGTTAGCTGAGTCGCAGAGGTACATTTTATAATGATTTGCACATTGTTTTCGTTTTGGTCTATTCTCAAAGAGCTTCTTAGAAGTTTCAGCTAAGTTCTGATGCTTCCTCATAGTGTGAAACGTGATAAAGATGGGGGTGCCATGAAGAGGGTCTCGAGGTCTCAGTCCTATTTGTCACAATGAGGAGATTTTTCGGGGGGAGGGACACTCCCCTTTCCAACCAGCGTACCGTAGTTGGTAAATTGCCTTGGTAGTATGAATCAACCCTTATGGCAGCTTTATGAAAGTTTACATGAAATATTTGATCGTGGCCATGGACATAGTCCATAGAAGCAACCTATAACACAGCTCCCCACTTAACTGTACCATTGGATAAAGACCGTTGGATCCCATGTATTCGTCTTGTTCTTGTAGCTAGTTTGTCATTCAGAAAGCTATAGCGCCAATAGACTGTATTGTCATTGTTTACCTTTAATTTGTGCTATTATACATCCATCTCAGATTGTTCTGTAGCCATTGGTAACTAGTTTGGATATTGCAGACATAGAATAGATAATAAGCATTATCTGGTCTGTGCTCCAGGCGTGCTTAAGGAGGGGGAAGGAAAATTGCAATGTGTTCGAGCTTCTACAAAGACTGGCTATACACACAAGACATTAGATTGAACTTATTGCTTGCTGTTGTTGCGGTCGTATTTCATTATCATAATGGGACTTTCTTAAATGAATACATTACTTGCGAGATTGAAAATAAAAATGACGTTTTCTCGCCTTATAGCTTGTTATGTGCATTTTGGTTAAGCGCTCGTTGACATGACTACAACTTCTTTATATCGGAAGCTATGTAGCAGACTTGCTACAACATAGATTTGTCAACAGTTTGCGAGGTCTTTTCATACAACCAAGACTACAAACAATTAAGTATAGACTTGATATGATCATAGGCTTTGTAGTGTACTGGTCCTCAAGGAAACCTGAATTATTCTTTGAGAACTTCTGCAATTCACTTTAAAATCAGCAGGATATACTGATTAACTGACACCATTCTCGATTCTTTTAGACTTTCATTGTAAAGAATAAGGATCTGAAAGAGAATTTTTCTGGTTACAAATCTACCCAGTGAGGAGGTTTTCTTGTCGTTTATCAAGTATTGTTTCTCTTTCTCTCGAATTTCGAATATTGATATATGCTTATCCACACCAAAATTTAGTATTCATTTGTACCCATAATTGAATTCTGTTCAACGCGTATTCAGATTCTGGCTAAGACCTTTTTCCATTAATAGAGGTTTGGCTGCTCACGTCACTCTAGAGACTAAGTGATCTTCAAATTCTTATCAAATATGAATCCCATTTGATTTCCTGTCATTGGCTATTAACTTCTTTCTCATTGGCTTGAATTAAATTGCTAAAATCACTCAATTTAACGCGAGCCTTTATCAGTTGCTATGAAGTTCAACTATTTTTACCGTTTTTCATAATTACCGCCACCTCTTGACAATTAAGGAACACCTTTCAATGCTGAGATGATGTGCTCCTTGTGAGTATCTCACATACATAGATAATCACTTTCTTCGCTTGTTGCACGAAAAAGTGGGAACATTCTGTAGCGTACGGAAAGCACTATGTTCGATCGACACTCGTCAGAGTATGAAATATTGGATAACGACAAATTGTTGTAATTGTGAATAGGTGCACATCACCATAACCATGTGGCTTAATGCACGCAGTATTGATCTTCTCATGTGAATCTGTCCGCGTCTGGTTATATGTTTCGGTCCACCTTCGGGTCCTTATTCGGTATTTCATATTTTGATGAATGTCCGAGTAAAAGTGCTTTCATTGTGCTAACAAATTTGCCTGCTTTTTTGTATAGTAGTGAAATTCTGTATTACCGACACACTAATCACATACTTATTTACATAGATCCAACAGTTTTTGCTGCTGAAGTATCAGCTGTCTTTGAACTTATAAAAGATTTTATTTTGCATTTCTCAGCTTGTTTGATAGGAATTAGTTTTTCTTCTGTTCACTTCTGCTAAGTAGGCAATCTTCATGTTTTCACTCACCATTTTTGATGTAGCAACTTAATTGGTAATTTTATATTTTTCTCAGCAATTTCTTCGAACTGGTTAGATTTGACTTTATGTTTGATGTTCACATGAATCTTTGGCTTATGGAGGTAAATCAAGTTTATTGTAACCCTTCGATAGCCATTACCTTTTGATCCAAATGCCCAGGTCATTTTGTCTGGATGTATCAGGGGCGTTTGTACCTACGTGCGTAATTGGCTAAGTAGTATTAAAATTTCAGAGATTTTATTCTGAGGTAGACTTTATATATTTGATCAATCTTCTTGGTTTACAAAGGAATGTACCGGGAATGCACTGAGAAGTATTGCTAATTGTGTTAACAGTCTCTTTGATATCAATTGCTTTGCCTATGCTTTATCTCAGACTTTTTGTCCATATCCAGGACCCATCATATTAATGTAGAAGTTTGCCTTATTATGATGTAATAAAGAAAAGACTGGTCCTTGATGATTGTCCAAGGCAGAATTTGGGCCTTCTCCATTGTACAAAATCGGTCCCCATTCCTTCCCGTCCAATCGAACAGTAGTTCTCCAGCTGCCTACCCAATTGCATACACATTTAGTCTCTAGCAATCCGAGGAAGTAATGAGAGTTTCATGTTTGATTCTTAAACTCAAATGTTAGATATAAGTTGGATTGACTTTTGTACCTTAAGGATTCAGTACCGCCTAGGCCTTATCTGATCATAAAGAAGATATGTCTTTAAAAGTATCTACTATATGTCATTGGAATATCCATTTAATAATGCATTTTATTTGAACATATTGAGTTTTTGAGCCTAGTAAGTGACCTCGTTCCTCCTTAGAACAGTAGTAATATAAAGGTTTAGTTGTCTGAGAGGTCTTTGGAAGCAAATCGACTTGTTTGGTGTGTTTGAAACCTGTATGACTGATTATTGTGTCAGGGGGAAGAGGGAAATGTGCTATCAATCAGAGCAGTGCTGCATGGGTTTCGAGACTTTTAGCGAGCATTATATAAGTAGTTTTCTCACTGTATCGCTCAGCACCAGTTTTACATGCCTTATCGTTTTTATCATTTCAATACAAGGTAAACATGTCACCGAATTTATCATCCATGGGACACGCGGAAAACGCCATTATGTATGAACAGGTAATATAACGTTTGTATGTGGTATTTATTCATTAAAAGAGCGAGTGCACTGGGGTACATCTTCAGTAAAAGAGCCACTACGTGGTTATTTCTCTGTTAAATGAACTAGGGTATATATTCTCGTAGGCTTATCTCGGTAATCATGATGAAGTTTTATGCTCTAAAGACTGCCTGTCACAAAACAGCTTTCAAAAAACTTTCGGCTATATTCACTTTTTTCCTAATGACATCCCTACCAGTTCTGTTATTCAAATTTGTCTTTTAGTAGAGTTTTTCTTTACATTTTTAATCTCGCACTGTTTATTCTACTTTTGTATTGCTCATTTTTATTGCATCTTTGATATTATGAACTTGGCATGCTAGCGATCATCGCTTAAGTATTTCTTATCATGGCTAGCCTGGCAAAGTTGTGAGAAGATAGAACTATTGAGAAAATCTCAATCATCAAAAATTTCTTTCTAGGTTATTTTTCACACGTTCCAACTAGCCGGAGTCGCAACGCTTCCTTTTGTGATGGAAAGGTATTGTATGGTTGTCTTACTTGTTTGTTGATATAGCTATGTTCAATTTACACTCCTTGATAGAATTTCATGAAAGAATTAGCTTACTCTGCCAGTGATATTACTTTGGTTAGCTGATTGTTGGTTTGCATCTGTACTGGTTGTTCTGTTAGTATTTGCTTGTTCTTTATTACTTTTCACAATGTAGTGCCTTTCCTCCTGTAGTACTATATGATATTATGTAGTATCTTGCCTCTGTTTCAGTAGTAACCTGCAGTATTATATGCCTTTGCTTCTCTGTTAGATAATATTATACAGCATCCTTTTGCTTCTATATATTGCTTTTTCACACCGTGCCTCTGCCCCCATATTACTCTATTTATGCTGCAAACTAGGATACATGGCCCAAACATTGGGTGCCCTTACTAGCTGTTATCGTTTCTTTCCTTGAGTTGAGTTCTTCCGTTCTTTTTTTCCTCTTTAGCGAAGATAATGATGAACTAATGGTTCAAGACCGCGACATAATGGTCGAAGGTGCACAGTGCAGGAGCTCGGAGTGTTTAAGTTCATGCACATCTAAGGTATGTCAACTATAATTTGGTTATGTAAAATCATTCTTTATGCACCTTTTATTTACTATAGAACATAAACCAGTTGTAGGTTATTAGTGAAGAGTGCATGACGTACCAGGTTACCGAGAAATCAACCTGAAATTTGAAACTATCTTTTGATGGATAACTTTGCTTTGGCATTATGTAGTACAGGACATTGCTGTGCAATAAACTTATCATACTTCACCATGCATAGGCGCAAAAGTATCGGTTTTTCGCATTACTTCTGCATTCGGATGTGTTAGGACCAATGGCTTTCTGTATAACAGATCAGCATTTTAACCACTTAACTTTCTGCTGTTCGAATCGGCACAGTTGTATTATAGCAGCCTGTAAAATATTTTAAATCAATGGTAGCTTTGAGGAATGTGGGCTTTTTGCTGGGGCATGGGCTCTAGGGTTGCGCTGTATGTAGATCACACGGTATATAATCAAAGCACATGGGAATCAGTCAGCGTTCGCTTTCATGTTTGGAGTATGAGTAGTGAGTACAATGATGCAACATTAGATTTGTAAATTCATTAATCGTCCGTATGTTTGTTCTTTCTTTAAGAATTAACCTATGTGACTTGTTCACAACACTATCTAAATTATATAGTTATATGGGCACTTTTTCCCGCTGTTGCCCTTCAGTTGTTCTTTTTCTGATGCAAGTATGTAGAATCTTCTACCACAGTCATTAGAACTTTCGGTTAAAGCTTTGAACTAAGATCCAATGGTGAATCTTTACCATCGACTTTTTCATTCAATTCACTTTTTGGGTGGTGTGTTGAATTCTCGTGAATCAGTTATGAAAAATCTTTGTTCATTAGTAGATACTTTTGTTGATTGTAAAATACATTGATAGCATGTTCTTCGTGTCAGAAGTCTGTTGAAACTAAGGCCTTAATTGTATAAAGCTCGTATGATTCAAGGCCTTGGAGTTTGGCTTCTGATATGGCTTTGGATAGTGTTTCATTACTGAGCTATGTGCCCTCGTATTTGAGTATCAATTCTGTTCAACGTTTAATCCAATATTGATACTTATATTGACTCAATATATAGCTTTTACATATTCACTAGAGCTGGCCAAGCGTTTACAATACACTATATTGCTAAGTAATCCAATAGCTAGTTTGTCTGTGAATTTTCAATTAAAGGTTTTAGATGTGCGTATTGTCTATGTCACTACAAATCCTTTTATGATTACTATCCACCTCCCGGCAACGCTTCAGAAGTGGCCCTTGTAGAGTTTTCCTGTCTTATTTATCATCTTCGGCCATTCTTCAACACAAATTAAGTTGTCAGTAATAGTTACATGTATAACGAAACTAGAGATTATTTGTTCTGACATTATATTGAATGTACCATTTTGCAGCATGACCTTTGATACATAACTGCTCCGAGCTTATCAACCTGTTGCATCACACCTTCATTGCTCACTGCCAGAAGGGCTGTTTAGGATTTCAGCATCGCCAGACATATTATTACGTAGAAACCCACCGTTTCTGAAGTCACAGCTGACCCGTTTCTAACTATGGTATTCAAACATGGGTGCTATGCAGGCCGGTTCACAGACTAGCACCAGTTTTTGTCCCTCCCATCTAGTGAATAAGATGCCCTTAAGGGAGAGGTCGCAGCTAATCATATGGTTGCTCTATGTGTGGACTTCCTCCTAAAATATACAAGACGTGACTTATAGGGGGTATTTTTCTACTTTTGTCAAACGAGTGGACACAAACCTCTCTGTTTCCAAGCAAAGCTATTTACTTTCTATTTGTTTTCAAATCTGGTAGAGATCAATATAATATCTTCTAAATATGCTTAAGATTCTTCCTTTTTGTCTGCAATGAAGATTATAGTTACGGTTAGAGAGACTTAAACGAGAGACTTCCTAGACGTTCTAATTAATGCATCAAATTTCGTCATACAACCGTAATTAATGGCAATACGTCATAGTGTTTTATTTCCATAAAGTATATATCTAAGTCTTAAGCAAAACTAAGTTCCGTTGTGATTGTCTGCAGCTGACGCAATTGGTGGTACCTATTCTCTGTCCAAGGGATGAGACATATCTATGTACTCGACAGTCCCACGCTAATGCATGTTACTAGTTGTACAACTTCCTCTGCACACACTGAGTAGCTTTTGAGTTGTAACAATAGGGATTTGGATTTCGAGTCTATCCTCCTATGGCGCTGTGCAATGATACCAAGCCAATTTGTATTTCAATTGACACTACATTGATTCACAATAGCTTGCCTTAATGCAGGGCTCGGATAAACTGCGTGTAAGAAGGAAATGAGAATGCCGTACACAACGTATTTCTAAGAATCTCTTGTAGTCGCAATGAACCATACTCAATTTAGCAGATTTTGTTGTCTTTAGTTGAGAACGAGTGAATGTTCGTTGAATTTGAAGGTGGTTGCAGTGCCGGGTTTTTGTACATCTATATGCAGAGCATCGACGGTACATTTGCCGACTTTAGTAGAATAAATTTGGCTACTATGCATATCTAAGTTCCCAGATTCGTCCCACCACTTTATATGCTAGAATGCATGATAATCTACTTTAGGAGGGTATTTGTCCCCCTTGCTCCACAAAAACTCCGCTACTGAGTGGTTGACCAGAGTTTGAAGTATTGTAGAGGTATCTTTGCAGAACTTCTTCAGTATTTCTGTGCCCTCCTCGTATTATTGGTATTATTCATGAATTACTAGCTCCCTAACTTGTTTAATGGACAAAATTTATTTAAAAAACGAAAATCTTTGACACTCCTGCGTTGAGTGAAAGACATTCTAAGAAGATACGACTTTAAGTTTCTTTGTGATCTAAGAAACTTTTTTGAATTCGAAAACGCTGGCATACAGATGGAAATAACGACATTCTGGAAACAGTGAGATATTGAGGCTATGGATACTTAATCTTCATTAAAGGCAAAAAGTTAACTATCCTTCCCTAACATAAACCGATGTAGAGTTTGCCGTTCGATAACTCGAACTCTCATTGAAAGTTGAAATTAGTTCCAGTTATCGAATGTTCAAGTTACCGGGCAGTATTTGAATAGCAAAGCCAAACGAAGGGAATTGCAAATTCGTTTGAATTAGCGAATGTTCGAATTATTGGCCAGTCAAGTTGTAGGATTTCAACTATAGCATTTTTTCACAGTAGATTCTTACTGCGCACTGCAGCTTTTGTCATTCCTCAAAGCTGAAGAACTGATTGAGAGTATGATTTCATATGGGTCCTTATAATAATTAAGAGGTCTTTTGATGGTGACAAGAACCATGTAGCTCTCCTTTGACTAGACTACCTGGATTCATCTTAGTTTAACTTTTACTTGAATTCAGTTGACATTGGAGATGTTCTATATGTTTCAACTTATAACTAAGTTGATGCTGGTTTCATACAGAGATGTCCAAAGTTTTCTTAATGAGTGCCAAAAGGAGAAAAGTTAATAAAGAGTCGGGCCACACAATACATGTACCCAATTGAAACGTGAATAAAATGTGTATTGTTAAATCTGAAATAATTTAGGCCTAAAATTTGAAATACATGTATTCCTATGATCCGAAGCATATTGTCCACAGTGGAAACAATGCTGTTGTACTCTGAACTAAACTCTGGCTGACAGTTCAGAAGAAAGTTTGGTGTGTGAAGCACGAAGGACTTCTCAGAGATAGTTATCCATCATCCCGCTTTTCAGTCTCCTTTTGTTAATACTCAATAGAGAAAATGCTTGTCCACAAATATATTTTAAGCCAATAAAGCTTATTAATCTTTTTGGGTTGCTACTCAGCAGAGGAAGCTTGTCATTATGTATACTCTGAAAGACGCCGAGGGAGAAAGGCTGATACTTTCATTCAGGAAGATTAATTACTGCATTGAGTAAGCTGCAGGGACTCTTTTTCAATGATTTCATATTTGCCCAGATTTCCAGAACTTACTGCAGGCCAATAGAACCAGGATTCCTGGTCGTAGTTTGGACATATAATGTGATTTAGTACGTTGTACAGTCATGCATTCCAGTTGCCACTGTGTTAGAATTTTGTAATTCAATGAAATTTGTGGAATATGTCGTAGGGAGTGTGACGCGGAATATGTCATATGAAGAATTTCATATGGATTATCTGATAAGATTATCCCATGTGGAATATTTCATGTACAATATTTTTTGTGGATTGTTTGATAGTAATATGTTGTGTGGAATATGTCATATGGAATTTGTACTAGGAATATGTCGTATGGAATATGTCATGTGAAATATTTCACGTGGAATATTTCATGTGGATATTTCATGTGTAATATTTGATAGAAATATGTCGTGTGGAATGTGTCATGTAGCATATCTCATGTGGAATATTTGATAGAAATATATCATGTGGAATATGTCATATGGATTGAGTCTTGAGGAGTATGTCTTGTGGAATACATCATATGGGATATTTTATGATGAGCATATCATGTGAAATATATCATATATAATGTGTTTCATGAGGAATATGACATGTAGTCATGTAGGATTATATCATTTGGACTATGTTATACTTCCCTTGTTCTAGAGAAGTCTTTAAATATTTAAAACTATCGATAACATTGGAAATTTTGTTTTAATGTCTTAAGGTTCAATTCATATTTGTTTACACTTCTGTAGTAGAGATTAGATGATTTGGATAGCCACTGACTGTCATTCTGTGCGTTCCGTTAGTACCACACTGAGCTGATATGTCTTGAAAGCATGATTAATATGAATTGGATTGAAAGTAGATAGTGGAAGTATCCAAGCATCTACGATAGAGTCTGAATTGCACAAAGTTATGCAAATGCTGTCTCATTGAAATCAGTACAATATGGCAAAAAGTCTCTTTATCAAGACATGTCTCGCCTTTGACCACTGTCAAATGAGCTCGATATGAATAAAGGTCTTTTTTATTAACTTCATGTTTGAAAGAGTATAAATAGAACGTGTTTTGGTTTAGCTGTCGATTACAATCTTCGCGTAGTGTTTTGGGATTTTACAGCCATGGCAGCAGCAATGACTTTATTGTGTATGGATGCCAGATACAATGAAGTTCCCATTTAGAAGATGTGAGAAAGTGGTTTTAGCAACTACGCACTTTTATTTAAGGGGAAACCGCTTGCTCCTTATCTAGTACACCCATTGGGAGATGCTATTATACTGCGTTGGATGGTCAGTATGGGTTAGATATTGGTCATAGTGGGGAAAACTCTTTTCTCATTGATGTTTTTGTTGTTTACAATGCCTCATACGTTATTATTGGTTAGATAGGATATCACGAGAATATTGTTTATCAGCTTTTATTCAACTTTGCCACTCATCGGAGACGAAGAGAACAGCATTTGTGCCAGAATTCACAAGTTCGAAATGTGCCCTTGGTGAATTTGGTCTTTTGACAATATGTTTTATTTTCCTAAGCTGCACAAGATTACTTACAGCATGAAAAGCTATCATGTTTTGCTTCTAGGGGCTACTGAAAAACTACGGGATTTTCCGCATCTGTATTTTTCTACAGTAGACTTATTAGTTTTGTTGTCATAATTTTAATGTGACTCATGGATCACTTAAGCATTAGGTTTTGCGTTTTCTATAAGAAAATTTTATCGCCCAGCACTGAAACTTTCTTAGTTTGATTATGATTTCAGTACTGAAATATTCTTAAGACTTTCATTGCAAGGATTTTCAAGTTGGTGTAGCACTACAGTGTTACACACACCGACAGGCACTACACACTTTTTGGTAAGGAAACACTTTATCAGGAACGTACGCGTAGAGTGGCGAAGTATTTAAAGAACTTATACTACTAAAGGAGAAATCCCATAGGAACTTTTCAATTTGGAAAATGTTTATAACAGCAGACAATCGAGGATTAGGACGCCAGTTCCATTCTTTTGCAGTCAAACCCCACTTAGATTGTTTCAAGTGTTTCATGTTTCATTGGCTATTGCTAAGATTAAAGGCGAAATTAAGAATTTCAATGTTTTACTTGTGTTTGTACTGTTTGTATGGCAGTAAATGTAGATTGAAAATTAGGGAACTGTTAAGTAACTTTTAGTGCTACAATTTGATCATTGGAGGTCCGAAAATACGGAACTTTTGGAACTAGGCCTTGTGGTAGGTCCCTTATGAAAAAAGCGTGTACACTAACATATCACTCGGATACGTAGATAAAAAGAGAAATCAATACAAATTTGGTAATAGAGATGATTTTCCTGAGTGGATATTGGAAGCTGAAATGTGTGACTTATCGATTTACTTAAATCTCAAAACTCCAATACTGAGCTTGCTGAACTTTTTGAGCAGCCGATTACCACTATTTTATATACCATTTTCTTGTAAAGAGCGTTAAATGGCCATCATCAAAATACTGAGGTTCCATTGTGTATCGTGTCTAGTTAGGCCTGGTTTCCATTAAGTTGTAGAGCAATCGTAAGGGGATCGGCGGCAGTCCGTGATCGTCTACGTTGCGTTCCCGATTTAATGGAAACACTTGCTTACGATCCTCACGGCCATCGGCAATCGTGGATTGTAAGCTTCGGGAAGGTTCAACTGACTTCAACTTTGCCGATCCTTACGACTGTCCTGATCGAGGAAAATTTTAATCGAAACACGAATTTTGTTCCGCCGGTTATTTGATGAACGTTAGTCAGCCACAGTTCGCCTTCTTCCTCTATCATGCGTCACTTCAAGTATCATGCATCACTTCAAGTACTTCTTCTAAGCTAAGCCCGATAGAATTCGAGGCATAATAAATAATGAAGGAACTCCTGAGGATCAAGGAGTTTAAACACGTTTTACAGATTTTTGCTGTCCGGCTAGTGTCCTCTTTCTTGCTAATGCGTTTCATAGCCTGTTTCTTTTTAAAACAAGATCTTCCACTCGTTTGCAGAGACACATACGTACCTATCAATGTGCTCCAACTATTATAAATAAATAAACTGGTATGCAAGTGAGTAAGTATTTAAGTAAGTAAGCACTATAAGTGAGTAGATAGGTAGTCAAGTAATATAGTACCGAAAGTTTGTTATCCTTGAGCATTGTATCATAACTCTCGGCCATTCTATCCATTTCAATGTCAACCTAAGGAATCTATCTTACAAAGATCAAGTCATGACCCATGACCTTAAATCTCGACAACTTTTCTCAGTATTCTAGTGTTGCCTAGCAAGGTGGATTTCTGGATCATTTCAATCTTGATGGGCACTCCAATCTCTTTCAGTTACCCAGTCAAACTTTTTGGTGCCGTCCCCAGAGCACGGGAAAATTGTTTGTTTTGACTTTACAGAGCTAACCACTGGAGTAGCTTGGAGTAATGCGTTAACTTTCCTGTTTGATACAAGGACCATAAGACTTGTAGATGATACAGCTCATCATTATTGAATATCAATTGAATTTTTTCTCACAGTCAAAATCCTGGCAAAAATTGGTTGAAGCATTAGCAAGGTATTACTCTAACGAGACCAACTTGAAAACTTATGCACCTCGACTTTCCCTCTTTGGCCCATCCTTCAATCCCTCCCTTTCCCCACCTCTCCTCTTCTCCCTCTCCCTTTCCCATGAATAACGGTCATATACCGTAGGTTAGCAGTCATAGGTGAAGTCAGGACAGCCAGCATTTTGCCAGGGGAATGGATGAATTGATAGAAGAATCTGCAAAAATTGACATATTCCGCCTACATACTTTTTTATAAGAAACCACTTTTTAAGGAACCTACATGTTTCGATTTTAGTGAAAAATTGTTGAATGGAAGTAGCGCGTTTTGCTAAACTTAGAACAACGCATACGCCAATAGAAGAATTGTCCCAGGCTCGACCTTGATTTGCGTTTACACTACGTTGACAGCTACTATCCCGGGGCGAACTCAGGGCGAACCTACCTCTGTTGCAGGTTCAGTTTAAAGTGGGTCGAACCCGGGACGAATACAGGTTAGTTACGTTTACACTACAAAAATCTAACCCTGGTTAAACTAACTCGGGTTCGCCCCGGGTTAGTTTGTACAGTGTAAACGGAGCTTAAGGAGCGTAAGGACTGTAACAGGTTTTTTCTCAATTGGTATTACATCGGTAGAGTTCTTGATCAATTCCTTCTCAGTTCCATTACGTCTTTCCGTTTTGTCACAACTTTCAGTACTTTCTTCCACACACAGAACACCACGGAATCGATTTCATTACTTACAGAATTTCATAGAACTTGATTGTCGTGGACGAATGTCTCACAATAGATTGCTGCTCCTTTTATTTTAAATAGCTTTTTATTTTACTTCGTCCTGTTGGCGACGAAAATCATTACTTTATAGTTTGGTCATTTCATTACTAGCTTGGCAATTTAATACGTCTTTTTTTGAAGCAAACTTTAATAAGGCTCCTGTAACAAACTTTTAATTAGATCTTGTAATTGAGATCACCAGATCACATTTTCATTGTCGCCAGGTTTCGGGTGGTCTTTCCTAGCATAATTGCCTTCTTCGTTTGCCTTTATTGGCCACTTCGCTCACTATTGCATAAGTGCTGTCCGTCGAATCTAAATAGAGCAGTTTTGTTTACACCTACGTCACAGATATGCCGTGCCCACATGGTTCAGCTATGGTAGGATTGTTTTGTTTCAATTAACGATCGTAAATTGCATTTTTATTTGATATGGACGCGAGTACGATGGTCGTAGAGTCAGATTGTTGACAACTATTGCAAGGCAGGAAAAACAAGTGTAGTAGTTTATCGACAGACTTTGTGTTGTGTCCCCGTTTTCTTTAGTATACATATGAATATGGATATTTACATGTTGCAAAATTCTTACTCGTAGGATATAGCTACATTACATTGCTAAGCTTTATTGTACATCTTGTCACATTGCAGCATCCAGATCGTTATCCCTTTTTGGTGGGCTTATTGAACTTTTAGGATGCTGCTCGTTTAAAATGCTGCATGACAAGTTTCAAATGTCTGTCGCTTTTTATTTGTCGACAAAGATTATTTGATTTACCACCACCCTTTGTAGATGCTTGCTATCAATGTGTCAGCCCGTTTGCTGTGCTGCTGCAATCCCACAGCAATACGCTTTCACAGTGTCCAGATCGCCCTTTTTGAATATTTAATAGGCTAAACGTATCCCTAGTGAAAGGGGGACAACTAGAGAAGTCTTCGTTGCAAATCTGGTCGTAGGTTGACTTTGGCAAACGATACACTGCGACATGACAGTCTATTTATGAAGATTGAGTGGCTAAAATCTTGATTTGCTTTAGTAGCATTAATATCGAATCATATTTCTTTTAACGTTCCAAACAACTATTTGCTAGGTGCTTTATACCTTTTGTCCTTTCATTTTATATATTTTGAATTGGAGTTGATGTGGCCATATTTTGATGTCAATTCAGCCTGATTTTATTCATCGACTCTTGTAGGATACTGCTAGTTTTGCTGGTCATTATCATAGCCTCCTTTTACATATTATCATAACCTCCTTTTACATATTATTATAGCTTCCTTTTACATATTATCGTAGAGGGCAGAAAGCCTAGGGCTAAGTGAAATTTTGTCATGACTTAAGCATTATGGAAACCAAACAGTTACGTCGACTTCTTTTAGTTAAAGATTGCTTGAATTTTAAAGTATATCTTCTTTTATTTCGGTACGAGAATATACAGGGTTATAGATTCTGTGTACCTTCTTCTTACTTGGTTAGAATTCTTTCAAATTGATTGTACTAGGCAATAAATTGTATGCCATAATAGTTTGCTAGAAAAGCATCATGTACGAAAGTTCTATTTGCACTGCAGTGGCTGTTTGCAAAATTCTATGGATTGACCCACGGTATCACCCAGTTGAAAACAAGTTTGCCAATGGTAACATATTTTATCCTGTTAGGAAAGCAGACTAGTTTTGACCTTTTCAATATTCATGCTACACTGCTAAAGCTGTTACGGGCTTATTTATGCCCACAGAAAGCAAATGCAATGAGAAAATTGAACAGTTTCATTCTTGATAAAGTAAATTAGCTTGGTCCATAGCAAGTTTGATAATATACTGCAAGCGGGACCTATATTGCAAACGGGACCTATGGCTTATTCTGCTGCATCAAATTTTTATCACCTTATCCCCAGTAAACTGTTGTGTTTTAGTATAGAGAGCACTGGACAAGCTCTTAGAGCTCCTTAGCTACAGTTGAGTGGACCTTAAGAGGATCTTTAGAGGACTTTTGGAACAGCTTTGAAAGAACTTCTAGGAATGGGAGTCGAAAGAGGAATTGTGAATTAATAGTGGGCAATTTTGAAGAGCTAGATTAGAACTGTTAGAAAGTAGGCGTGATCCAATTTCGGTAAAGTGTCTCCTACCAGCACCTCATGCATTACTCATGGCCTATTCTTGCAGCATGTTTCTAGGAGACTATGATATTGCCATATCATGCTTCTTGTGTTTCTATGCAGCAGGTCATCTAATGACGTACTTCTATGACATTTTCAGCATATTTTTACTTGCATTAGCCTACGCGGACTAAGATTATGCTTCTGTCTAAATGTATTAGTTCTAAGTGCATCTTCTCTGGATGACCTTCAGTTAGGCAGTCAGTCAGTCACGCTTCCGGTTCTTTCGTTTGGTTTATAGCGATTTCATTATTAATTCCATTTATGTTCTCTATTGTTTTACCTTTATTGGATCAATGGATATACCAATATAATATATAGCCTGCATTTTCCATTGAAACAAGATTTTTTTGTCGTATTCCTTGCATAGGTTGTACGAGATAATGAGCTTGATTAGTAGAAGCAGTATTAACATTGCGAATGACAAATGGTGGTATTTTAGATGTCATGTGCTAACTTCTAATGTTAAAGGCAGGACGGATAAAACAAGCCAGATAAGGAATAGGAACAACCTTTTCCCACTGAATGAAGACTTAATCGTACACTGACCTTTCAGGTCTTTCAAATCGATCCTTCAATATCTTCATTTCCTTCCAGTGCAGTGAAGAGATTGCTTGTGTGCCATACAACAGGGCAGTTTGATAGAAGATGACCCATTCAGCTATAGTACTATGTTAAATGTATGAATCAGATAAATGGAATAAGGCCCTAGCAGAAACAGTCCAGAGCCATGTCTCTCACCATTATTTCCCTAGTTCAGTGATCTGCTGGTTTGTATTTGAGTAATAGTGCTTCTCACGATTTTCGAAAACTTTAAAGAGTTTGGCCGCATTGATGTGTAGTTTTGACCTTGGCCTTGGGCAAGGGAGGGTTGTCTATACACCACTAGATGCTATACGATATATCAGGGGTGGCGTCAGGGAAATGCTAAGGAGATAATGCCTCCCGTCCGAGCATGCTAGCCAGCATCGGAAGGTGAAGAATTCTGTTTTCAGAGCAATTTTAGCAGTTCTAGTACTCTGCTAACTGCACTTAGTCCCCCCCCATCGGAAGAGTTAGCCCCCATTGGAAAATTCCTGGCACCGTCCCTGCGATATACTTCGATGAATGTGATACTAGATGAAACGAAGTGATTCAATCAATTTTGGAAAGTTGTGATGCGAATGAGTGCAATCTAACACAACGTGATACAGTATAATACAATAGATACAATATGATGCAACGTCGTCGATTAAACTGTGATTTGAACATAAATTTGTAAATTTGAATTGAATTTGAACATAAAGTATCTTAGATAAATTCGGGAGAGAGTTTTGACACCCCCCCCCCACTCGATAATTGAAATATCAATACGCCCCTGAGCGTGAACAACTTGCAAGTCACTTGAAGCTTTCAGAGTATTCCATCAATTAGCCATCAATATTAGGTCTCTTCTTTAGTTCACATAACAAACACTCCTTGATAGCTTCAGAATTCTATGAGAAGTGTTTGTGTAATATACCTATGTATCATCGTACGCAAAGACTTTCTGCTGCACCACATCGCCATTTCATTGGTCAAGGCCGGCATATATTTGCATAATGATAGGGGTTGCATAACATGCATAACATAAACAGCATGTTTAAAATCATCGTTCTCGCAACATAAATTGCCTTTGTTATTTTTAACTAATGAGTTGCTGTTTCTTCGATCTGACTTCCCGGAAGTCATCTCGCGGACGTTACAACACAATGCAGCCATTGAGAACTAAACCCAGTGATTTATTGTAGATGGCTGGGAAAAGAGCAGCATTTTCGACGAAGAGGTACATATTAGAAATTTGCAAAATAACTGAAGGACTGAATATGAGACCACTTCGTTCGGAAAGTCTGACGGCCTGCCGTGCAACAAGTGCAACTCCCTGTATCCGCCCCTGGTCACGGTAGCAAGTTAGCGAGTACAGGGCAACAATGGATAAACAGTATACAGTAAAGAGCATCTTGTGGAATGCAATTAGGCACTATGCACTCATATCAAAATGAATATAGAGATGTTAGTTCACGAGTATATGTAATGCTATTTGTACGAGAATGAATATGTAGCCGAAGATGTACAACGAAGGTGCACAGGTTTATTGGTGCTATTCAGTTGAATGCGATTTAGTGCAATTGAGCAAGACACATTAAATCCAAGTGATAGGAAATACATTGAAGCATAGAAATGCAAAATATAGAGAAGATTTAGCAAGATAACAAAATCAGATTATTTTTCTTTTTCAGTGCGAGTTGTGTATCCAGTGCATCTCAGACGAAATGAGACTGCACTTAAAGCGAGCATTCGTGGAGCATACACATCGTGGCAACTATCGACGTGTTTTGCCAGTTCCGAAGGTATATAGAGTCCTTCTAAGAGTCCTTCTAAGATATATAGAATTAGAATTTATGGTACCTATTACCGAAAGCAAATCAGTATACTTGTGTTAGCTAGCTGAAGAATGTAGATGTGTTTTACTGTTGCGAGTCGTTGTTGGTTAGAGTTTGCTGTGGAGAAATCTGTGCTGTTTGTGAGTAGGCTGCAAAAATGTCTTCAGCGATGTTTGGAGATATCAGGAAGACTTTGTACGACACAGTGTCTGAAATTAGTCTTGGAACACTTGCTTTGATTTATGCCACTGATAAGCTACAGCACCCCTCTTAGATAGTGTTTTCCAATGCAAATTTGAATACCCCTCGATGTAGAAGCAACGCCTGTATGCAATTCTGGGTTTCAGCTATCGACCTCGACTTTGTATGAGGGGGAGAGGAAGGGACGGGGATTGGAATGTGGGCTATTTAGGTATTTTTGGCTGGTATTGTAGCTTCTCACATAATGATATCTAGAATGCACGTTTTTCTATACGTAACTACATTTATGCCTTCAGCGTGAATGATTTTAGTATATTGTCGAATCCTGTGTTAGATGTTCCTTAGAATTCTTCAACCTGCTAACAACGGCAACGACATTTCAAACTGGGTTTGAAGCTTAAAATTTGGCTCGATTTGAGCCTTGTGTTTCTTATATAATTGTTCCTTAAGCAAACACGTGTAGGGAGATCTTAATGAGGTTATGGTTAGATAAAACATGAAGTTGATTGGTAGGTTGGCAGATTGGCATATAGGCTGGTTTACTATTTTAGCACAATTTCATAGTTTACTAATTTTTTTTTTACTTTTCATCTTCCTTCTAGTCATTAAAGCTCAGCCTTTGCAACTTTTATCCATTCTATGGACTTTGGAATCTTTTTTTGAATAACTCTAGAAGTAGCTATATTTTATGATAGCTTCCTATCATTGTCTGTTTTGCAGGCAGAGGATGAGGTTTTGGAAAAACAAGATTTAGCTCCAAGCGGAAAGAATAATGACCTCCTTAAGAGATGGTTTTACATTAAATGTATTAATAGCCCATCCTGGTGTTGGTAATTGGCCCCTATTGCTGTTTTATTGAAGGTTGTAAACTTCTACTTGTTGTTGTTCCCTTCATCGGAGACAACAGTACCTGACTGGAATGAGGGACAGCTATCTTGCATGTACTTTGCATTTCAAAATCTCATGAACCCAATCGCACCCATATTGTCTATGCTATCAACCAATGAATCATTCTATTATCCATTCATTCTGTTATTCATCCGTTCAGTCAGTTGTCCATCCATTCATTCTAATACATTTTTCAGTTTACGAGCTCTGTTCTGCATTTTTAGACAGATAAGATTAATTCCTCATACTTTCCGATTCTCTTCTAATAGCGATTGCTTGATTGGTGGCAACCATTTGTTCGCTGGCAGCAAATTTGTCGTCCAATCCTTGTTTTTCAATTCACATGGTCATTCATTCCTTCGTTTGTAGATTCATCTGCCAACTCATTCTTTCGCTTATCAATTGATTCACTAAGTAACCACCAGAGCTAACCACATGTTCACTTTACTTCATCTAAAGTTTATCACTTGTCCTTATCTTCTCTTATCACTGATATGTAGCTATTGCAGTAATACCTATAATAGCCGTGTGTATCTGTTGTTGCACATATTTTTAAATCAGTGGTAATCAAATAGCTGTTTAACAGTTGATTTTATTTCTTTCATAGGAGTTCTTTTGTATCTCATTTTTCTAGAGTTTGCACTTTTATATTTTAATTTGATTATTTAACTTATTGTTTTTCACGTTAGCGATAATGGATTACTTAATGTGATTACAACTGTATACATTATCTGCCTCAATTCTGTGCAGTCTTTTTTCGACTGTTGCATCTCATCAAGAAACTGACGCAATTAGCTTGGAATTTGTTAAAATTTAGTTCAGGATACAATTTTTACGTTACCTTGAACAATGCGAAAGTATTTTCTCTTAGTTTGTTTACCTATCATGAGAGAACATGCGTACATCGCTTTGTGATTCACTTCTGCGGCACTCTTCTCAGTGAATCAAAACTGAACCAACAACATTTCAGTGGTCGCCATTTTCTTAGAAATTAGTTAGTCATGCAATGTTTACTTGCATCCGAGTTCACTTTTGTGGTGGTACTGTTTCAGGGCATCTGTTGTCGACTATTGGGGAGTAATATTGAGAAAAAGGTTTCACCGCGGAAGGAGGTCGAACGAGTCAAGTACAGAGTCTTATCATTTAGCGATACTAGGTGCTGCACGTCGAACAAGCCCCCAAATGATGGATATGTAACCAACAATATAATCTAGATGTCAGTTTAGAAGCATATCAGTTTGCGACTGCACTGCTATGTCTTTCAGATTAGTTATTTCCCGAACTATTGGATAATGTAACTCATATGGTGTAAAACGTTGCTTGATAACTGCTAGTTGTTTATATTAAGCACTGTAGTTCATAAGACTTATGAGCAAATTAGTTACTAAGCACTTATTTAGTAACTTATAACTGATGAACTGAATGCAGTAAGAAATATCATTTTTTAGTTGGTGAAATAGTCTCATTTCATTGCGAGGAAAAGCAGGAGTTATGATACTCCCTGATCGGGCAAAATTTTGTGTATTTGTTTGAAGGGCACTACTCATATAATAGTGCTTTCTGATTGGATGGTTGACAAGCAATGCAGTGAGTTCACTTGTCTATATTAGCCCACCAAACTTTATAATATTTTCTGTCATTTTGAGGACATACTATTGTCAATGCAACATACTGTATGTGCCAAATGTTTGAGACCTCCTATCAGTTCTATTTGCTCCCATCCTAACTGATCAATCAGCATGCAAAATGGACCTCAATGTAGCTGTGGAACGCACGTGTTGTGAGAATCCTGCATGAGGATTGGTCAATTACTTTGGGAGAAAATAGACCTGATCAGAGGTAGTAATCACTAGGAAGTTTCTACAATGTTGGGAAGATGCATGTCGTTTACATATTTTTCTCGTATAAGAAACTGCTTTATAGGACTCCTGCATGTACAAGGCTAGCAAATTTAAGGGACTAGTAAAAGGAAAGACAAAATCCCCTAAGGAACTTTTCAATTTCGAATGCTTTTGTCAGTGAAAACAATCAAGACTTAAGAAGACAGCTCCATTCATTGCAGCCAGAATCACACGAATCATGCACTATCCATGCAACAGTGTTCAATAGAGGGTTGTGCATTAAAACTTGCAGTGTCTATGGTATCCTGTCCTAACAGTGAACAGTTATGGCGGCAATAGCTCTACATTTGTAGTTATAGTTAGAGAGATGGTTGGGAGTCTTCGTGCTATAATAGGGTCAGAAGAGGCCCCAATATAAGGAACCTTAAGAACTAGGCCAAAAGCTGCCATCCTGATACACAAAAAGCTTACGTGCTTTGTATTAAATGATTTAGTTTTAGTTTTACTTTAGGTCTCTTAGATAGGCTTTGTCAAGTAGCTATTCACTAAGTATCATCATGAAAGTTTTTGCGCTTACGTATTGCATTTTGGTTTTCATTTTCGACGAGTTACCTGTTAGTCAGCGCATTGACGTACGTTGTTTAGATTCCATCCCGTTGGCATTCAATTGAACATAGTGCCTTGAACTGCCGATTTTCCATGGGCTCACAAGGCTGCTCTGCCTAATCCCCTAAGCTGTTTGTTTTACAGAAAAATCGTCATACTCCGAGTCTATTTAGAGAATTGATAATTATAGTTGAATATGTAATGCTTATTTTTATGCTCCTTGAACGCATCTTGGCCTGGCCTAGAATTGCCTGCTTAGCAGATGGAAGTTACCTTTACAGATTGGTTGACATTTGCTGCCATTTACTTGTACCAGTTCTTTACTTTTTGACACATTCTCCTTGCTCTCTCTCTCTCCTATATTTTTTCTGTCATCAACTCATACGCACCCTAGCACACAGCGTCGCCATCATCTCTACCCCCAACTCATATAACGGATTACTCTTGGACTTGATTATGATGAAAAGGGGGGAGAGGGCTACAGAGCTTTCCTGGGAAGCAGCTGGAGAAAGAAGAGCTTGATGCATCCACTACCCGCGGCTTTTGTAGTGTTTCAATTCTGGGATAATACCATCGCACATGGTACTTCTCAATCGGAACTAAATATATATCTTGACCATGAAATGGTTAGCCTCATTTAGATACCACGTCATTTGTGAAATAATGGTCTGCTACTGTAGGGAAGATCTCAATAACGCATTGTCCTTAATGGGAGTGAGTTTGCATTTTCCTTCTTTTGTTCATTTTGTCCTAATTCTTGACTCAAGATTTAGCTTGGACGAAAGATAAATAGATGATCTGACATAGCATCATGTTGCGCTTGCGCACAAAACCTAATAATAATAACAATAAAGATAGATAATAATAATTTTTATTATATGAATGTTTTGATGTGATACAGGTGTCAGCATAACGATACTGTTGTCCTTGTTTGTCCTACTTCGAAAGTAATAGAAGAAAGTATTAAGACAGATTGTAAAGTTTTGTTTATTACAGGCCATTTCCATAAAATGTCCTTTACAATGCTAAGTGAGTTGTACTAGCCTAGTTCACCTACTACATTGCAAAAAGTACTGAGCAGTTCTGAATGTTGATGATGCTCTTGCCTCTTCTCTTTTGAATGACAGGGTTTCTTAATGACATGCAATAGTCAGACAATGCAATGGTCAGCATTTTCGTACTGTACACAGTTCAATTGACTCGTCGAGCAGCGTGCTTGCAAAGGGCGATCTAATTGATACGGTGGTCACATAGGTTTCTATGATAATCGTGACACATTTCTTTGCTGATTTAAGAACATAGGCTTCTTACACCATGCTGATTCAAGAGACTGCACTTTTGAATAGAAGATAGTTGGTGTCACGGAATTTAGGCCGAATTGATAAACTGCTTTTCAACTACTTTACGCAGCAGCTTATGAGATTAAGTAGTGTGACCAACATCACATGATAGTGAATGGAAAATTGCCTGGCTTACTGGCGGCTATCCAAGTTTCAGAATCATTTTAATCACCTTCATCACGTAAATGCTCAGTGCTATACAAAGCGTGCGGTTGCATTCTCTAGTGATAGGCCAATCGCTGACTACAAAACTAGCACCAAAAGAGCACTGATGAGAGTTGTATACCTTCTTAGATACTCCTTGTTTATGTAGTAGAAAAATTAATCGTGTGCAATAGGCACTCAAAAGTTGTGATTGAAGTGTTTAAGCGATTTGCCTTTCTATTCGATTGTCCGCCAAGTTCTCCTATGGCAGCCACCAGGTAGAAAGCTTGTGAATGAACCCAGAAAGCATTGGATTGTTGGCATATGAGCGGCTATAGAGAGAAGAGGAGATACTTCGAGTGCAGTTGAAGATAATCAGAAATGTTTAGAAAGACGGGAAGGGCGGGAATAGTCAAGGGGGCGCACCAGCTGATATATGATACGGTTTATCTAACAGGCGGATTTAGATCCCGTAGCAAATCCAGTCGGATACTTGTCAGTTGTTTAATATGTTATTTTAGGCAAAGATCCTGGGACCAATAGCAAACCCCCCAACAAAGGGAAATAAGACAAGACTAAGTAGAGGGGGCGGCCTGATCAAGTTTGTTGATTTATTTAAAAAGTCTAGCTTTAGGACCCCAGGAAGGAAGAGGGAGATAGACCCGAGTACGATTTTTGAGATAGAATTCGTGGATATGCAGTTGGGTCTGTTGAGCTATTTAGCATCTGACATACTGTAAATCCTCGAATAAGCCCCGTGGGGGCTTATTTAGTTTTGATACATTTTGGATAGGGCTTATTGAAGGAGAGAGCTCATTGGAAGGGGGTGCTTATAAATTTGTTTGACACATACCACAGAAAGCTCATTGTTAAAACTGCTGATTCTCCATAGTATTAGAAGAGCAATCTAAATATAGGAATCAGTATATATCAACGTCTTTATCATACTCTGTGGTGGGAGCTTATTGACACTTTGAAATTTTTGCACTGGGGCTTATTCGATAAGGGCCTTTCGAGGGAGGACCAGTTCAAAGATTTACAGTAAGATAGTATTTTATTCTCTTTGTTTACTACATCAACATTAGTAAGCCCAACATTAATGATTAGCATACTGCAGGTCGTGAAGTAAAATTTGTATCTGATACGATCCGGTGCGTTTGGCTAATGCCTGTCAGAGAGGAAACTTATAAGGAGCCTTTGGCACAATAGAGCGACCAGTTCCCTCCTCAGTTTTAACACCGTATTGTTGCTACCCGGTACCCATTCGCTGCCAGGTGGACAATGAGCCCACATAAATGTTCTACAAGAAACTAATTGAGGTCCTGAATGGAGAAGATGTCCATTTTCTCACCGTATTATTTTTAAAGGTGTCTTGATTTAGGCAGAAAATTCAATTTCCGCCCGGGGATGCCTTTTTGTTTGTACGGAACGAGAACAGAGTGGGTGGTTGTTGCAGTTGTATTGTCTTGTTCATTTACTATAAGGACGTAACCTTTAAGTATAATAGAATATGGAAAAACTATTCTCGTATAGAAAGGCCTTTAAATGATGTTACTTCCTTTAATTCAAAAGAGCATGTTTGCTTTGCTAATAGGAAGCCAGCTTTGCAACCTTTACGCACATGTACCACCCGACCCATAAGAAATCCCCCTAGTCTGTAGATTAATCCAGGTGAATGAAATGGCTAGGCCGATGGATATTTCTCTATTGGCGCTGTGGCAAATCTTGAGCTGAAATAGGCTACGCCAATGTGCACACAAAATCTTTTAGTCGAGGTTGGTTTGATATTTCATTAGGTAACTTAGCTCTGTTTTTAAAAGGATCACCATGTCATCTGACCTTTTGATCTTTTAAACTCCAATAAATATCTGTTCTGTCAAAGAATGGGAAATGATGCAACAAGCTCATAATCTTATGCATAATATTCCGTTGCAAAGAATTTTGAGTTTTTGCATCTGCTTTGGCTGATTGATATTAGCTATCTTTGCGTCTATCTTCAGAGGCTATATTTATCCAAGCCAATGACGTACATCAGGTAGTCGGCGAATCATAGCAATAAGCGATCTGTTTGTCCGGCATCTTCAGACTCCTTGATTGCACTGTAAATAATTGCCGTTCAGCTCAGCGGACCGACGCTAGTAGGAATCAATGCATTGTCTGGTGGCGCACTTTGTACATGTTATTGCAGTAAATCATGGTTATTCTTTATGTGCGATTACGACAGTGAAGCCTGCTTGATTACACATCTTACTGATTGGCTGCGGCACGGAATGTGAACTACTGCATCATGCAGAACTGCAGAAACAGCTAGAAGCATACAATCCATATCAGTTAGCAACCTTGTTAAAACGAGGAGAGTTTATAGGCGACTCAGCCCCTTTTCTAATGACATTATGCTATTCTGCTGAGTTCTTAGTGTAGTAACATGAACCATTCCTTTCAAGTGATTTTATGTATAGTTTTTCATGACAATTGACGAGACGAAGCGTGACCCATATAAGTAGCTCAGAGCACAGCCCCCTTTCCTAGTTTTCTAGGACAGCACCCCTGATTTCAACTCGTTTCCTTCAGTTTGTTGTATGCTCGCAAATATCTTTTATATCTTTCCCAATACTCTACAAAGTTATCATGCAAGGGCTACTCAATGAGGGGCTACTTGAGATTTGGAGAGGGCACTTGTTCGAATCAGTTGTAATACACTAAAGTCCTTTATATACCGTCTGAGACGTAACCTCTGAGCCTGCTCGTGCCCTTATGCGAATAGGTAGCTCCAGTAATCATGGTGCAGGTTCTTATCACTACCCTATCCCAGCAGGCTCTGCTTTATCACAATGATGTACATAATGGTTTTGGGGCATCCATGAAAATCGCTGATTTAGCAAACAGGCTGAATTTTTTCATATTGGCTAAAGAATGAAACCATTTATAAAGACCTAGTTAGAATAACAGGCTACAAAGGTTCTGAGTAATTGAAATTAAAGAGCATACAATTTCAAGCGGTAGATTCCCATAAAATACAGGCTCTTGCAGTAACGGCGCCTACCGCCAAAAAGTAGGGGTGGGGAGATAGAGACAGTGTTCTGCAAGCAGATGAATATTTTGAGCAACCCCCTCTTCATGAAATGGAACGCTCTTTTTCAGCTTGAAGATTTCTGTCAGAACGTACCCCTTTACTGCTATGAAATGCTTTACGTACTATTCATATAGTTGATGCAAATGACCGTAAGATCTGTGCGGTCAGTATAATATCTACAACTAGCCCCCCCCCCAAATAACACCGTTGGAAATACAGGAACCTTTAGCGCTATTTTTAGATGAGTGAGGATCAGGCTCTCCATTGTTTCCTTGGCTCTGCTTCTGGGCTCTTATGTAAGAGTTTTTGCTGCACCAGGAGAATTTCAGTCCTCTTCCAGAGATCATGTCCCTGTGAGATAGCCAGAGGGCTGGAATGCTTGTGTTATACAACGCTATTATATCTTTGATATTTGCGCCCACTTGGCGACCAAGAGCAGCACCATCATTTTCAAAATTACACGGAAATCTAGTTGCATAAGAAAAGGAATTAAGCCGTTTTTAACTCTTTGGTTTTGTATCTACTAATAAATACCAGCTTTCTAGGTTATGCAAAATAGCTCTTGATTGCAAAATCAGTCGTATTTTGATATTATCAGCGCCTATTCTTGGTGATTTCCTTTACTAAGCTTTGGATTTAGGATGATTCACCATTTTCCCAGTCATTAGCATTTCTTGTGTTCAGGCGTCACTGGAGTATTGTACTAAAATGAGCCTCAATTTCGTACAAAACTCTAGTGACAGAAGACATCTAACAGAGCTTGTTGTCAAGGCTTGACTTTGAGCGTCGAATTTGTACAATTTGAAACAAAATAGCAGAAACAGCATTGAAACCTTCGGATACATGCTGTCACCATGGTAATTATTGTACTTATGATGCATGAAAACCTGGCAAAGTAGATAACATATGTTCATACTGCCATTCAAGTCTCTCCTTAGTTATGTAACTCACAATCTTTTATGCTGCCTCTAGTTTGTTACATGATCAAACCGTGAGGAGTGCTCTGAACAGTCCGCAAATGACAATTTATGTGGAACCTAGCGCACACTGGCGATTTTTGTTACAGATACAGAAAAATGTGTAGATTTTGTTGCATGTTTTAGCTAGCCGCAGGCGAGCGACTTTCGTCGCAGTAAAAGCTTGTCACGCGGCAGCTCGGTGGTATATTTGATTTGATTGATTTAATTTGATTTCACATGTTTTAGGAGGGTAACCCTTCAGCAAATCCTGATTTTCAAGGGGCCCTCCATCTAAAATAGGTATGAATGGATGATCGGTCAAATACAGTTGTTGTTTCAGTCACATATGTCCGCAAAAAGTGCGGTTTGTGTTTTTTGATGCAGAGAACAAAATTCAGTATCAAACATGTTTAATTTGGAAAATCTGTTTCCGGCGACAAAAATCGCATGTTTTTGCCACTGGACACTGGCGATTTTACTAGCTTGAGGCAAATTGTTCCTGTTTCTGCGTCGAAAGTCCCCCATGTGCAACAGGCTTAAGATTATTCATTGAAATAGAGTGGCTAAAGTGGGTGACTGCCGTTTGACCAAGGCTTTCTGACAAGAACGTCAGAGAATGCAATACTCAGTTCTGGGTCCAGCACATTATCCTGTAAACAATTCTTCTTTAAAATTTCAAATCACCTTTAGAAATACGAGCTTGCATTACCTCCAATTTACCTCAAGATATAAAAGCAGTGCCAAGCCTACATTGAAACAAGCAGTTTACTGTGTCCCGTGTCACACAGATTCAGGAGAGTGATGTTTGTCGTCTAACAAACAAGCGGTTAAAATGACCCACAACTTAAAAGAAAGAAACCGCTCCCTTTTGTTTTACTATCCTGTCAATAGCCGAGCATAGCGAATGGGAGGTCAATTAACCTAATTGGCAAGGCTTGCCCTCTATCAATAATGTTTTTCCTGCAGGAATTCTAATGAAAACCGTCTCCTCTGCGATAAACAGTTTTTCTTGACTTTCTGTAGAGGCTATACTAGCAAGCGTAAGCTACTGCATCTTTCTTGAGCTACACCCAATTTGAGTGGTCACTCAATAACAATGGGAATGATTGGCAATACCGGGAGCAAGACATCCCAATTAATACATGCATTAAACTACATGGTCTCGTTGGATTACCTCACAAGTTTACGGAGGAGAGTGAGAAAACAGTAGAGCCAAACTGCTATGCAACTAAATGATTATTTGAAAATAGAATTTGCTTCTGTTCAACTACAGGGCGGAACTCTGCAAGCAAACACAAAGTCCACTCTCTCTCTCTAGTGACCACTGATCTAGTGGAAAAAATTCTATGTTACATAAGTTACCATAGATTTTCATGAATTTCATCCTTGATCAGCCTAATGCGCTCATCGCATTGAGGTTGCAAATAAGCTGATAGAAGTCCATTAATGCAATTACAACGAGATAACACTAGCAGAAGCAGACAATAACTTAAAGGTAGTCAGAGTCATTAATGAGTAGAAGGGTACTAACATAAATTCTGAGCAATTTTTGAAATCCCTTGAGGAAACTTTGGCGTACAAATAACTAAACCAAACACGGAGAGATTAGATCTTGCTCCCTGTATCTATAACCGCCTCTTACCGATTGGTTCATTTGTTATCTCAAGATCATGCCTGATTGGAACATAAATCACATTCTGCGAATTTTGATTCGTTGTTTCTTTACATAGCTATCTTTATATTATACTCTTCAGTAGAACCTTGCATAAAATAACATATCTGTTATGATCTGTGTTCATGTTGACAACCCACAAGGCTCATTCCTTAGTTCTCTTCTATCCAACTCAATATGCAAAAAGTACGTTTTAGTTGGCCTATCTCGTCAGAAGAGTTAAAAACAGTCTTGCAGTGACTTTTCCTCTGTTTGATGTCATGGGGGTGGGGGGGGGGAGTTTCCGAGGTTAATTGCAAAGTCTCCCAACAAATAATACCGCATACAGAGGCATGTTGGTAATTGATACTGAATATTTAACTCTCAATTGACGTACGTAATAACGATAACTATAATCAGTAAAACCAATGTCAATGTACGGGGTCATTCAAAAAGTATGTAACGGAAAATTGTCGTTTTGACCCCCCCCCCCCCCCACTCCCTTACATAACAGCTTGTAACACTGGAGTTGGTACCCCTCATAGTTACGTAGAAGAGTCCCCTTACATGAGACAAGTCAGTGAGCTTCTATCACAGAATCATATTAAATTACAGGGCTGCATTTGCTAGTATACATATAACATATTTAATTTGGGAGTAACCTGCAAACTCTCGTGTACGTCTTGAGAGGAATACATTCTTAAAGCTGCTCCACCATTTACACAAATTGCTATGGTGCTATTGCCAGCTTGAAG